>CM066034.1:849730501-850159992 GCA_033557465.1 Ichthyophis bannanicus
AGTTTGGAAGCATAATAATGTTGGTAAGCCATATGGTGGTGCGCTGATGTGCAAGCCCAGAAACAGAATCACATCGCAATGGTTAGGGGTGCAATCCCCAACAATGGCAAATGAACATGGCTTGCTGAGTGCGTACCTGGTAGGGTTAATATTGCATTAGGAGGCACATCTCGTATATCTGTGCAATAGCTTATTCAAGCACATGTACTGTCACAGCACTGTAACATAACATGCCCCTGAGGTTACCTCAAATGACACATTTGTAAATGGATTGTCCGCCATGGCACTGTACAATGTTGTTGAAAGCGTGGCCGATGGGGCGCCATGTAGGGTGCCCTATGAGGCAGGTAAAGGTCACAGCACTGTTTCTGATGGCAGCACTGTGCATTGTGATGTATGGAAATGGTAAGTAGGTGTGCTGACCCTGGTCTGACTTCCTTGTTGTAGTAGTGAGGGGCTGTAGCCAGCCCCTGGTGACTGATATTAACAGGGGTGCCGAGTGAATGTCATTGTAAGCAGTCGCCTGGGTCTGTCTGCAGCCCCTCCCCCCCTCCTTGCTAAAGCATCAATGGCAGACCTGCATCTGCCATTACTGATTTAGCTAGGAGGTGCTGCAAACAGGCCCCGGGGACAGATATGAACAGGGGATCAGAGTCACTATTATCGGGGAAAATGCCCTATACCCTTTGCATATTGAAATCCCCAAACTAGCATAGGCCCATTACATACAAGGTATGGTGAAAACCAACATACCCCTATGTAATGTATGCTCACAACTGTTGAAGACAGTCAATGATGTTGCAGGGGTCATGGTATACTATTTTCTGGACAGCAGGTTAGCTGAGTTATGTTCCATGTCTGTGTGAAAGTGTACAGAAATCCGTGCGTCCATCTAAAGAGAACTACACCCTTGTGCCATATATTATTGGCCAGATTACGTTGCATCAGATGGAACATCCTCTACATATTCCGTTAGCAAAGCAAACCATTAATATCTACCTGAGGCCATGTTTAAAGTCTGCCAACTCCCAAGGCACTATCGTAGGCACCCCATAAGCTGTGTGAATCCAAGGTGTGGCAGAAGATGCCCTAAGGATGTATAGGTGAAATCAGCAATGTTAGGCAACAACAGCAACATTGCACAATTTGAATGTTAAAAGACGTATGTGCCAAACACACATGTAACATGAACACTGCACAGAGCAGGGAACATAGACAATATTAAACTAAAAGAACGACGTAGATAAGTTGATGGAATGCAGATATCAGCTTCAGGCCATGTGACAGCCATAAAAATGGACAAACATGTTGTGGCCAACGAGATCCATGCACAGAGTGATGGAAATGTACCATGCTGTAATGACTGTGTGTGACAGAGGATGGGAAGATGTGGCCAGCAGAGGTGGCTGCAATGGCAGGATAACTGAAATATCAGGATGACTGTGGAGTACAGGTGCTAGGCTGAGCACACACAGGGGAGGCAAGCAGGGTGAGCTGCAATGCATGAATATGATGGAGGTCACGATGTGGGGAAGCAGCATGCACATCTGGGTAAGATGGCGCACAGCTGGCAGACAGAGGATGGACACAAGGATGTATCACAACTCAGATGAGGGTACTATGTGGTCATACCACATATCACCACAGATATGACACACAGACAAATGAAACGCACCAATGCAGGACAAGCATACAAATCCAAGACAGCAGACAGGGAGCACACCGATTACCCCCACCACAAATGGCCATGCCTAAAACGGTAGGCCAAACCGCCAATTTGAGCACATTAGCAAAAGCTGCATACAAAAACACTGCATATCAGTACCCCAAACGCCTGCTGGGTGTCAGAACAAGCAAACCACCAAAATACATAATGAGCAAATGCACATGCACATCTGCCATGTACATATGTATGTCCACTCTGTATGTGGCATCGGGGACAACTGCACCAACACAAGGGAATGTTTTGTAGTGAATACAGCATGTAAAATCCATAACAAACTAAAACCATGGCATCCCATGACGCTCTGTGGATCAGGTGACTAATGATGATCGTGGCGTGATAAAGATCAACATGCAATAAGGTGCACCACACACACCACCATAATCACAGCCAAACAAAATCACTACGTGCAGTGGCATGTTGAAACCATAAAGTAAGAGACCTATGTAACAACGAATATGTTAAGGGGATGAAGCACACAGGATGCACCCTGTTGTACAGTGCAAAGAGGGAAGGGTGTGTGTAGAGGGGAGGGACCTGTTGTTACCTAATGGTGCATTTAAGCCAGTGTGCCAAAGAACCAAACAAGCGGAAGATAAACCCCAAACTACAGAGTTCAAACACATTACTGTACACAATCCCACAAACTGCAAAATGAGCACACTGTAACACAAATACCCCAAAGGGTGTGTGTGTATGTCAACCATTCATTCACAGTGATGTGCCATATGGCTGCCACATACACAGCTGGCACTGTGCAAGGATGTGAGCACATGTGCACCATGTACATGACCAGTAAAGGACCCCAAAAAGTAACATGGGGAATAGAAAAGTGGCTTTGCCCCCAAACAACCAGTGATAAAGTCACATTAGCACTCCCTGTGCCATAGGGCAAGTCTGGGAACCCCCCATTTACGTTGAAAATTGTCACAGGGTGGACCTAGGGCAGCATGAGAAAATGCACGGCAGTGTGAATGATCAAGGAAAAAGTGACAGGATGAATGGAAGAATGCTTGATGGTTGCCAGGGACAACAAAAGCACACGTGCCCAGAGCCCAGAGAGACACACCCAGGGAGTAAAGCACGGGACTCTGCTTCACCTAATGGAGCGCAGCTGAGGAAAGGTGGAGTTAGAAAACACATAGATAAAACGGACTACCAAACATTCAGAGAGGGGGAACCTTTGAGAAGGAAGCAATTTTGGAGAGAGGAGACGAGTAGGCAATCCTGGAGAGAGGAATTGTGGAAAGAGTCCAGAGACCTGTGTGGTTCTGAGAAAAGGCAAGTGAAATATAAGAAGGCTGCAACAGCAGGTACTGGGGAAAAGAAGGGATACAAGGGCTATTTGCCATCTAAAAGGGAAGAGTCTTGGAGGCATAACTATACCCTTAAAAAGCCTGGATATTCAGAGGCTGATAGTAACTTTTCTCCTGTTTATAAAAGTCTTAAAAGAAGGGAGTTTCACCTACCCAGAGAAGCAGAAGACATCCCTTATTACGGTGAACGCCTAGCTCCAAGGGAATCACCGTTACACAGTTTGCAATCGGGCACAGCTGAGCCTGGAGAGCTGAGGCAGACCCGGCAGGGAGTGTGTCACAATTACTCAGCTAGCAAGCCATACAGAGACCTGAGCTATCCACTGAGATACCAGCGGGGGCAGGGCTCCAGAAGACAGCATACAGAGTTTTGTGACATTCCCCCGAGAGGCAGTGCTACACAGAGGAAGAGGAACTTCCTAACTGACGGGGCAAATCTGCCATACTTTTATTCCACATTAGAAGGGGGTAATGCAGATTCCAACGGACAGGAATTGATGGAATATGAAGAATCAGGAGCATTAGCAGATACAGAATTGATGGAATGTTCCCTTACTACAAAAGAACATGAATACTCATTAAGGTAAAGGTTTGTGTAACCTTAATTCCCATATTCAAGTGGCAAACGCTACATCTCTCTCTCTCTCTCTCCAGCCAAACAGACAACGTAGGCTGTTTGTTATTTACTTTTGTTTGACGTTATATGCTGAAGGAAGCTATTTGTGTTATCCAGTTACTTTATGTTATAAGCCAACTTATGCTGTTAATTTCTGTTGTTAGAAGAAGAAACCTCAAGGGACGGGGAATAAAACCCTAAAAGAAAGAAAGTGCATCTGCGTGGTTTATATACAGAAGCAAGGCACAACTACCACCCTCATAAAAAGCCCAACCATACCAGCAGTCAAGGCTGGGGCGGAGGAGGTGTGACAAAATATACCACATCATCTACATACAGTGACATTGACAAGAGAACAATGTACTCTGTGGGTCACAAGGAGTCAGGACTGATACAAAGGCACACATTGCAGTCCAGGTCTGTCACCATGATCAATCATCAGACGGAGAAAATGTCTGTCAAATACATTTATTTATTTTCGTAACACATCACAAACAGTGTAGACAGTGGCATCATAATATGAAGGCTGACCGTATCCCCTGTGAAAGTGGGAAACACCCTTAGCAGCTCACAAATCCACCTCCTACAGTAAGGTTACTTTGTTGACCACACATTAAAGGCTCAAGATATAATGTGCATCAGGTGCATGCTGAGCACCCGGCAGCAGCCCCCCTGCCCACACCTGTTGTTGTTTGTCGCAAATGTGTTAACAACATATGAGTGCAGGTACAGAGTAGACACTGCATGCTGCGGACCCAACACACCTCATCTGTCCCTCAAACCATACACATCTGACCACACAGGAGTCAGACACTCATCCAAACCTATATTGGCAAATGTTTTACATGTCACTAAACATGCAATACAAGTAATGAGTAAGCTCTCATCATAATGGCTGATCTACGAAAAACACCAGTCAGAATGTGGCCAAAACCAATCATAAACATCACAATTAGCATATGGTAACAGGTAGCACAGCCACATGAACACAGACATAATCCGAAATAAACATCCTGCAGAACAATGCACATAGAACACCATCAAGGAGGTCACCCTGCCCTTTCAGTTTGGTTAGACACTGTGTTGTCACATATAGCATGATACATGGAATGCACAAGTGAAGAAGTTGAATGGCCACACACACTGCCACACTACAAACATAATGTGGCAATGTGAGTGTCCCTAACACATGGCATAATCTGGCCCGTGTAAATGGCAAATGGAAGGTCTGTACATATATGCACACTGTCATGTATGCACAGTAAACAAACACAAGATGTAGCATGTGAGGAAGGACATTTTGTAAAAACATATTACAGTGAACCACACATAAGTCATAGCCCCACATGCTGTGTCTCACAAACAGTCAGTCATATGCACAAGCAACAGTCACATTGGAACATGATACAGTGATGACACACATGCCCCTCAAAACCATTGGGTCAATGACAACATCAGTCCAAGATGTCGGTGTGCTCGGAAAGCATTGTGGAGGTAAAGGCGGTATCATGTGCAGGTGGAAAGCAGGTAGATGTTGACAAGAGGAGTGGCCCATCATCAGTCACATGCCAAAAACATGGGTGTTGTAAGGAAACCAGCATCATATCGTGGGTGCTATGACACACCCTTGGGACAAAGTCCTGTAAAGCTCAACTGTGTCTGAATGTAGCACCTACACTGTCCATGTCAGTTGCTGCTGCACAAGGGCGGATCAGTGTCCAAAGTCAATATAGTATCTGCAATTCATCAGGTTACGTTAACAGTTTAATATCAACTCTGGCCATGCATAGTCACGTGTCAGTGTGCAATATGGCACATTCCTTCAAAGTATATGTGTGTCCACTACATTGAGCATCACTCACTACCCAGCCATAGCATCAACATTGCGTTCGACACCTATGTCATGGGGAAATCAGCAGTTAAAGAGTAATACTGTCCTTCGCAGTCATGTGATCCACT
This sequence comes from Ichthyophis bannanicus, assembly GCA_033557465.1. NCBI lineage: Eukaryota > Metazoa > Chordata > Amphibia > Gymnophiona > Ichthyophiidae > Ichthyophis > Ichthyophis bannanicus. The sequence goes on from CM066034.1 coordinate 849,736,116, forward strand.
CTCATAGCTCAAACATCCACTGGGGAAATGTTGTGGTAAAGAGTTGCATGGTGCTCTGTCATCCATCAGGTGGTTGTTGGTGACAACAGATGCTCTGTAAGAGATGTGTCTGGTATGTCCTCTGTGCTGTGTCAGGAGAGGATAAGTATGTTATTGTTTGACACATTTCAAAATCAACACAAATGTCAGACTGTCACACCATACTATATTCTTAATAAAGGGATACATAGGCAAACATGACCTGATATCAATACTAAAAAAACATCGTGGCCAACATAAGTAATGGTAACCATAGACACGGGTGGCACATGGATATGGTCATGTCCATGCTCATGTCACACAAGTGTCTCATAGCTACACACAATATGCATCTGTTAATGTGAGCATAAAGGAAATCTAACATACACAGGAGGCACACATGAGATCATCACCAGTTAGATACAACTGCACAAATCAAAATCACAAAGGTGAAACCCACCGTGTGTTTGCAACAGGTGTATGTCATCAAGCCCTTGAGCCCCGAAACAGCCAGCTTACATCACAATGAAAGGGGACAATGTCATCAAAAGGAGTAGAATCACAAGGTCAAACCACTGTTGATACATGTCACCATCATGTTCATATCTGAAAGGCACCAAAGTTGCACACCAGTGCTTACTGTAAACAACAGACACATGTCTATGCACAGCACACAACACATGCAGATAATGGTCACAGGGCAAACCCCCCTATGTATGAGCTATGACTGCTGGCAATTATGTGAAGGTGCACAGACCCCTCACAGCAGAAGAAAATGTACTATGTCTGATCAATCCATCATCACACATGCAACCTATAAAACCAGCCACACACACAGTATGTAAAGTTAAGCGTCCCATCTCTAGCACATGGCCTGTATGTGCACATGTGGATGTCTGTAGATATAAATACACAGGAAACATGTTATGAGAGCGTTTTGTTGTCTGATAGTACATGTTTTGGGGACGTTGAAAGTGGCAGTAACCTACACCAAACCACAACCTACACACACATGCATGTATGTTGTACATGTCGCATGGAGACAGTGCCAGAGGACATGCTGAACACAAGCACATGGGGATATGATTGAACACAGAGAGAGATGGGTTAGTGAGGCACAGGTTTGAAAATATGAAATACAAGCATCTGCCCAATATGAGAAATCTCAGAAGACATATTATTCACATGACCACAGCCACACACAATGTCTATGTAGATTGACCTACCCAAAATCACTGCATCTTCCAGGAGGTAGAGTCACATGGCAATGCATCTCAAAATCAGTATCCGTACAAAGTATGTCCTGTGCATTTGGAGACACAAGAGAAGCCAACATATGTCATGGTCAAGCTGTGTATCAGACACTGCACCTTCATGCCCCCAGCTGTCAGACCCCACAACATCACACACTGAGTGACTGCTGTCTATCACAATGTACAGATGTCTCACATGTAATAGGCATCATGGAGGTGTTGTAGGCTATCTCTATGTTGTCCGTAATCTCACTCACTTTCGTGTGTTAACTCTCTGTCCGTATACACACACAGAAATAGATGTGTGTGCCACCAGCATGGGTCGACCTCATGCCAAGCTCCTAATAATACCAGTGACCCACCATATTGCCAACATTGACCCCTGTCCCTGTGTTATGGTGACCAGATTGTGTATGTTAACCCACTGACAATTGCTACAACACATAGGAAATATGCAGGTGGACCTCCTGTATCCACTGCTCAAATACATATCCTGCTGCGTACATCTCATACATGCAGTAATAATGACACCTATGTTCAGATGACATGCCCAAATAGTTTTCCAAATTGCCATCATGTAGGCAACAACACACACACATGTCTGTCTGTCAGTAAACCATGATGGCTGTATGCCATCCCACTGTGTGTCAATGACAATGTCAAAGCATGCATATCCCAGATGTGTAGGGCAGAGAAATACCTGTCCCCTAGCTCTTTGTTTTTATGCCAGCATAACCAACACTTGCTCGTGTTTGCAATGTATCTACTCATATAGACTCATGTCCCCTGACCTACACACATACACAGCCTGTAGCACATGCATGATGTCAGATGCTGTGATAGCATCAGCAAGATATTTTCTGTACGCAATTAAAAACCTGTAATAACACAAGCCACTCCCACATATATGGGCCAGATTGGCTACCACTACCCACTCCTTGCTGTTTTGGCCTGTGTCATCTCACCATGTGTGTAGACATGCATCACTGCAGTGACGGTATACTCTTCACTGGAAACATTTTCCAAACCCACCCCCGTGATGGGCAATGGCAGGTCATCATCCCTAAACAGATCCAGGTCATATCTACGTGTTTACCAGTACATGTGTACACACTGTAGGGTTCACATTTACAGTCCGCAGACATAGTTATTACCATCCAGACATAGTTGCACTAAGCATGTGTACTCTGCTATGTATGACTTTGTGCCACACACATGAGGAGAACACAAACATAGGCATGTCAGAGGAGCTGAACAACCACCAAACCCACACTATTTGTTGTTATATTTACACTCCCCAAAGGACAAATGTTCACAAACACAGACAAACCCACAACGTGTAAAGCACACCATATGGCAGATACTGTGCTCATACCATAGCATCTTACCAAATACCTGCATGTGCACAACAGCTGCATCTCCCAGAAGCAGACACTAGATGGGAATGTGACTGTTAAACTTTCCCAAACAAAACAACAACCACACACATCAGCTGCCAACAAATGCTGCTGAGCCCTGCACACATTCATTGTGTCACACTCATGCCTACATGTGATGTTGGCATTGAGCTTCTAATGCACATGGAGTGTGACATCAACATTCTAGCTTTAGAAAAACATCAAACTCACTAACCATTACGCACATAGTAGAAAACATTATTGTGGGAAGATAACCAATACGTACATGAGAAGATGTCTGCAATCACCCTCCTCCTGACTGCTGTGCCCTCCCGTGTGTCAGCACTGGCACGCTCAGGGGGGCACATTGGATCCTCCTCCAGATCCTCATTAATCTCTGCAGGGATATCGTGCCTGAGAGCAATGTTGTGCAGGATGCAACAGGCTATGATTATCTCGGCAACAGTGTGTGCTTTATATTGTAAGGCCCCACCTGTCCTATCCAGACACCTGAAGCGGCTCTTTAACATGCCAAAGGTGCGCTCAATGACTGAGCGACTGGAGGCATGGGCCTCATTGTACCTCCGCTCTGCACGTGTCCGTGGCTGACGCACAGGAGTCAGCAGCCAGGGGCGACACCCATATCCTGCATCACCTGCAGAAAGAAATGTTGCATGTGAATGCAGGAGCTCATTTCAAACATTACTTCCACTTGAATACACGTGACAAAACAATGCACAACACATTCTGACTGAACGATACAACACCACAACTAGTATATTTGGAAAGGAAAAACCAAAAGGTGACAGAAAATGACTTAAAATGAGCACATGGCCTCTCGAGCACGTACACCCATCACAAATAAAACAACATGTCCATCTATCCCTTCACAGATTGTGTGTGTGTGTGGGTGTGTGTGGGTGTGTGTGACATGCATATTGTCATGCAGTTACTGTCCAGATCGGCCTCACCGCCACTGTGAGACTCCAACAGCAATCCACAAATCACATAATCCAAGTGTATGTCTGAACTGTAACCCTTGTAAAACATGTTGACATCTACGTGACCGACACCCCCACCCCCCAACATGTATGCCAGGGAGCTATGGCACAATGTACGCAATATCACCTATACACATCATGTTGTGTAGGGTAAAAATATCCATATGTGTCAGTACATTCCCACATGCAGTGTTGGTGGCAAAGCACTGTAATAGCCATCCTTTGCTGTTTAACCATTTTGTCTAAATTGTTAGGAAGTTGTGGATGTCAAACATGCATACTGTACCCCTCATGAGTGAGGGCCAAAAACATATACATACGCAAAGTAGCCTCCTGTGTAGCTGGTTGTGTAACCTGTTTGTATGCACCCACGTATTGCCCTTGCTTTAGCCGTCACAAATCAATAATGTTAACATATATGAGGATGTCCAGACAAGATGATACTAACTTGTGCGCATCTACAGTGCACAAAGGTACGTTAACACCTATGTTGTGTTTCCACCCAGCTGTGACATAGCCAAGAAGTGTGGACAGAGATATGCACACATGTTGTGCCTGTAGAACATTTAAAAACCACCCATAGGATATTGCTCTACACCCCCTCATGTTATCCTTGGCTTGCAGGGTGACAACTGCATTACAGAGTGTGTGGGTTACACTAAGACACACATGACACGGGTTACTTGTATGGATTATCAACAACATCAATGTTAAATGGCATACAATTAGGAGGCAACTATTAAACAGTATCACAGGTGTATGTGAGGGGCCACCCCCCCCCCCCCCAAGACATGTTTGCTGGTGCCTCCAAAACACATTTTGGGGAAATCAGCAACACCAGGGCCATAAGCACAGGGGTGTCTTCACATGTACACCATGTGCATGTTATGATCATATACTATTAGGATGATCATGTTCAATGGTTCATGTTTGTAGTGTACATGGACCTAGAGACGGCTGTAATAGTTGAAACGTACAGCAGTCCTCTATATAACATATCTCAAATATTAGCTGCATGTTCTGATATAAACATGTTGCATCATATGGTACTACAAATACACACATGTAGAAAGTCATAAACCGATAGGTGATCCTGACATACTCACCAAGCAATACACAGTCCCCGTAACGGTGATCCTCAAATTGTGTGAATACTGCCGAGTGATGCAGGATATAGGAGTCATGGGTGGACCCTGGAAACCTAGGGACCACATTCAGAATATGCAGATTTGCATCACATACAACCTGAACATTCAGGGAATGGTAGTGTTTGCGGTTGCGGAACGCTACCTCCCTGTCTCTAGGCGGGACCAGGGCAACATGTGTGCAATCAATAGCTCCCATCACGTGTGGTATCCCGGCTAATGCCTCAAAGGCCTGGTTCAGGGTCCTCCATTGTTGCCTAGTGTGGGGCATGGCTATGTAATTCCCCACCCGGCTGACCATGGCACGCAGTACCTGGTGGAGACAGCGTGAGAAGGTGGGGCGGCTCATACCACCTACTGCGGCCACAGATGACTGGAAACAGCCAGAGGCAAAGAAATGTAAAGCAGCAAGGAGCTTGACTAAACCTGGTATGGCATGGGACCGATCTGTCAGGGGCTGGAGGTCAGGTTTGAGATCCTCATACAGCTCCCTAATAGCCCTTGTGCTCAGTCGGTAAAGGGAGATGACCTGGTCCTCTCGCATGTCCTGGAGCTGGGCCCTGGGCCTGTAGAGGCGTTCCTGCCGAGCCTGCACCTCGGCACGCCGTCTGCCTCGTGCACGAACAGCACCAGCTTGGACAGCCCCCACAGCTGCAGGACTGAGTTGCTGCGGGACTACACCCATGCCCTGTGCCACAGCTCCATGGACACCATCTCCCCTGTCCGGCAAACGCAGCATCTGCCCACTACACAGGACACATGACTGAAGAAAGATATGTGCCATTAACTCCTCCCGCCCAACTACACAAACACACTCAGACACACAGACAAATCAAACTAAGCAGTCTACAAACCAAAAGGCACACAACACTATACACAGACAGGAAAATACAATAACTACTACAAACAACAAGAACAGAATTGACAAATACACCTGTTTGGATTCACCTCCTTTCTGTCTCAAAACACACTCCTACTCTTCCTCGCCTACAACCCACAACGTGGAGAGGCATGGCACGGCATTTATAGGGTTGGTGTTTTTGCCCTACCGTCTAACGCGCATGTGCATATGCTCGCATACGTCACTCTTGCGTGGCGCACATGCGCCAACCTACGCATGGGTGTCTGCCTGTGCGTCGTGTCACGCACATGCGCATCGCCACATGCATGCGTAAAACGCACACAGACGCCCATGCGTCACACGTCAATAGGTGTCGCAGGGCGCATGTGCGTATGTCCGCGTAAGCGTGCACGAGGACGGCGCCCATGCGTAAGCGTGCACGAGGACGGCGCACGAGCACCATACCTGCACAATTGCGCATGTGCAAAGAGAAAAGCGTGGAAAAACCCTATAAATAAGGCTGCGCACGTGGCACACGTTGAGGGTTGTTAGAGGAGTTCCACAAACAGACAGAGAGTTACAGAGAGAGCTAGAGAGCCTGTGTTGGCAGTGCTGCACAGGGAGGGTTCAGATAGACAGTCACAGGGACTAATAGGGCAAGAAGCTGTGCTGAACGTGCTTCAGGCAAAGGAGGGAGATAGAGAGGTACAGGGAATTCGAAGGGGACGGTTTGCCATAGGAGTAGGCCACACAAGACAGAGAGAATAATTGTTACCATTACTGTTGGGTGTTGTAATATTTCCTTTTGGCCTTTAAGGTTACCTGTGCTATTGTGTTCTGGACTCTGTGCTGTATTGTACTGCCCTTGTCCCCTCTGTTTCCGTCTGTGTTCTGTTCTGTTCAGGTGCGTTGTTTTATTTGCAAGGATCCTGTGCTGAAGAGGGAGATGGAGAGGGACAGCGCCAGAGAGGATCAGGGTGAGGGGGTGGAGGATGTGGGGCAGCAAGTTGTTGGTGAGACACCCAGGGCACACACCTCACAGCCTAGCCAGGAACAGCCAGGACCATCTGTTGGGCCACAGCAGGTAGAGTACAGGCAAAGGGCCAAAAGGAAAAGGATACCTGTGCCTGTTACACAGAGGAAGAGAGCTGTAAGGTTCAGTGACAGGGAGAACCATATTTTACTGTCACATGTGATAGAAAACTATGATGTCTTATTTGGGCGTTTGAGCAGCCGCACAACAGTGGCCACCAGGATGGCAGTGTGGGAGGATGTACGCGAGGCACTGTCTGAGGCAGGGTGTCCCCCACGTGATGTGGAAGGTCTAAAAAAAAGGTACTCTGATATCAAACGAGGGGTACGTCAGCACATGCTTGCAGAGAGACAGCATGCTATGGGCACAGGTGGGGGGGGGCCCCTTTATACCAACATTGTCGCCCCTTGAACAAGAGCTGGCAACACGTTTGGGACACATGTACCTGCGTGGACTTCCTGAGGCCCTAGATACGGCACATCCTCGAGCAGGTATGTACACTAAGTGTCACCTACAGGTTCAGGGGAACTATTAGCATTCCTCAGAGATCTGTCATCTGCACAGACACCTACAGATGTGTGACAAATCCAACCTCATTTTGCTATCCTGGTGGCACATGTTTGTGAAAAAGCCTTCTCCAACCTGTTTGTTTGACAGGTCCCTGGTCAACATAAACACTTTGTTTCAGAAACCATCCCCTACACATCTGTAACTATGAAACCCACACACAACGGTGACCACACCAACACCGCACCTGTGATTGCCATCCCCTGTATGAGTGTGGGGGCCATTGATCATGTCATGTTTGTGTGTCATTGTATCAACACAGTGCAACATGTGCATCTCAGTGGGGCAGAGGAGCAAGCCACCTGTCGTCCGCTGCACAATGGGTCCCTGTCAATCACATGTAGCAATGAGCACATAACATGTCTGAACACATATGTGCCATATTCACTATCCAAGGCAGACATACAGTGTATGGCAAAAGCAGATGTGAGGGTGTGGGCATCCACAGGCATGTGTCTGCATATCTGGCATAGATGCCGAAATGGAGGGGATGGTGAAACATGTGGAATGGAAACATGACCAGAAACATGGCAAACATGCAATCATTGCTAAGCCAAAGCATACACATGTGCCGCAGGAACAACTACATGGTGTGGAAACACGCGTATGGGATGGTGTATTGGGTACTGTATGCAGCACAATTGCGCCAACCCAACACATCATGTCTGTGGTGTCTGTAGCACACATGTACACATATGTGTTTTGCTTAAACATAGCTGTTCTCTCTCTGATTGTTCACAATACAGGTGACTACAGTGCAATGGTGGCTGAGGAGGAGGAGGTGGAGGAGCAGGAGGGGGAGGATGTTTTGGAGGAGGAGGAGCAGGTGGACATCCCAATCCCAATCCCAATGAGTCTGTTCGAGGCAGAACCTGCAGTCTCAGGGGGCAGCATAAGTGCAGGTGCGGAGTCCCTGGATCAACCCATACACACCATATCACCACTGGGGGCTGCAGCAATCGAGCAGACGCAACAACCCAGCGTGTCCGTAGACACAGCTACATCTGTCCCAGAGATGATGAGGGCAGAGATGAGGGCCTATGGTGCATCAACACATCGCGATGCTGACGGTGGGTAAAAAATGACTGTCACAACCACAACACAAGCAGCACTAATCTGTAGTTGTTGTTTGTGTGCTGGATGTTGCTACGTTACTGTACACAGTGTTACATGTATGGGTCATTTATATGGGACATGTGTGGAAGAAATGTTCTGGCCTATAGTAAATGAGGTTAGCATGTTGTAAAATCACAACAGCCTACGGTCAGGTGAGACACACAGATGCAGACCTAGGAGCAATGGTGTGTACGTTGCAGCAGGTCATCAGTTAATTACGAGATGCAGACATTGGCCTGACACCAGTATGCCTCTTTGCAGACACTCACATGTCTTGTAAACAACAGTATGACAAATAACCCATAGTCACCCAAAACAAAGACCATATATAAGTCAATGTAACCTTCCTCAGTGATGGTACCACACAAAGCCAACATTACCCACAATCTGGCTTCCCAGGTAAGGGGCAAATAGCATATGCAGCGATCTCATCAAATGCGGAAGGTCACCCATATACAAGGTGTCCCAGAGGTGTATTAAGCATACACCTATTATATCTGTTTGTTTTGGGTGAACACATAGTGCTATTTCCCAGGGAGGATCAAAAATAACATATACTGAATTGCACACAGTCAAGCCCATAAACATGTTCCCTGTCAGCAACCCCACCAAACCATCACCAAATCGCATCCGCTGTGAACAAATACATCCCAGTCTGATTGAGGGTCTATGTGTCATTAGTCTGTGATGGTCCACATTATCATAGGTGGCTAACGTGACATGGGTGTTGTATGTAACCATACAATGATGAGTATGACACATGCATATTAATGAGCACATGGTTACAAAGGAGGACTAATGTATTGCACATGACAATACACAGGTGGAACCTCTACAACGCCTGCACATGTAGAGGCAATATCATACACACTGTATCCTGACCCCAATACCTGCATACAGATATCACCATACACAACCTTGCAAACCACAACACTGACAATATCACAGAGGACATTACAGAACGTACTGGGGAATGGTAGCAATTGCCAATGTCAGTTCTGAGTGAGAGACCCAAATGCCCTCATTTGCCTTTCAACAGACAACCATACAACATCATACACCAGCTACCAAACCACACTTACATTAGGAGATACATTAAAACCCGAGACAAATAAGGCAACCATGGAATGAGAGCCAACAGTGTAGAGGGTAACATGTGAATGAGATCTGAGGTCGCAATAATGACATCTATTATCAATCACTACAGCGACACATACTTTGTCGCTTGCAAAAAACACACTGAACAACATAATGTCTGTAGTTATGTTAAACCTCCATATGTCTATTAAAATATAATAAACACGTGTAGTCTGACATATTTAGCTGCCATTTCCAGGTTGCAAATGCCCCAGTCACATCCAGCAGGACTGTGCATGAGGTGTGCTCACTCAGCATCGTGTCACACCTCACCCGCCCCAGCCGTGACTGCTGGTATGGTTTGGCTCATGAGGGTGGTAGTTGTGCCGTGCGTGTATCTATACAAAGCACACATAAGACTGTTTCCTCTGTCAGGGTTGTATTCCCCGTCCCTTTGAGGTTTTCGTCTTTTACAACAGAAAGTAATAGCCTAACTTGGCTTATAACATAAAGTAACTGGATAACACAAATAGCTGTCTTCAGCATATGACGTCAAACAAAAGAAAGGAACAAACAGCATACTTTGTCTGTTTGGCTAGGGAGAGAGAGAGGGAGTATGTAGCCTTTGCTACCTGCACATAGAATTAAGGTTACACAAACCTTTACCTTACGGAGTACTCAGGTTCATTTATAGTGAGAGAACATTCCATTAATTCTGTATCTTCTAATGTACCAGAATCTTCATATTCCATCAACTCTGGTCCGGAGGAATCTGCATTGCCCACTTCTAATGTGGAATAAAAGTATGGCAGATGTGCCTCATTAGTTAGGAGATTCCTCTTCCTCTGAATAGCGCTGCTTCCCTGGGGAAGGTCACCAAACTCTGCATGCTGTTTTCTAGAACCCTGCCCCCGCTGGTGCTTCAGTGGATAGCGTAGGTCACTGCTTAGCTTGCTAGCTGAGTAATTGGGATACGCTCCCTGCTGGGTCTGCCTCAGCTCTCCCGATTCAGCTGTACCCGATTGCAAACTGTGTAACGGCGTTTCTCTTGGAGCTCAGAGTTGACTGTAATAAGGGATTTCCTCTGCTTCTCTGGGTAGGTGAAACCCCCTTCTTTTAACACCTTTATAAACAGGAGATAACTTGCTATCAGCCTCGGAATGTCTAGGCTTTATAAGGGTAGTTTTCTGCCACCAAGACTCTTCTCTTTTAGACGGCAGATATCCCTTATATCCCTTCTTTTCCCCTGAATCTGCTGATGTAGTTGTCTTATATTTCACTTGCCTTCTCTCAGAGCCACACAGGTCTCTGGCCTCTTTCCACAAGTCCTCTCTCCAGGATTGCCTACTAGGCTCCTCTCTCCAGGATTGCCTGTGAGAACGCCTCTCTCTCCAAGGCTGTTTCTCTCTCCAAGCTTGCCCCTCTCTCCAAGCTTGCTTCCCACTCGAAGGTAGCCTCTCTCTCCAAGATTGCCTGTCACTCCAAGATAGCCTCTCACTCCAAGGTAATCTCTCACTCCAAGATAGCCTCTCACTCCAAGGTAATCTCTCACTCCAAGGTAGTCTCTCTCTCCAAGCTTGCCTCTCACTACAAGCTTGCCTCTCCCTACCAGGCAGCCTCCCACTGAATGTTTGGTAGTCCGTTTTATCCATGTATTTTCTGACTCCACCTTTCTTCAGCTGCGCTTCATTAGGTGAAGCAGTGTCCCGTGCCTTACTCCCGGGGTGTGTCTCTCCAGGCTCTGGGCACGTGTGCTTTCGTTGTCCCTGGCAACTGTCAAGCATTCCTTCACTCATCCTTTCACTTTGTCCTTGATCATTCATACTGCTCAGCATTCTTTCATGCTGCCTCAGGTCCACCCTGTGACAATCGTCACATGTCTAGTTAGCAGACCGCCTCCAAAATATTGTTGTGTCCATCAGAACATTTATCCTGCTGCCTGAACATACCCAGCATCTCACAGTTGTTTGTCCCGCACGTCCCTCACAGTTGCTCACGTGCTTATCATGGCCTACTCAAACCACTCATAACCTCACAGGAACAGGTGTATGGTAGATGTATCACCCCCCCCCCCCAAAACATATATAAGTCTCTGGCGCAAAGTGTCAGGGCACCATCACATTCTGTTCATTCGCCAGCATCAACTGCCTTGCAGTTCCTGACTCAACCAGCATCCAATGCATTGCAGTCCTTGCAACAGGCAATTTCCTGGGGAACCTCAGTCATCCATTAACAGTTTGGAATCACATCATCAGCCAATAGTTCAGCAAATGTCCCCATCACACCATACATAGTCCTGTCATACAACAACACCCCATCACATGTCAAACCAACATCAACATCACACACGGTGATGTAAGCATAACAACATCCATGATGCTACAAATAGTGCACACAACACAGGCATCGGTATTGGAACCCCAGAAGACACACCAGACAATGTAAGACACTACATCCCCAAACATCTCATGTGCAGGCCTATCTCTGAGACTCCAATATCCGTACAGCAGACATGGGCCTGCATTCCACAACTCATGCGTGCTCCAGACTCCCCATAGACCATTACGGGTCCTAGCACAACACAAATGCCATCTTACGCTGTACACCCTCACTAGGAACACATATTGTGTTGGGAACCAACGCATGCCAAACCCCTACGCATGTCACGCCCTCACCTACACAGTCCCATTGGCTGTGTGATGAATTGACAATTTTCACTGTGTAATTGCCATGTTGTTGCACCAGTAGCAGATGGGGGGGGGGGGAACACGCCCTCACTCTGCTAGGTCCCTCTGGAGGGCCATAAGGTTTGCAGACACAAACATAGTTTGCATTGTGTCTATTCTAGGACAAGGTTTGCATAGATATCCTATCCATCGCACCCGTGTGTGTCTAACAGAGCCTAGGCAAATCATTAAATACGCTTATGTGTCCTAAACAGAAACGGAAGGGAGACAGTCTCCTTCTACTTGTAATCTCAGTAATTGCTGAGGTAATAACTGAACATTGGGAGAGGTGCAGGGGAAACCATTCTGTCATTGGGGACACCTCAGGGGGGTGAGGTGGGTAGGCACATCACCTGCGGGATTTGGGGACAAATGTGTCCGATGCATGGTGACACCTGAAATGGCGCTCCCTGTGCAAATAGATAGGTGCGCAATGTATGGCTTAACACTGTTTGGAACTCTCACACATCAACACATATGTCTGAAAATGCCTATGTTGAGATGTAAAAGAGTTGACAAACAACAGCCACCACCTATCATGCCTACTGACATCCTAAGCAGACCGTGTCAACTCAGGCTTTCACTGTCCTGCAACAGTTCGTACCACTAGCTGTGTATGTCCCATCATGCACCGTCAATGTTCCCTTGCTATGGTCCACCTATGGTGTGGCCCTCTGGGACTCTGGCAGCTTTGTCCACACCCTCCATGTGTATCACATTGCCTAATGTATCATCTCCACAAACCGCCCTCGGTGTTACATAAGGTGTTTTAAAACCCGCAGGTCTCACATATGTGCAGCAGCACTGCACGTGTGAACGTCAGCTGTCACATCCCTGTCCTCACATTGCATCCCACACATTTGCAAAACTATCCCCTGTAGCCATGAGCAATTGTGATAAACCCTCCAGCTGTGGTCTCCCTGTTGCTGGCGTGTTCCATACCGTCCCCTGTCCCTCCCTAATGCTGCTCATCACAGTTATTTGTGTGTGCTGCATGCTGCACCTCCCCTACACAATGGAAAGGTGATAGTTATCATTGCACAATCCTGTTGTGACGTCTGTAGTATTTCGGTGTGTATGCAGATCCTGTAGATTGTGGTTTTGGCCTCACACATCCAGGTCCTGTAAATTGTCAGTTAGGCTTTCATTACCTCTAACACTGTGTTAAATATGTATGTTAACTCTATCCATGTTGAAATTGGACTCTGCCCTATCACATATTCAATAGTGTTGGATGTGCATGACATGTTTGTGTACTACGGTGTATTAGTGGAGAGGTATGTCATTGACCACCCTGTATCCCATGCACAGGCATCATACGCGTTCTGGACAGGATACACATGGCAGTGCAGCAGAACACAAGGGAGGTGTGTGAGGAGCTGCGTCAGTCACGTGCGGAGATACGAGCCATGCCACTCACACGGATATGTGAAGCCCTTGAGGGCATACTTGATGTGCTACGGCGAGCTGCACCTGCACCCCCACCCCCACCACCACCACCACCGGTTCATGAGGTGGCCATTGACCCACGAGGGAGGAGGGGCCAACGTGGCAGGCGTGGCCGACCACGTAGATCTTAAACTATGATGTTGTCATCCGTTTGTAATATGTTTGTCAAAGCCTGTCTCTGGTGCAATGATCATTTGCAGCATTTATGTCTATGTTTCACCTTGTTTTGGGGATGTTTTATGTTTTTGTTTTGAAAGGCTCAGAGATGACACTCCTATGTTCATGGTGTGTCACATACACGGCTGGGATGAAAATCACACAATTATCATTGAGATGTTTGTAAAGGTACATTAATATGACGTAAATGCTGTGACAATAAACAGCTGGCATTAACTACATACACTGTGTGTGTCCAGTGACTGACCATGTGTTCCCGTGTGTATCTATGACATGGCGGGGTTGGAGGCCCGGACTACATTAGTTGCAAACCGGTCCCGTGCTGCAGCTACCTAGCCACAGGCGGCTACTATGTTTATGATGCGTACTGTCACAGGGTGGACCTAAGGCAGCCTGAAAGAATGCTGAGCAGTATGAATGATCAAGGAAAACGTGACAGGATGAATGAAGGAATGCGTGACAGTTGCCAGGGACAACGAAAGCACACGTGCCCAGAGCCTGGAGAGACACACCCCGGGAGTAAGGCACGGGACTCTGCTTCACCTAATGAAGCGCAGCTGAAGAAAGGTGGAGTCAGAATATACATGGATAAAACGGAGTACCAAACATTCAGTGGGAGGCTGCCTGGTAGGGAGAGGCAAGCTTGTAGTGAGAGCCAACCTTGGAGAGAGAGACTACCTTGGAGTGAGAGATTACCTTGGAGTGAGAGGCTATCTTGGAGTGACAGGCAATCTTGGAGAGAGAGGCTACCTTCGAGTGGGAAGCAAGCTTGGAGAGAGAGGCAAGCTTGGAGAGAGCAACACCCTTGGAGAGAGAGGCGTTCTCACAGGCAATCCTGGAGAGAGGAGCCGAGTAGGCAATCCTGGAGAGAGGAGTTATGGAAAGAGGCCAGAGACCTGTGTGGCTCTGAGAGAAGGCAAGTGAAATATAAGAAACCTACAACAGCAGATTCAGGGGAAAAGAAGGGATATAAGGGATATCTGCCTTCTAAGAGAGAACAGTCTTGGAGGCAGAAAACTACCCTTACAAAGCCTAGACATTCAGAGGCTGATAGCACGTGTTCTCCTGTTTATAAATGTATTAAAAGAAGGGGGTTTCACCTACCGAGAGAAGCAGAAGACATCCCTTATTACAGTGAACTCTTAGCTCCAAGAGAAACGCCGTTACACAGTTTGCAATCGGGTACAGCTGAATTGGGAGAGCTGAGGCAGACCCAGCAGGGAGCGTATCCCAATTACTCAGCTAGCAAGCTAAGCAGAGACCTAAGCTATCCACTGAAGCACCAGCGGGGGCAGGGTTCTGGAAAACAGCATACAGAGTTTGGTGACCTTCCCCAGGGATGCAGTGCTATTCAGAGGAAGAGGAACTTCCTAACTAATGAGGCAAATCTGCCATACAGTTATTCCACATTAGACGTGGGCAATGCAGATTCCTCCGGACCAGAGTTGATGGAATATGACGATTCTGGTACATTAGACGATACTGAATTAATGGAATGTTCTCTTACTATAAAAGAACCTGGGTACCCCTTAAGGTAAAGGTTTGTGTAACCTTAATTCTAGGTGCAGGTAGCAAAGGCTACAAACTCTCTCTCTCTCTCTCCCTAGCCAAACAGACAAAGTAGGCTGTTTGTTCTTTTGTTTTGTTTGACGTTATATGCTGAAGAAAGCTATTTGTGTTATCCAGTTCCTTTGTGTTATAAGCCAAGTTAGGCTATTACTTTCTGTTGTAAAAGTAGAAAACCTCAAAGGGACGGGGAATAAAACCCTAACAGAAAAGTAGGTCTTATGTGTGCTTTGTATTGATACAAGCACGGCACAACTACCACCCTCATGAGCCAAAACATACCAGCAGTCAAGGCTGGGGCGGATGAGGTGTGACAGTACATATGCAAGGTGTCCTGTGCATATCGTGTCAGCACAGTCTGTGAGCTGTACTGGCACAGTGTGCACACACATCCATGTCCAAACAGGGGAACTATGTTCGACATTGCCTGTGTCGTTGCCCTATGCATCAAGGTGTCCAACCCCTCATACACGACTATTTTGTGGCAGATGTGTAACCCTTGCCGTGCCTAGTTTAATGACCACATTCCCTACACCCCACCATGTTGCTGCATGTGACAGTGGCAGAGCTTCACAACAAATATCATTCATTTGTTGACATATGTTGACATATGTGGTTCATGTATTCGCTAACGTGTGAGTTGTGTGACTCTGGGACAGGTGCTACAGTGTAACATCTGACACAGGAACCTCTTATCAGACACCTACACACATGGTCACCCCCAAATGTACTGTGGAGACAGTGGAGTTATCGCTAGCATGTTTACCCCTCGAAGACATATATGTCTCCACAAAAATCACATGCTGACATCCATAGTCCTAGGCTGCATGAGGCACACAAGCATTACATGGTGTTTTGAACATATGTTTAATAACAACAAATCCAAACAGGGGTGACTATGTACATTTGTAGGAAGGGGGATAATACCATGACCCGCCCCCCCTAAACTCACCCTCCCCACCCCTTTCTCCCACACGCCCTGAACAATGTCCCATCCACAATCCCGCAACCCGACATGCCCCCCACCCTCCCTCCACATGCCCAGTGATGGAAGACAGGGCAACACAGGGCACATATGTGGACGTCACTAGCACCATTACTGACGCCAGTGACGCCATTGAGAGGGTGGTTGGCGACATGGTAGCCGGACCAACTCGGCTACCACCCTCTCAATAACTCCCGCCAGCCACTGCTGTGAGTGGCTCAGCTGGTGGAGCCGTTGCTCCATCGCATGCATGGCCCCAGACAGGTTTTCCACGCATCTGCCACCACACACACACATTGTGCCAGGTGTTTGTGTGGTGGCATCTGCGTAGACCCTGGGTGGGGCCCTGCATGGTTGAGGCAACCTTTGTGGCTGAGGGGAGCCCACAGTGCCCTGTGATGCCCTGTCTTCGACATCACTCTCCCACACCCCCTCTGGCACCCTCTCCCCCCCTGAGCCCTCCTCAACGTCCCCCTCCCCCTCCACATCCCCAACACCCTGTCTCCCCCCTGGCACCCCCCCGATCAGCCGTTCCAGATGGCCATCTGGCCCCTGGTGGGGGACATCTGCTGCAGGTGGATGTGTCTGCGCCTCCACCACCACCTCCTCCTCATCCTCCTCCACCTCCTCCTCCTCCTCCTCATCTTCCTCCTCCTCTTCCCCCTCCTCCGATGTGATGAGGACCACCACCTCGTCTGCATGTGGTGTGGGGGGACGTCTCAGGAGGGGTGCAGAGGTTGTGGGCAGATCCTCTGGGACATCACCATCTGTGGAGGTCGACAAGCATAGGAACTCTGTTAGGTCTCACATACAGCACGTCTACATATGCAGTGGCCACACAGGTTTTTCTGGCAACTGCAACATCTGTTACTGATGTGACACTTTGAGAAGACTCAGATGCAACCTTTGGGGAGCTCTCACCCTGGATTTGCTGCAGGTAGCCGGCATGGTGGTGGCGCAGCTCCCTGCCCTTCTTCCGGAGATCCTCAACCTGTTGATGGTAATTGAAAGGTTGGGTGCATTAGTGACATATCAACCTTCTGCTGGGTCACCCATAAAGACACACAGCCGTGTGGGCAATGTTTTGCTGCTACAGCCACACTGTTGTGTGTGTGTCTCATGTATAGCATAGTTCATCACATGTCATTGGGGATCGCCATGGGCAACAGACATATGTCCTCACATGTGCATAATGTGGGTGGGGGGTGGGATTGACCCTGTATGAGTAATGGAAGATTGCTATCTTTGCAGGCTGTAGCCCTGCTGTGCAGACCACATGTGTGTTTACAACACCATAGACAAGGGCAATATCACCATAACATCTGTGAACAACAGTGGTCATGTGTAGTTTTATGTATGTGTTGGTCAACCACACCTGCTGAGTTGATCATTGGACGAACATCACTGATGTCCATGTGTGTCATAGGTTTGGCTTTCTATTATGTGTATAAATGCTGAAACAACATTTGCATGATGGTGTGGGGACATAGATCTGTTGCAGGTGTTTGTTAGCTTCTGACATGGTTCATGGGGATGGGGTGCTGTTACACACATAAACATCGTCCCCTACCATATCATCTGCAGACATCGGAGACATGTGTGATGATATATTGACCTCCAAAACTATGGGGTACGTACAACCTCTGTGCCATGAACAAACACAATATCTTTCTAACATACCCACCATTGCATGCCGGTATTTGGCCCCCTGGGGGTGGTGTATCCGAACACACATCATCAGCTCCATACACCATAGCAAGTGGGTGACTAACAGGACACATTACCATAGTCACTGGAATCCTGGGGATATTGGGAATGCATATAACTTGTTAGTCACACACAACCATATCTCTATGGTGCCAGATGACCCAGTGTGATGGGCTGCCTGGACCCACGGGATAGGGGAACACAGCACACTGTTAAAGCACACACAACCATATCTCCAGGGTGATAGATGACCCAGTGTGATGGGCTCCGTGCACTCCAGGGGATAGGGAGGGTAAAGCAAACTGTTGTAGCACACACAACCATATCTCCATGTTGCCAGATGGCCCAGTGTGATGGGCTGCCTGGACCCACGGGATAGGGGAACACAACAAACTGTTAGAGCACACACAACCATATCTCCAGGGTGATAGATGACCCAGTGTGATGGGCTCCGTGCACTCCAGGGGATAGGGAGGGTAAAGCAAACTGTTGTAGCACACACAACCATATCTCCATGTTGCCAGGTGGCCCAGTGTGATGGGCTGCCTGGACCCACGGGATAGGGGAACACAACAAACTGTTAGAGCACACACAACCATATCTCCAGGGTGATAGATGACCCAGTGTGATGGGCTCCGTGCACTCCAGGGGATAGGGAGGGTAAAGCAAACTGTTGTAGCACACACAACCATATCTCCATGGTGCCAGATGACCCAGTGTGATGGGCTGCCTGGACCCACGGGATAGGGGGAACACAGCACACTGTTAAAGCACACACAACCATATCTCCAGGGTGATAGATGACCCAGTGTGATGGGCTCCGTGCACTCCAGGGGATAGGGAGAACAAAGGAAGCTGTGAGAACACACACAACCATATCTCCAGGGTGATTGTTACGCCACTGTGATGACCTCACAGCACACCTGTGGATAACGAGACGTTTTGGACCTTTTACATTACACTACCCAATACCACGATGTGAACAGGGAACCCACTGTGATGGGCTCTGTATTCTCCTGGGGATAGGGTGGGTGTACTATATTGTGTTGCCACACACAACCATATCCACAGGGTGACCAATAGAGCACTGTGATGACCTCTCAGCACCCCTGATGATAGGGAGAATGTTCTTCAACTTTACATTACATACAACAATATCTCCAGGATGACTGGGAACACACTGTGATTGCCTATGTAGTCTGCTAATGATGGGGTCGATGTATGAAATGGCCTAGGCACACAGATCATATAGTAAGGGTGACTGATAGCCCACTGTGATGAACTCTCCACACCCCTGGGGATACGGAGACTGGTTTGACCTGTTACATTCCACACAGCAATATCACCATGATGAATGGGAACACAGTGTGATGGCCTCTCTGTTCCCCTGGTGTTAGGGTGGATGTATGAAATTGTCTGGTCACACAGACCATATCTTACGGGTGACTGATACACCACTGTGATGAGCTGTACACACCCCTTTGGATATGGATTACGTTCTGACCTTTTAAATGACACACACTGATGTCACCAGGATGAATGGGAACACACTGTGAGGGGCTGTCTGGTCTGCTGCTGATAGGGTGGATGTATGAAATTGTCGGGGCACACAGACCATATATGACGTTTGAGTAAATGTTCACGATGATGCGATCTCTGCACCGCAGGGGATAGGGAGAATGTTTACCACCTTTACAGTAAACAGACCAAGATCACCAGGATGACTGGTAACACACAGTGGTGCCCTCGTGGGGATGGGGAGGCTAATGCAAAGTGTTTCAGCACACAGCAACATCTAGCCAGGGTGACAGGTGACCCACTCTGATGGGCTCTGTCTTACCCTGGGGATAGGGTGGCTCATGCAAACTGTTTCAGCACACACAACCATATCCCCTGGATGACAGGTGACCCACTGTGATGGGCTCTGTCTTCTCCTGGGGATAGGGTGGCTCATGCAAACTGTTTCAGCACACAACAACATCTAGCCAGGGTGACAGGTGACCCACTCTGATGGGCTCTGTCTTCTCCTGGGGATAGGGTGGCTAATGCAAAGTGTTTCAGCACACAACAACATCTAGCCAGGGTGACAGGTGACCCACTCTGATGGGCTCTGTCTTCTCCTGGGGATAGGGTGGCTAATGCAAAGTGTTTCAGCACACAACAACATCTAGCCAGGGTGACAGGTGACCCACTCTGATGGGCTCTGTCTTCTCCTGGGGATAGGGTGGCTAATGCAAACTGTTTCAGCACACAACAACATCTAGCCAGGGTGACAGGTGACCCACTGTGATGGGCTCTGTCTTCTCCTGGGGATAGGGTGGCTAATGCAAAGTGTTTCAGCACACAACAACATCTAGCCAGGGTGACAGGTGACCCACTCTGATGGGCTCTGTCTTCTCCTGGGGATAGGGTGGCTAATGCAAAGTGTTTCAGCACTCAACAACATCTAGCCAGGGTGACAGGTGACCCACTGTGATGGGCTCTGTCTTCTCCTGGGGATAGGGTGGCTCATGCAAACTGTTTCAGCACACAACAACATCTAGCCTGGATGACAGGCGACCCACTGTGATGGGCTCTGTCTTCTCCTGGGGATAGGGTGGCTAATGCAAACTGTTTCAGCACACACAACCATATCCCCTGGATGACAGGCGACCCACTGTGATGGGCTCTGTCTTCTCCTGGGGATAGGGTGGCTCATGCAAACTGTTTCAGCACACACAACCATATCCCCTGGATGACAGGCGACCCACTGTGATGGGCTCTGTCTTCTCCTGGGGATAGGGTGGCTCATGCAAACTGTTTCAGCACACCCACACATTTCCCCTGGATGACAGGCGACCCACTGTGATGGGCTCTGTCTTCTCCTGGGGATAGGGTGGCTCATGCAAACTGTTTCAGCACACACAACCATATCCCCTGGATGACAGGTGACCCACTGTGATGGGCTCTGTCTTCTCCTGGGGATAGGGTGGCTCATGCAAAGTGTTTCAGCACACAACAACATCTAGCCAGGGTGACAGGTGACCCACTCTGATGGGCTCTGTCTTCTCCTGGGGATAGGGTGGCTAATGCAAAGTGTTTCAGCACTCAACAACATCTAGCCAGGGTGACAGGTGACCCACTGTGATGGGCTCTGTCTTCTCCTGGGGATAGGGTGGCTAATGCAAACTGTTTCAGCACACACAACCATATCCCCTGGATGACAGGCGACCCACTGTGATGGGCTCTGTCTTCTCCTGGGGATAGGGTGGCTCATGCAAACTGTTTCAGCACACACAACCATATCCCCTGGATGACAGGCGACCCACTGTGATGGGCTCTGTCTTCTCCTGGGGATAGGGTGGCTAATGCAAACTGTTTCAGCACACACAACCATATCCCCTGGATGACAGGCGACCCACTGTGATGGGCTCTGTCTTCTCCTGGGGATAGGGTGGCTCATGCAAACTGTTTCAGCACACACAACCATATCCCCTGGATGACAGGCGACCCACTGTGATGGGCTCTGTCTTCTCCTGGGGATAGGGTGGCTCATGCAAACTGTTTCAGCACACACAACCATATCCCCTGGATGACAGGCGACCCACTGTGATGGGCTCTGTCTTCTCCTGGGGATAGGGTGGCTCATGCAAACTGTTTCAGCACACACAACCATATCCCCTGGATGACAGGTGACCCACTGTGATGGGCTCTGTCTTCTCCTGGGGATAGGGTGGCTCATGCAAAGTGTTTCAGCACACAACAACATCTAGCCAGGGTGACAGGTGACCCACTCTGATGGGCTCTGTCTTCTCCTGGGGATAGGGTGGCTAATGCAAAGTGTTTCAGCACTCAACAACATCTAGCCAGGGTGACAGGTGACCCACTGTGATGGGCTCTGTCTTCTCCTGGGGATAGGGTGGCTAATGCAAACTGTTTCAGCACACACAACCATATCCCCTGGATGACAGGCGACCCACTGTGATGGGCTCTGTCTTCTCCTGGGGATAGGGTGGCTCATGCAAACTGTTTCAGCACACACAACCATATCCCCTGGATGACAGGCGACCCACTGTGATGGGCTCTGTCTTCTCCTGGGGATAGGGTGGCTAATGCAAACTGTTTCAGCACACACAACCATATCCCCTGGATGACAGGCGACCCACTGTGATGGGCTCTGTCTTCTCCTGGGGATAGGGTGGCTCATGCAAACTGTTTCAGCACACACAACCATATCCCCTGGATGACAGGTGACCCACTGTGATGGGCTCTGTCTTCTCCTGGGGATAGGGTGGC
Organism: Ichthyophis bannanicus; assembly: GCA_033557465.1. Classification (NCBI taxonomy): domain Eukaryota; kingdom Metazoa; phylum Chordata; class Amphibia; order Gymnophiona; family Ichthyophiidae; genus Ichthyophis; species Ichthyophis bannanicus. Next base: position 849,758,449 of record CM066034.1, read on the forward strand.
TCATGCAAACTGTTTCAGCACACAACAACATCTAGCCAGGGTGACAGGTGACCCACTCTGATGGGCTCTGTCTTCTCCTGGGGATAGGGTGGCTAATGCAAACTGTTTCAGCACACACAACCATATCCCCTGGATGACAGGCGACCCACTGTGATGGGCTCTGTCTTCTCCTGGGGATAGGGTGGCTAATGCAAAGTGTTTCAGCACTCAACAACATCTAGCCAGGGTGACAGGTGACCCACTGTGATGGGCTCTGTCTTCTCCTGGGGATAGGGTGGCTAATGCAAACTGTTTCAGCACACACAACCATATCCCCTGGATGACAGGCGACCCACTGTGATGGGCTCTGTCTTCTCCTGGGGATAGGGTGGCTCATGCAAACTGTTTCAGCACACACAACCATATCCCCTGGATGACAGGCGACCCACTGTGATGGGCTCTGTCTTCTCCTGGGGATAGGGTGGCTAATGCAAACTGTTTCAGCACACACAACCATATCCCCTGGATGACAGGCGACCCACTGTGATGGGCTCTGTCTTCTCCTGGGGATAGGGTGGCTCATGCAAACTGTTTCAGCACACACAACCATATCCCCTGGATGACAGGTGACCCACTGTGATGGGCTCTGTCTTCTCCTGGGGATAGGGTGGCTCATGCAAACTGTTTCAGCACACAACAACATCTAGCCAGGGTGACAGGTGACCCACTCTGATGGGCTCTGTCTTCTCCTGGGGATAGGGTGGCTAATGCAAAGTGTTTCAGCACACAACAACATCTAGCCAGGGTGACAGGTGACCCACTCTGATGGGCTCTGTCTTCTCCTGGGGATAGGGTGGCTAATGCAAAGTGTTTCAGCACTCAACAACATCTAGCCAGGGTGACAGGTGACCCACTCTGATGGGCTCTGTCTTCTCCTGGGGATAGGGTGGCTAATGCAAACTGTTTCAGCACACACAACCATATCCCCTGGATGACAGGCGACCCACTGTGATGGGCTCTGTCTTCTCCTGGGGATAGGGTGGCTAATGCAAAGTGTTTCAGCACTCAACAACATCTAGCCAGGGTGACAGGTGACCCACTGTGATGGGCTCTGTCTTCTCCTGGGGATAGGGTGGCTAATGCAAACTGTTTCAGCACACAACAACATCTAGCCAGGATGACAGGTGACTCACTGTGATGGTCTCAGTAGTCTTATGGGGATAGGATGGATATATCTTCAATTGTCTGCACACACAGAACCATATCTCAAGGGTGATGGATAGGCCACTGTGATGAGCTCTCAGGACCCCTGGGGATTGGGGGGGGGGCCTATTCAACAACGTTTGTTTAGTAACCCATATCACAGGGTGGACTTACATACCAGTAATGCTACATGTCACATGGCCTATTGCTGTACACAAGGTGTTTGGATCCAGATCCACATCCCACCATATCCATATGATGTGGTATTGATGGGTTGAGGGTGATTTATGGGCGTACATTCCTCATGTATGTTGTTGCAGGGCCACAGCAGCAGATTCCATAGCATCAGAACCTCTGTGACCATTGCCAGCAACACCAGGGTACAGGACAAAGCAGTCACATATGATACACAGACATTATGTGATTTCTGGTCATCTGCTGGATATTCCTGACTCACAAAACCTTATATTAGCAGCATGGACATCTGCAATGGACACAGGCTACATATCTGATTCCAATGAGTTGCCCCCATACACTTACCTCCCTTGGGTATTCAGCGAGGCGATTAAATCTTCGCTGTAGCCGCTCCCATGCCCTGCGGACCTTGGAGCTGTCCCTTTGCCTGCTGGGCCCGGGGAACAGCTTCTCTTGCCTGTTGGCAATCAGCCGGGCCAGGGAGCGCAGCTCGCGTGGAGTAAAGGAGGGCTTTCTTTGTCTGGGCGCCATTTTCCGATACTGTCATGTGCTTGCACGCAGCGTTATTCACGCGCATGCGCGCCGCAACTGGCGCATGCGCGCCGCAACTGGCGCAGATTAGTGACGTCTTACGTACAACTGTGCCCCGCAAATGGCGCGGTTTAGCGATGTCATACGTCCATCTGCGTCCCGAAACGCAACGTATAGCAACCTATGATGTCCATCTGCGCAACGACCATAGTTTAACAACGTCATACGTGTGTCTGCGCACCGCAGCTGGCCCATTTTTCAACTGGTTTACAGTCATGTACGCCACGCAACTGGCGCTGCTGCGTGACGTATTATGTACAAATGCGCACCGCAAATACGCATTTCAGCACATAGACATATGCACATTCGCAGCACAATTTGCATATACACTGGTGAGTGACACCTATTTTAGACACATAAGATAGTTTGTGATCATATGGTGTCTACACATTTTGGACTTGAAGTAATCAACACTTCCACAATGTTTCTTAGGCTTTCGTATGACGTGATGTACTATGGCTTTGACATTGCAATGAGTGACACTACAAATGCAAACACAACAAGGTGTCATTGAGACCCATCAAAGTGGGCTATACGTCAACCGTGAAACATGTTTGTGTGTGCTTGCACCGTTTAATACAGCCTCCCTATCCCCATGCGTCATGGAGGCCATCACAGTGGCATATCAGTCACCATGGTGATATGGTTGTGTGTGCTTAAGGTAGACCACAAACACTCCCTATCCACAGGAGACCACACAGCACATCAGAGTGGTCTAACAGTCATCCTGGTGATGTGGAGCTATGAGTCCCAATATATCATGTTCAGTAGTTCATCTCAATGTGCGGCCAGCAATGATGTTCGGGATGGCATAAGGGGGGGTGGGAGGGGCTGGGGGCCGTTTCTATCTGGACAGTCTACATACACATTAGGTTGCGTAACACACATACTGAGCTGATGGAGTTTGCCATGGGACAGACAAGCACGTTGATTTTAAGTAGGTGTTCTGACATACAGACATTCTGGCTGACGTGTGCCACATTATTTGCCAATTCTCCTTATGGTACAGACCTACTATTTCCCTTTACACAGTCTGCCTAATCAATATGACTTGCTGGGACATTACTCTCTAATATCAGCAGTGGTTTGTGTGTCCTTGGGTTATGATTTTTCTTCTGACAGCAAACACACTGTGACATTGCAATAATCTTGGATGGCACATCTGATCCTCTATGAGCCACTCCAGAGAGTGCATTATGAGTTGCAGTCTCCGCCACAGCACCTTCTCATGTTCCAGTTCTGCCACCGTATAGGGTGCGTTTGATGAAGGTTCAGGCTACAGCACTGAGGGTGTTGTTGGCAGTAGCAAATGACGTAATATATGACACAAGCCTCAGATACACATGTCACATTACTCAACTGTGGGATCAGATGCATGACTTTTGCCTCAAGACACTGTGAGATCACAGGTGACCCACCTCTCCATAGCTCTGCGGTTGTGGAGCAGTCCTCCTTGAACCCCTTGGTCTGTCTGGTAATCTGGATAGGCCTAATGACTACACATGAGATCGCTATGCATCAGAGCTATCCTGCAACCTGAGTGTTTTGTGGCTCGATAGGTCTGGCTCTGAGGACACCTGCCTTACACCTCTGTCATTTAGGCGTGTGAGTGTGCAAAGCACAGATGACATAGACATGGAAGGCATAGATAGACTGTGTCACATACTTTGTAATTTCTCACCACCACCATGCAGTTGTATACTGACAAACTATGTTGTTGGTGGTGACAGGCAAAGATGCATGCTACACATTCTATCTGACCTTTTTGATGTCTTACACATCAGCACCTTGGCCACTTACAATGGTTGATGACAGAGGTGTTGTCCAGGAGTGTTGACAAGCAGTCCTGGGGGCCACACACCACTCAGCTTGACAAAAGATCGCGATTACTTATATATATCTTGCATCTTAATTTGTGCGTTCATAAACACCCATCTTGCCTAGGCTTTCAGGGAGGACTGGGTCAGAACCACTGCCATAGCTGCTAATACACCCCTGGCTGCCTGCAGGTGGACTACAGGCCAACACATGACCTGTTGGCTTTCTTTACCAGGATGGGGTTAACCACACATACCCATGATGCACTGCACATGTAAATCATCCGTCTACAAATAACAGCAAGATGATTTATGCAGCCAGATACCCACCTCAACCTGTATATAATTACTGAACGTGTAGGTTGATGACACAGAGTTGCTATTGACTGTTACATTGTGTGGGTCACGTGCTCACCCTGAGATTGAGAGTGGACACACAGCACCTAGCTTAGGTGGGATAGGCTATGGTGTAGGTCCACATCAGTGACACTGTGTGATGGGTAGTTGTTGTAGATGCACTGCCAAATACACTTGTGGCCATCTGCTATTTCTCTGTGACGTTTACACCTTCAGCAATTTGCAGCACCCACATTGGTCTTATGCTGTGTGGTGCCAATGCCCACATATGTTATGTAATTGGGGGGAGGGGGTGGATGGTGGGTTGGACAGATAGACGGCTTCAGTAACAACCCATACATTAACCACTGTAACGCATAATCACCCAACAACACATCCACAATACTGCAATGGCGCTGCTGGTGGGAAATGATAAACTGGGTCCAGCTGAGAGAAGATAAACATAAAACCAAACATAAACGTGGTGCATGGATTTCTATGCACATCCATAAGGTGACAGCAGACAAATGGCAGGCCTAAAAATGATCAGCAGCACACCACCACTATCTGACATTGTCCTCCAGCAAATAGTGGAACACTGCAGCCGATGCACCCCTGACGGTGTGGCAACCTTACACATACTAGATGCATTCGGTCTGCTAGCTAGCCCATAGTGCATACTACTGGAGGAAATGTGCGCACCCAAAACTGGGATGTCTGCACAATCACCAAGCAGTTTAGCAAGTGATTCGGCACCAAAAGGAAACCCATACATATCACTTACAAGAGATGCTGTTGGCACTATGGCTGCCCTAGCCACGCCATGGTAACTGCTTAGTCAGGGTGAGAGTGACCTTCCAGGAGGACATGCAGGGGCTACCTTGTCCATGCTGCTGATGACCACACACTACGATGTCTGCTACATTGCCCTATGTTCTGCGCTCATGCATCCAGCCCAGGCCAGCCTGTCGGGGGTATACCCACAATACCTAGCTCCTCATTATGCACATTGGCAAGCTAATACTGGACACAGTACAAACATTGTGGGCTGAGTAAGGTCTTGCAGACATCACACACTGGATGTACAGACACACAATCCCACAGCTAGGCCATCACTGTGCTACTATAGATAGCTTTTGCAGTCTAGGCCAACTCAGCAGTCCTGGACACAGTGCAGGCATAGCTATGGTATGCAATACTGTTGCTGTCACACCCCAATGTGGGACACATTGTCGAACACCAGACGTGAGACACACTCCACAAACATCAAACATATTGGTGTCATAACACTCAATCACCATATTGTGCTTTACCTAGAAATTGATATCTGCTACTAATCTGTTCAACATGTTGCTATATGTGTATTGAATTACCAGGTTTATGGTGACAGCGCTAAGGTGCACACTTACTACTTGTGTGAGATGTACGCAAGGCCCAATATCATGTATATCCAATAGGCTTTGGATCATGGAGCCTGTGGGTCTATTCATTTATTCTCCTGATGGCCAGTACTGTCCGGCAGAGGTACCCAAATACAGTCCTGTTGAGTCAGACACTGTTAATTTTTCCCAAGTGTGCCTACGGAATATGCATGAGATATATCTGCATACCATGGACCAACACATTACATTGCACAACACCATCTTTATTTGACACATCATAAGATGTGCATGATTTGAGGCACTTCAGGAGTGCATTTGAGTGAAACTGCTCTATGTGATGCACATGTTTCTCATATATGTACACTTTGTCAGAAAAAATACATGTATTGGCCATCTTTGCATTACCTGCACTACAGATTATTTTCTGTTTCTTAAAATTGTGCGATGTCACATTCGTGGGGGCTTTTTGGCCAGGGACGACACACAGGATTTGAACTTGTGACCTTCACCTCCTGAGGGCAATGGCTGTGTGCTTTGCACCACCGTCTTGCAACAGAGACAGTGCATTCCCAGGGATATGCATGGGTGTTTGTCACACTGACCCTGTCTGTTGCACTCCACACCACCCACTTAAAAAGGAGTATGCCATGGTGTGCTGTGGACAGCTGCCACCAATTGCTCTGCCGTCAACATGCTCACATGGCCTTATATTGGAGACTGCATAAAACTTAACTAACAATTGACACTCCAGGACTGCATTTGGTTGACTCTGCTGTAGGTGATGCACATGCTTATGTGGTGGCTACTGTTGAAGGAAAACTACACATATGGGATACGATCTTAGGTTCTCATCAGCAAATAGCCACTCTTTCCTGGCTTGTTTTAGAAGGGTACAATTATGTGACCTAGTTGGCCAGGAGCCACATACAGGATTTGAACCTGTGACCTTCTGTTATTGCACACACTGTCTGTATCCACTGCACCAACGTTTTGCAACATATATGCTGCATTCCCAGGGGAGTCCATGACTGTACATCCAACAGAGCATGTCTGTTGTGGTGGACGGTGCCAGACTGCACACGCCTACTGTACTGTCTGCTGTGTCTTTCAGCCAATGCCCCCTCCACCACCTGTACCCCTCAGCCAACATACAGACATGTCCTTATCTGGAAAACCCATTTCACAGAGTTCCCCAAATCCAGTCTTGGTGTTCCACACACTGTTCTGGTTTTCATGCTATCCCTCATACATATGCATGAGCTACATCTGCATACCATGGGGGTGGTGCATAGCTATGCAGCACAGGCATCTTTGTTCGAGGCAGCATGGAACCTGAATGGTGTGGGGCCCTCCAGGACTGCATTTGGGAGACTCTGCTCCAGATAATGCGCCTGTTTATGGTGTCTGTGAGTGCTGTGGTAAAATATAGGTGTATTAATCATGCATATGTTCCTAGCTATACAGTTTTGTCCTTACTATCACGGTTTAGTTGTAGGAAAAATATGTGGACTGGATTGGCAGTAGCCCCAGCTGGGCTTTGAACCTGTGACCATCTGTTCCTGCACACACTGTCTGTGTGCACTGCACCACCGTGTTGCCACAGATATGTTATGTTCCCTGGGGAGTACATGACTGTACATCCGACAGAGCCTGTCTGTTGCGGTGGACGGTGCCAGCCTGCACAGGCCTAGGCCACTGTCTGCTGTGGTTTGCAGCCACTGCCCCCTCCGCCACCTGTACCCTTCCGCAAACATGCAGACATGTTCCTATCTGGGAAAAACATATGACCTGAGTGAGTTGTAGCACACCAGGACTGACTTTGGGGGACTTGGCTGTAGGCAATGCCCATTGTTATGGTTTGTGTGCGGTGTAGGGTAAAATATTGGTGTTGGGACCATGCTTATGTTCTCTGCAATAAAAGAGTGTCTGTATTCTCACTGTTTAGTGGTGGGTAACATGATGGGGACTGGGTTGGCAGGAGCCCCAGCTGGGTTTTGAACCTGTGGTTCTCTGGTCCTACAGGTACTGGCTGTGTCCGCTGCACCACACTGTGGCCACAGAAACAGTGCAGTCTCTGGAGATGTGATACCTGGCCGCACGGGTCAGACACCCTGCTCTTCACAATTTTACTGTGGGCTCGTTGACCTTGTATGGGGACAAAGGTGCAAATAAACCTCACAAATGCCCTCCAAAAAAGGGGAGGGAAACCATAACCAAGCTGCGCAACAGTGATACCAATGGGCAACCTAGAAATCACTCCCAGGAAAGCTCCATTAAAATGCAGTGCTTTTGAATGGGTCTACGGAGCGTAGACCCTTCCAAAATTCATTTCTTTTTTTTGGAGCTTTCCTGGGAGTGTTTTGTATGGTTGCCCATTAATATCACTGTTGCTCAGCTGGATTATAATTTTCTTTGAATTTATTGTGGTCATTTTCATATCATGTTTGCTATTTTGTTCTGTGCACATTTATCACACTGCTCACGTCTTTTAGGTTTCCCCGATTTTGCTGTACATTGCAGACGGAAATGGTTTCTCTTCCCTTTAAATGCGCTCTACCGCGAGTGTTTCACTCGCGGTATTTTTTCCTTGTAAATTCGGGCACGCTCCTGTGCGGGGAGTCTCTCCCCTCCCACATTCCACCCATTGACCCCGTCTCTCCGCCCCTCGGGGGCCTTCCTCCGCCCTCATTTCGCCTTTCCACGCCTCTATCGCACATGAGCGCCCCGCAAACGTGCGCGTTTTCGGCGCACGTGTGCGGGGCCCGTTAATGTGACCCGCACGTGTACGGGGCGTTTAAGAGCACTTAAATGCATCATTTTAGGGCGCTCAGGTGCGCCCCGCACAGGTGCGCCGTTTAGTAAACATGCCCCTTGGTCTGTTAGGCGAGCTTTAGCAATTACTTTTGCACAGATGTTCTGGGCTCTTTGAAGCAGGTATGTGTTTTTTTGTGGAAGGCCAATTAAGAGACTATTGCAATAGTCGAAGTGGGGGGTGATAAGTGTACTGACTACAGATCTAAAGTCATGTATTTCAAGGAGCAAAAAGCAAAAACGCGAAATAAAGACTTTTTCAAGTACATTCGTAGCAAACAACCTGTGAGAGAGTCAGTTGGTCCATTAGATGATAGAGGGATTAAAGGGGCACTAAGAGGTAACAAGGCGATAGCGGAGAGACTGAATGAATTCTTTGCTTCGGTCTTTACTGAGGAAGATGTAGGGATGTTACCCATGACTGAAGTGGTTTTTAAAGGTGCGGAAGAATTGAAGGAAATATCGATATATCGGGAAGATGTATTACAACTATTAGATAAACTGAAGAGTAGCAAATTACCTGGGCCGGATGGTATACATCCAAGGGTGTTGAAAGAACTGAAATATGAGATTGCAGACCTGTTATTAGTAATCTGTGAACTATCATTAAAATCATCTCTAATACCTGAAGATTGGAGGATTGCCAATGTAACACCAATTTTTAAAAAGGGTTCCAGGGGTGATCCGGGAAACTACAGACCGGTGAGCCTGACATCAGTACTGAGAAAAATGGTAGAAACCATCATAAAGAATAAAATTACTCAGCATGTAGATAGCCAACATAGCTTTAGACAAGGAAGATCTTGTCTTACTAATCTGTTATGTTTTTTTGAAGGTGTGAATAAATGGGCGGACAAAGGTGACTCGGTTGATATAGTGTATCTGGACTTTCAGAAAGACTTTGTCAAGGTCCCTCATCAGAGACTTTTGGCAAAACTAAAGAGTCATGGGATAGGAGGCAGTGTACCACTGTGGATCAGGAACTGGTTAAAGATAGAAAGCAGAGGGTAGGGCTAAATGGCCAATTTTCCCAATGGAGTGGTTTACCACAGGGATCTGTGCTGGGTCCGCTGCTTTTTGACATATTCATAAATGACCTGGAAAGTGGAATAACGAGTGAGGTTATCAAATTTGCAGATGACACAAAACTATTTAAAGTTGTTAAAACCCAAGAGGATTGTGGATAATTGCAAGAGGATCTTGATAAATTGGAAGACTGGGCATCAAAATGGCAAATGAAATTTAATGTGGACAAGTGCAAAGTTATGCACCTAGGGAAGAACAACCCAAACTATGGTTACACGATGCAAGGTTCCGCATTAGGAACCACCACCCAAGAAAAAGATTTAGGCATCATTGTGGATAAAATGTTGAAACCCTCGGCCCAGTGTGCAGAGGCAGCCAAGAGAGCAAATAGAATGCTAGGTATCATAAGGAAAGGAATGGAAAATAAAACAAAAGATATTATAATGCCTCTATATCGTTCCATGGTGAGACCGCACCTTGAATATTGTGTGCAATTCTGGTCGTCATATCTTAAAAAGGATATAGCGTTATTAGAAAAGGTTCAGAGAAGAGCCACCAAAATGGTAAAGGGGATGGAAGGATACTCCTATGAAGAAAGGCTAAAAAGGTTAGGGCTCTTTAACCTGGAAAAGAGACGACTGAGGGGAGATATGATAGAAGTCTATAAATTAATGAATGGAGTGGAACGGGTAAATGTACATCGATTGTTTACGTTATCAGAATATAGAAAGACTAGGGGACATGCAATGAAGCTACAGGGTAAACTATTTAAGACTAATAAAAGAAAATATTTTTTTCACTCAATATGTAATCAAACTCTGGAATTTGTTACCGGAGGATGTAGTAAAGGCTGTTAGTTTTGCTGGGTTTAAAAAAGGTTTGGACAAGTTCCTGGAGGAAAGGTCCATAAACCATTATTAAGAAGGGACCCAGGATATCAATGCTTGACCCAGTACAACCATTGTGGAACCTGTGTCTTTTGGGGAAACTGCTAGGTACGTATGACCTAGATCGGCCACTGTTGGAAACAGGATACTGGGCTTGATGGACCTTGGTCTGACCCTGTATGGCATATCTTATGTTCTTATATACTAAGACAAACTACCCATCTGGGCAGCAGCAGAATGGGAGGGTGTTGGCAGCAGAGGATCACATTTCTGTGACAATGGCAACAACACTAGCATTATCTGCACCGAAGAAAGGCCTGGCAATGTACTTTAGTATTTCGCCACGAAAACCCAATGGATAGTCACAACAAAACAAATTGCACTATAGTTCTGGGAGATGAGACCTTCAGGTTGGAAGGCATTCAACTGACTACTGGGGATGAGTTGAAGACCTTTCAGAGTAAAGCTAGCCCTTACGATGTGGTTGGATCAACGCCCTCAGGATGTCTGACTGCTGATGTAGCTGTGCATGAAATGATAGTCAGAAGCTTCAAAGATATCCTACATATTGGGACAATGAATGTATGAAGCATGAACCAAGGGAAGTTGGAGGTGGTCAAGAATGAAATGGAATATGTACAACTCGATCTACTGGATGTCAGCAAACTGAAATCGACTGGCATCGGGTGCTTTGCATCTATTGATCACATGGTATACTATGCTGGAAATGAAAGACAAAGAAGAAATGGTATTGCACTTCTAATTAAGAAGAAGCACATAAGAACTATAATGAAATACAATGCAATCAGTGACCACTTAATTTCTAGTCATCTACAGTATAAAAAATGCCCATCAATACAACTATTATTCAGGTATATGCCCCAACAACAGCTGCAGAAGAGTATGAAGTTGATGAGTTATGTGAAGAAATACAGGCTGATCTGACTATGGAAATGATCACACAATCATTCTGATCCCACATGCCAGCAAAATTCTACTCAAGATCATTCAACAGCGACTACAACCATACCTGGAACTGCCTGAAGTGTAAGCAGGGTTCAGGAAAGGGCGAGGAACAAGAGACATTGTTGCGGATGTGAGATGGATCCTTGAAAAGACAAAAGAATACCAAAAGGATATCTTTATGTGTTTTATTGACTACAGCAAGCTTTTTGACTGTGTAAGCCATGAGAAACTCTGGGCCACATTAAGAAGCATAGATATGCTGTATCAGAACAGCTAATAGTTCCCTTGCACAACCTTTACATTGATCAAGAAGTAAAAGTTTGAATGAAACAAGGAGAAACAGAATGGCTTAAAATCAGCAAAGGTGTACGACATGGCTGAATACTTTCTCCCTTTCTGTTTAATTTATATGCACAGCAAATCATCAGAGAAGCAGGACTGTATGAAACCAGCCGAGATGTGAAAATTAGTGGAAGACTCATCAATAAACTTTGCTATACTGATGATACCACAATACTGGCTGAAAGTGAAGAAGATCTGAAACATTTGTTTCTCAAGATAAAGGAAAGGAACATAGTCTTAAAATGGACCTGCACCTTAACGTAAAGAAGACAAATCCTGACAATTGGCAAAATCAATAATTTCCTCGTTGATGGAGAAGAAATCAAGAACTTTGACTTGCTTGGTTCAATAATCAAGAAAGAAAAAAACAAGCAGTCAAGAAATCTGGCAATGCATTGCTCTTAGAAGAATGCCTATGAATGACCTACACAAGATTCTCAAGAGCAGAGATGTCTCTCTCCATACAAAGATTCAACTTCTCCAAGACATGGTATTTTCAATAACAGCATATGGATGCGAAAACTAGACAGTTAAAACTACAGGAAGAAAACTGATACCTTTGAATTATGGTGATAGCAACAAATACTGTATATAACCCATGGACTGCCTGAAGAACAAACCAGTAAGTACTAAAGGAGATCAAACCTAAGCTTTCTTTAGAAGCTCAGATAAGAAGACATCAACTTTCATACTTTGGACACAATTAGTATTTTCCATAGAGCTCCAGACCAGACAGGAGTAATATGGAGAAACATTTCTTTACGGAAAGAGTGGTAGATGCATGGAATAGTCTTCCAGTAGAGGTGGTAGACTTGAGAACAGTATCTAAAATTAAAAAAAACACGGGACAAACACAGAGACTCTCTAAAGGAAAAAAGGGGACTGTTGCAGTGGTTGATATGGAAGGGCAGACTAGATAGACCATATGGTCTTTTTCTGCCATCATGTTTCTATGTTTCTAAACTTCGTGCCATTCAAGAAACAGGAAGGAAGATCGAAAGCAATACAAGTTCAGAGCAGGCTGGCTGGAGCCAGCCCCCCTTAGAAATGTGATGGCTTTTCTGCAAGATGTCTGCCTCCTAACCCAGCGGTTACTGTTTTGAATCCAGCCTATGAGGGAACTGAATTTTGGATGTTTTAGTGTCATGTTTGAATTAAAAATGAATGGTATTAAAAAAAGGGAATGTTGTCACATTTCCCATGCCATTTCTAATGAATGCACATCCCTAGTTTCTGCAGCAATGACAATTTAGCTATGGACATGAGAGAAGAGATACGGAATGTTGGGAGGTGCCTAGCCCAAGGATTTTGAATGTACTTGCCTGTTCTGACTCAGATCTCTTTTGGGTTATGGAAAGCACACATTGCTGTCACCAATCTTGAAGAACATATTGATTAACTGATTCCTTTAATATTAAATACAGTGCCTACTTCATTTGTTTGCCACAGTTAGTTTGCATGAATTTCATCTTATCTTGATCTAAGGAGATTAATCTTAGAAAGCTTTTCTGTGAGTAAAATAGCTCTTTATCCAAGTAGGTGCCTACTTGTCTTTATAAAATAGACTTAATTTAGGTGCATAAAAGCATGCCTTGTCTGGGTAGCCTCCTATAAAACTACCCTCCATGAGGATAATTTTATAACAGGTCATCTTTGTCACTTGTCCACAAAGTGCTATGTGCCTTTATAAAATAAGCTCATAAAATGACTCCTAGTAGAGTAAACTTTTCTTACACAGGTTTATACTTGCTCTGTACACATAATATACTAGGGCACCTAGGTTAGCAGGGTAGGAAGGCACCTATCTTTACTCTATTTTATAAAATACCTGCACAGATCCTGCAGAAATCATTCTTGGGTTGATAGTGCATTCTTTATGTGCATATTTTATAAAATACATGCGTATTTGAGACTGGCCACACTGGGGGTTCATTCTGTCCCGCGAATAGTGGGGATGGATGTCTCATTGAGAGTCCATCCCTGCTATTCGCTCCCCTGCTGGTCCCAGGAAAAGCCTCCCCGTATGAACAGCGTGTTTGTACAGGATGGTCTAGACGGGGGCAGGAGGGGTTATTTGAGGCAGAGCAAAGACAGGGCTTGAGTGGGCTATGACCCCGGATGTACAAGGCCAATTCAGAGGTCAGACCTATATGTCCGGGGCCGTGAACAGACAGGGGACTTAGATGGGACGCCATGGCACTGCGGCTCCATTCAGGAGCCTGGCTGAGGTATCTGGGCATATGGCTGGGCATGCAGGCTGATCAGAATCAGGGCCAGCCTGCACGTCCAGGCCATAGATCCAATTCTGATCCCATTATCTAGCGCCTGCGGGATCAGAATCGGGTCTACCTTTGGATGTCCCAATTCTGATTGGCTGCACAGGGGGCTGGACCGCCTGAATAGAATTGGCCTCACTCTGTCTAAACTCTACCTCTGAGCATACCCCAAGTATGAACTGATTTGCACTGTGCATATTTTTAGGCACAACCTAAGTTTATGTTCCCATTTATGTGTGAAAACAGCATTTTATGTGTGAAAATGGTTTATAAAATTACCCTCTACATATATACATGCATGTTTTATGAAATTACACCTCCATTCCAGCTCCATCCAAACTATATGTGAAGGCCATATAGGTGCCTAGTTTTAGCCTAGTTTATAAAGACATACAGGCCCATTTATTTTTTATTTTTGATGTCTTTATGAAATTTGAACTTTACCGTAACAAAACAAAACACATCCAGGAAACATTCATACAAAAAGAAAGAAAAATACCCTCTCTTTCCTTATCCCCCTGTCCTCCCACCCAACCCATCCACAAGTGACCACCAAATATATCGCAAAAGATAGAGTTAGCACATACTGTACATGCCCTTGGAGAATCTAATTAAAGATTATAGTATCAACGAGGAAGGAGGATGACCCCAACTACCTTGCTATATTGTGCTGAATTTTTGCACCAGAGCTCATATCAGTTCACAATTTTGCAAGAATTGACACATTGAGCTGCTGCCATTTCATAGTTTGTACATAAACACACAGTATTTTAGCACATATGAAAATGTATTAATCTTCTTTGCTTCCAATTCTGTATTATAGTTCTGAGAGCAATTTCAATCAATATATCATGCGGTCTGCCTTTTCTCAGATTAAGATTGGCTAGTAGCCCAGAACTCTTTAAAAGAATAGCAGCAGCTGACATCTCATACTTCCACCCTAAAAGAGGACATGCTCTTGATTCTACAACATATGAATCCATGTACTCACTTCCCCTAAACAAAATGATAAAATATAAAGACCGAGTTGAGGCTAGAAGTCTATTTGTTTTTGACTAGAATTGTATCTATTTTTAATCTGTAAAACTAATCTCCAAATTTTGCTGCTACAAGCCCTGTAATGCCCTGCGAAGAATATTAAAATGAGTCTGAATTTGTTTGTAAAAGACAGGAAATGCCTATCTACGCACATGTTCTGGGCACTCAAGACCCCCGAATCAAACCAGCTTTTCCAGAAAAAAAGACTAACAACCAATCTTCAAATAAGGATTAGCTATAAAAAGGCAAAAATACATATTCCATAGAATTTTCAATCTAGAATCTACATTTCTCAAACACCGTTGGGAGGCCCATATGATTCGAGAGTCACACCAGGGCATCAGGCACACTATATCTGGTAGCCACGCTAATTGAAAGGGCCTAACCATACTCTCTTATATCTGGTGCCAGATGGGTAGGTGGCAATCAACTCTTTCAGCATATTACCAACTACTGTGACTCAACATAAATGCCTTGTGATAAGTTTGGCATAGATTTTACAATCACAATTTAGCAAAGAGAGCACCCAGTAGTTCTGAACCAAGTACACATCCTGCCCTGGCTTGGACAGTACTATAATAGAGGCTTCAGTAAAGGATCCTGTAGCTCTACCTCTTTCTATAAACTCTTGATATAACTTTATTAACCTTAGTGCCAATTGAACTGTAAAAATCCTTAAAAAACTCCACTTGGAAACCATCCCCACCTGAGACTTTGCAATGAATAGCTGACATAATCTCATCTTGCTTAATGGCCTATCCAGATTTGTTCTTACCTCAGACTACAATTGTGGGTGGGCTATACCCTTAAAGAATTAACGTATTTCACTTTTCAAGTCTTACTAGCAGCTTGATACAACCAAGCATACAAATGTTTAACTGGGTAAGGTGGACACGTCGCCTCTCGCCCTTCTCAGCCACCCCCACTAATTTTCCCCTCAAAACCACTAAATTCAAACAAAACACATGACAATAATCTTGGACTTAAACTGGTCGCAGCTTTAATAACCTTTTTAACAAACCAACCAATACAAATCAACACATTATAACTCCCCCCCCCCCAAGCAGAGCGAGCCCTCACCAGCCATGTTAGTAGCAAGGTGACGCCGCATCCGCTTCCGCCGTGTGCAAGCCCGACAATTTTCCACGCCCTCCCTCTTCCGGCTTCGCCATATTATTAGCAAAAACCTGAGGGATTAACCGGGTCGGGGGTACCCCACCCCCGCCCTCATGCTTGCCACCGGCTCCGGACCCCGGAAACCTCCGGGATCCTGCCACCGGCTCAGGTCAGCCACGACCAGAGCCGCCCCCCAAAGGTAAGCTGCGACCAGCCCTCGCCCCCAACCTAATACCTTCCAAGGCCTCCTGCCAATCGTTAAGAAGTAAATCTAACCCCACCGGGGACAAGTGCACGCCATCTGACCTGTAGAGGCCAGTGAACTGAACGTCCACCCAAGGGTGCAGAATTTGACAGCCTCCCTGCTCCCCCTCGTATCTGCCAATTTGACGGTTAATCTTCGTCAACCCTGTGACCACCGTCGCTGAGTCCAACAGGCCGGCCTTGGAAAGATATCATACCAAACCAATATGACGCCTGGAAACATCCCTAACACCACCCCCAAAGTCCTTTATAAATGCCCGAATCAGCTGCCGGCAAGTCCGGGAAACCATATTGTTGCCACCTAAGTGGAGCAGCAAGATGTCCGGCGAGCCTCTTGAACGCTGGTGGTGCCGAAGCAAAGGCAAGCTGGATCCACCGGAGTCCGCGCTCACCCAGCCATGGGACGGTCACCAAATTCGGCCCCATCGGGTGCATCGCTGCTCTCCTGCCAGCCCAGAACACAAAGGAGCGGCCAATCAACCAACAACACGGTCCTGGCCCTGCATCTGCAACAGAAAGCATAGAAGAGTTAGCACCCCCCCCCACACCCCTACAAACGCATGTAGCTGTGGAAGGCCCGCGACCGCCATCTCCCTATCCGCTGTATGTCCTGTTCAGGCAGTCCAGCAGCCGCTGCACTAGTCGCCGCCCCAATCCGGAAGGAATGAGGAGCGAACGCACCAGGATCCTCACCAATCAGCCGTAAGGACAGCCGCAGCACCGCCGCAAACTGAAAAATGCGTAAGAACTCGCGCATCTTGATGTATAACAAGTCTACCGCCGGTATCCAGATGCAGGCGTAAGTGCGCCTGCAGTAAAGCCACAGGACACGAGGGAGAGCCCCGCACAGCTGTCAAGTCCACCCACATACCTCTTCCCGCCTGATCCGTCTTAGCACGGGCAAGGCGGATACGAACCCCACCCCCGATCAATTGCACTTGATGTAGCTGGACCTCCCTCCCATTGCGAATCCGACCCGACTCCGCAACCAACTCACCCCCCGAAAAGCGCCGAAAAAAGGCTACCGAAAAGACAGCCCGAAAGAGCACCCCTTCATAAGATGATGAAACCACTTGAGGCAACGCGCCGCATAAACGCCGCAGCAAGTCATGCGATGGGGCGCCGCCAATCACCCGAAAAAGGGCAGGACCGCTCCCAACCACGCAAAAGCGTACGTGTTAAAAAGCCCCCGCCCCCCCCCATCCTAGGGCCCGCGCAAAAAAGGAGAAGCCTGCCAAATTCTCCGGACAGTAGTCCACAACAGTCCCGCAGCCTTCGCTGCCGACACATACTGACCCAGCTGATCCGAGGCTGGACCTTCCAGCCATCCGTGAAGTACCAAGAAGGAGACCACACTGCTCCATCATGGCAGGAGGCCAATCCCCATAAATGCTCCGGGACCGATGTGCCCTCTTCGTCCGCGTCTGGCGCCAAGGTCCGAAACAGCTCCCACATAAAACAGGAAAGAGCATCAGCAATCGTGTTATGACTCCCCGGAATATGACGAGCCTTAATCACTAGATTCAACTGTAAACAAGCGAAAAACACCTGCTGCATCAGGTCGGCTACAGGCCGGCATCTTGGGGAATAATTACTGAGCACTGACACCACAGCTTCATTGTCGCACCACCAAAGAACTTTACAATTTCTGAGTCTGTCAGGCCATAATGACATGACCACCAAAATGGGGAACAACTCGAGGAAGGTAATATTCTTCGTAAGCCCTACGTCCCTCCAGGACTGCAGCCAGCCCTTCGCGCACCAAGAGCCCCCCGAAATAAATCCCCAAGCCCAAACCCCCAACCGCATCAGTATACAACTGCAAATCTGCCGAAGTCACCCCCCGGCCTCTCAGAACTGTGGTACCATTGAAGTTACTTAGGAAATCGTCCCATATCCACAAGTCCGCCCACAGGCTGCAGGACATCCGTATCCGATGATGAGGCTTAGTAACACCTGCAGTAGCAACCGCCAGCCGACGCAAGAATACTCTCCCCATCGGATAACTCTGCAAGCAAAATTAAGTGAACCCACAAAGGACTGCATCTCTCGCAACGTCAGCTTGCTGGAAAAACAGTACATTGGCAACCAACACCCGCAGCCGCATAACTTTCTCTTCCGGCAGGCGGGCTACCAGTGTCACGGAATCCAACTCACTACCAAAAAGGTAAGAGTAGTCGCCGGACCCTCAGTCTTACCTGAAGCTAAGGGAACACCCCACACCTGGGCTAATCAGACAAAACCGTCCAACAATGCCTTGCACTGCCCCGTATGCGCAGGTCCAACAAAGAGAAAGTCGTCTAAGTAAGGCACCACAGTGCCACACCCCACCCAGTCAACAAATGCCCAATGTAAAAAATGAGCTAAACTGTTCGAAATAAGCACAGGAAATCGAACAACCCATAGGCATGCTCTTATCAAAGTAAAATTGTCCTGCGAAGCAAAACCCCAACAAATAAAAAACCGACGGGAGCACCGGCAATAAACGGAAGGCGGATTCCATATCCACTTTCGCCAGCAAGCACCCAGGCCCACATGCTCGCACGAGCTTGACAGCCTCATCAAAGGAGGCGTAACGTACTGCGCACAATTCCCGAGGAATGTGATCATTGACCGAGGAACCAATGGGAAAGGAAAGATTATGTAGTAAGCGATACTTTCCCGGCTCCTTCTTAGGAAGGATACCCAAAGGAGATACCACAAAATCAGCGAAAGGCTGTTCTCCGAAAGGGCCCGCTACCCTACCTAACTCAATCTCGGTTGCCAAATTATCCCGGACCCACTGCGCAAAACGCTGAACGGAAGGCGAATTCCGGGCCTTGTTCGCCCCTACGCTACCTACTACCGGTATAGGAAACACCTCCTTAAACCATTCTCTAAAATGCAACTTACCAGTCTCTTCAGATATCTCTTAAGCCATGGACCTAAAGTATCAATCGCAACAGGAGTGGGGGCCAAACTCCACAAGCCTCAACTACTTGTGGGGGGGAACCGCGGCTCCCCCGACACTCTTTTTGACACATTTGAGTGCTGATTGGCCCCCATTACAGATGGAGCAAGCGTGCCGGAATTTGCAATCTGGAAAGGGGCATGAAGACTTGTTGAACCGCCAGCACAAATCCCCAGCTCCCACCCCCCCCTGGAGCTCTCTGCAAAGCGGGGGGCACGACCAATCGAAAGGGCCGATCCGCCTTTGCGGTAACAGACGTTCCGCCTTTTGGCCCGCTCAAACTTCCGCCTACCGGTCTGATCGCCATCTGCGTCAGCCAAAGATTAATGTCTTGCGTTCCCCATGAAAGCAGTTGATTCTCTTCCATCTTATCACGGAATTTCTCATCATAGTTGAGCCAAGCCCAACCTTCATGAATCTGTGATGCCTCCAGGATGGAATCCGCGTAAGCCAGAAGCATACCATACTGCTCCGGATGCGAATGCCCCCAAACACTAGCAAGGCGCAGGAAGGCGCGAGTCCAATTAACAACATTCCGTGCTACTCTCTTAACCCTCCCAGCCTTCTCATCCTCCTTTCGCTTCCTCCGACTATCCCCAAACCGTTTTCAACCTTCAAGTAAACGGAAAATATCTAAGTATCGACGCTTCATAATCTCTTCGGTACTCCCTCCCATAACTCGGAGAAAGCCACCACTGTGGGCGCCGCTCCAACCTGTCCGGCACGTCCCGCCTCTCCGCTAGCCTCACGACCCCTGCCCAATTCGTCCGAAATAGAACCGGACGAAGACTCAGAGGTGGAAGAAGAGGAGGATCCCGTACGCCTACGCCGATGACAAGAGTGCCTCCTCCTCTTAGTCACTCGCCTATTGCCCTGATCGGCCGACCGAGTACCACCTCTCCCCGCAGCGCCATCATCCCGCACCGCAGCGCCATCATCCCGCACCGCAGCGCCATCATCGCGCACCACAGCGCCAGCATCCAACTCACCTGCAGTAGTTGACGCCACCTCGGTAGCCACGCCTGACTCCTGTTGCATCGACGCCACAGCTTCAGTTCTTCTCACGGTTCCATCAGGCAAGGGGCCTCCGCCTGTGCTCGCCGTCACGCCGTCCATCTGTCCAGCAGCAGCCATCAAAGGATGTCCCAAGTAGTGCCTTCCGGTAGAAACATGTGGAGAAAAAACAGGAAAAGGCGAAGGGACACCTGCCATAGCCCACGGTGACTGCCATGCCCCTAGCCATTCTGCCCGGTAAGAGCCTTGACCCCCGCCCTGCCAATGTGCCCAAGCTGGCGAGGAACCTACCCCCGCAGCAGCCGATAAACCCCCTAGACTTGCTGCCTCAAAACCTGTACCGCCCCCCTGCAGGTTTGCACCCTCACCACTCACCGCAGGGACCAGGCCAACACCCAGGCCCCCGAAGGACCCATGAGCCACTCCAAGCCACAAAGCACCTCTGGCCGGCCCCCTAGACCTGCCTCGACTACCCCGAGCTACAGGGTCAGCCGACACCCCCCTCCGCACCTGCCCCTCCTGCCCCGAACCTCCTACAGAGCTAGCGCCCCGTATGGAGGCCCCGTTACGGCTAGGAGCTCTGCCCCTAACACCCCCTGCCCTCTGGTGCCGTGAACGGCTGGCCCATGGGGCACACCACTATACCTAGACACCCCTCCGCCCACCTGATCCCGTCGCCCGTCAGGCCCCGAGGAAGCTGCCCCACCTGCCCCAGTACGTCCCGCGCTGCCCTTAACAGACCCTTTACTCTGCCTGGGGCCCCCCTTTTTTCCTCTGCCCAACATGGCAGTCATAAAACTGGAGGCACCTTGTAAATTCTAGCTAATTTAATTATGTCTTCATCTTGTCCCTTTTCTTTTTTCTTTTTTTTTTTTTTAATATCCTTAATTACCCTGCACAACCCAGCCTACTGCAAACCATAGGTGTTAAATAAATATATATATAGAGAGAGGTTTTAGAATAACGAGAACCACTTGCCTGCAGGAGTAACCTCCTGCTGCTCAGCCCGGGCTGCAGCCGTCAGCCGAAAAAACTGCCGCCACCGAAAACGCTGCTATCCAACTCCTCAGCTGCGGACACACTGCCCGAAAACTTCCTTCTTCCTCCCGCCGCTCCACGAGGTAGGATTCACCAGCCAGCTCTCTCAAAACACGTCCGGCGCCTCCAGCTTCACACCACCAATGGCCGGAGCAGCGCCGAGTCTCCGCACCACCCCCCCCCCCTCGCTGCCCAAGGACCCAGCCCTCTCAATGGCTCCCGCGCATTTCAAAACGCCACGGGAGCCAATGAGGCCGCCGGACCACGCGGCACTCACCCCATCCCGCGTGCCGCCGGAACGCGGGGGCGCGATCGGACTGCTGCCCCCCCAGTTAGAAGCGGCCATGGGAACGGGGGCCCGCGGCCTTACATTTCTGAATGTTCACATTCTCTTTAAACAGTTCAGAGTCTGCCTTGATAGCTTGAATTTTACTCTCTTTCTTGCCTTCAAATAATTTACCAAGATTCAACCTGTTTTATTGGTACGTGAGTAGTATTTTTCTAGGAGTAGAAATATATCTTGATCCACCTGTTTACTGAATTCCATATTGTATTGGTATTTCAATATATGTAATCTGCACATCAGTATCTCATGACCAGTCTGTTTATATAATTGGTCTAATGTACAAATCTCTGTCTCAAAGGTCTTTAAAAACTGTGCCCTCTGCCTATTTTTGCCTGTCATGTAGCTGATATTATTCCTCATAGGTGTGCCTTGAAGGCATCCCAGAGCCAAAGAAAAAGATTCAGCTCAAAATAGTCCACCGCAGCCTTCTTAATCATTTCATTAAAATCCTGGTCAGCTAACAAAACAGCACGGAATCACCAGGAACTTTTGCTTCCATAGTTGAGCTATCTTCTAATTGTAATGGCACGGTCAGAAATATCTATTGATCGAATACCAGCACCCAACACGGAAGCTAACAAAAATTTTGAGATTAGGAAGAAATCAGTACACGAGTACATATTGTGTGGTGGGGAGTAACAAGTAAAATCACAAATAGATGATGAAGCCACCAAATATCTAGCAATTCCAGTTATTGCAAAATGCTTCTAGTTGTTTGATGAATCTTAGGGGTATGTTTATTAACACGCGATAGGCTTTTGCTGGGCATTAGATGCAAAAGCACGGTGGTAGCTGCAAAAGTCGCATGTTATCAGCTGGGGGGAAAGCCCAATATTTCCTCAGCACATAATGTGGTGAAAATCCAGGGATTGGGGTGAGACAGAATCATTGAGGCAGCTGTCACCACCCACGGAGGTGGTGTTAGCTATATCCGCAATGTCTGCAAAGCGTGTGGCTACCACAAGCTGTCAACACCCGCAGTAATTGCACAGTGCAGGCACACACATTCTCTGCTCACTCTCACTCTCTGCCCACTCTCTGCCTACTCCCACTGCATTTCTCCTGCGTTAGTTGTCATCATGGCGAAGTTTTCCCATGTTAATGCTATAATGACAACTAATACCCCATAGTTTCAGGAGCCATGCAGGGAAGCTTCCTTTCCAACATAAAATCCAGATACAGATTAAAATCACCCTTCACGATGACTGGAAATCCTCCAGCTAGCATTACCTGATTGGCTACTGTAGTAAAGAATGCCAGACCATCCACACCGGCAGCATAAAGATTTACAAGTGTGTAAGCATTGTCCCCTATTCTAAGACAATCAAAACCCATCTCTCTTCTTGATCAGTACTATGTATAATGACCTGCACATTAGAAGGGTTATTTTAGAAGCCCTAGTCATCCTTTGGACATCTCAAAACAGGCATGGAGACATCCCCAGAGCCATTTTAGAATCTGGCTCTGTGGATGTCCCTGGGGCGAGGATGCCAAAATTTGAATGGGGGCATGGATTAGAATGCATGTCATTCAAAATGGCACCAGTCTCATGGTGCTGATCCTGCTTGATAAGTGGTATTTATATTGGTATGAACACAGATCTGTTCCAGTCAGTTGACCATGAATTTGTCTTCCAAATTTCCTGGCAGAACCTCGTAAATATGGTAATAGCTTCATTCAATTGCTATAATATTTCAATGGGAATGCCATCAATGCCTGGTGCTTTGTTCTTTGTTTGTAAATATGCCTTACTAATATAAACTTTACCTACCTATCTTTGACCTCAAAAAAGACAGTTGTAAAATTAATTGCTCCACTGCATAAAAGCTTCATTTTAATTTCTTCTGAAATAATATATGTTTCATTGCAACTGAATTATTACCCGGTAGTGTTGCCAGCGGAGCCTTGGACAGTCTCCCTGGGGGCGGGCGGATCTGAGGCGAGAGTGGAGGGCTGTTGCGGCATCTTCCTCGCATGATGAGCGGGCTGTGTGATCAGTGGCTGCCACGTTCTCAGAGCAGGGCTCCACGGTGAAGAAACAGCTAGCTCTTCCGGGTTTGGCGAAGCTGAACAGACCTGCAGTAGTTACAATGGAATCATTGTGGGAGGCAGTAGCCACTGTGAACTCATTTCTTCAAGCAATGGTAGGCATTTTATTTCCTGAATTGGCAAAGTTGAAAGGTACCGTACAGGTCATTTCTCAGGAGCAGGCTACATGTGCTGCCAGGATGGATTTGTTGGAGGCTTGACATGGCAAGCTACAGGAGATGGTAGGTGTGCAGATGAAGGACTCCTGTGTTACGGCTCGTAAGCTGGAGTACTTGGAGAATATGTCCAGGCGGAACAACCTTTGTTTCATCAATTTCCTCAAATTTCCTCTACTTGGACTAGTAGACATGGTTAAGAAATATCTCCAGGAAGCTTTTTGTATTCTAGAGGATAACCTGCCACCTATTACTAGAGCCCAGTACCCGGCTGTGATATCTCCAGTTGAAGTTAGTACAGAACATCTAGAACACTCTCAGCAAGGATTATCAGATTTGACTGGGTTCTTAGAAAACTCCCTGGATCTTGTAACAACTAGAACCACTTTGGTGGCTGGCTTTGCTCTTGAGACGGACCGAAATACAGTGTTGTGTTTATATTTTCGTAATATGCATGTATTGTTTTTGGGGGCTAAGATACAAATTTTTCCTGATTTGTCGAAAATAACCCAAAAGAGACATCAGGAGTTCCTGGATTTGAAAATCAGGGTCCTTGCTTTAGGTGGGTCTTTTTTGTTAAGATTTCCTTGTAGGTGCCTTATTTTCCTGGATGGTAAGCGATTTCTATTTTATGACCCAAAACAATTGGTAACCTTTTCGCTTGGGCATGAGGGTGGTGCTATAGAGGGTTGCCTCTCTAGAAGGCCAGCTGTGTGTCTTGGGGACCGAAAATGTTTCCTTTGGCTATTTTTCTAATTCTTCTTCTGCCATTTTAGTTTGTGGTCTAATATGAAACTGTGATATGACATTGTTGCATTTTTTTAATGGTTGTTGTTGTTAAGTGCCATCGAGTCGGAGTCGACTCATGGCGACCCTTTGGATAGCTATCCTAAATTGTGTTCGGTCTTCAGTCAGGCGGCTCATTGTTGACAGACTGGTACCTGTAGCTGCTGTTATTGTATCGATCCATCTCATTGATGGCCTTCCTCTTTTGACCTTCTATCTTGCCAAGCATGATGTCTTTCTCTAATGATCTCTCTCTTCGCATGATGTGTCCAAAGTATGAAGTTGAAGTCTTGTCATCTGAGATTCTAAAGAAAGCTTAGGTTTGATCTCCTCCAGTACCGACTGATTTGTTCTTTGGGCAGTCCATGGCATACACAGTATTCACCGCCAGCACCATAATTCAAAAGCATCAATTTTCTTCCTGTCTATCTTTTTCACTGACCCACGTGCAGCAACTAAACCCAGTACAAAACGTGGATAGCAAAGAAAGATGTTTATTTATTAAATAAATCAATATCAGCCATCGGCCCAACACAGGCTGTGTTTCGTAGAGCCTTCTTCAGGGGCTAGAATGGCTAAATGATAAATAAAAATGATAAAAACATGTACATTATGAACAATAATAAACAATGAAACCATTTAAAATCATAAATATGATTAAGAACAAACCATAGGTATAAATTACCAATTATATAAAACAACCAAACAAAATCCATATGCATATAAGAATCGGAGGACTAAATAGTGAATTATCAAAACTAGGAATGTAAAAAACATATATATAAATAAATAAGTTAGTTTTTATCATTTATTTATATATATGTTTTTTACATTCCTAGTTTTGATAATTATTGTTGTGATGCCCAAAGCATTTCTGAGCCTATGGAAATAGGAGAAAGACACACATTTACCTGTAGGGAGAGAACCAGGCAGGAGGCTTGTAGATCTCAAACTGCAGCTAAGCAGAAAAAAACTCATCTAGTTCCTAGTTGCAAGCCACCCCCTAGCTCTGAAGCAAGCTGTAAAGCTAATGAGAGCCAGCTAGGGGAGGAGCATGAGGCTACACTTCAGGCACATTCAAATAGAGTTACCAGGGAAGCAGAATGCAGCAGGAGTCCTAAGGAGTTGGAAGGAAGGAAGACCTTCAAAGCAGCAGAAGGAAAAAGAGTTTCCAAAGACAGCCCGAGGGAGGGTTCCAGAGAGAAGGAACCAGGGAGACAGAGCCATAAGAAAAGCTCAGCCTCAGAGAACACTGAGAAATGCATTGGAACTCTCAGGGGAAAAAGCCATAATCCAGAGAGGAACCAATGTTGCAGAGGAACTGTTTTGGGCACTGGAGATAGGAGACTGCTAGCTGAGAGAAGCCCTGACGAGGAGCCAGGCCCTTCAGCAGCAATCCAGGAACTTGCTGGAAACTTGCCTGCTACAAAGAGGACTGTGAGTAACTCTGTGACTAACAGTAGATTACGTCAGCTAGAAGCACTGAGCCCCTTAATGAGAAAGAAGAGGTTGCCAGTGTCTGCTGAAAACCCTCTAGATAAGGAAGAGTCTTGTTGGAGAAAATTATTAGAGTTGCTGGAAAGTGCAAAGCCTGAGTTTACACAGGGAGGCTTAGACCACGATACTGAAAGCACAGCATCAGAAGAAATGCAGACAGAAGGCTATGGTTGTGATCATGACTCAGAATCTTCTTTGATGGATTGTTCTCTCTCTCATAGGACCTTATAAATGTCTAAGCAGTAGAAAGAGAAAAGCTTAAAGAATTCCATTTCTCTGGCAAAGCAAAAGGGAACAGGCTGGACATTGTTTTAAGAATCCTGTTTGCCTTTAAAAATGTTTCACGCTGAATGAAGCAAGTAAAGCTTTATCCTAAATGTTGAAGGTTGTAAAACGGAAACCTCTATGTGTGTTTAATACTGAAGGAAGCAATGAAAGTCTTATCTTGAATCCTGGAAGTTAAGGAAAATATGGTTTGGGAGAAAGAATCCTATTTTGTTTAATTTACCATGCGTTAAGCTTTCTAAAGGCTCTTTTTGGAGGAGTAGAAAACCAAAATAAATAAATATTCCTGTGTTTGCCTTACAACCCTCGGGCTTCAATTTCTTTTGAAACCCACAACTACAAACCCCAGCATCCCCGGCTCTGGACTAAATAAAGGTACGTCCCTACCCTAGGCGTCCGCCTGGGGTAGTGGGCGCCACATTGTTCATAATGTACATGTTTTTATCATTTTTATTTAATAAATAAACATCTTTCTTTGCTATCCACATTTTGTACTGGGTTTATCTTTTTTACTGTCCAGCTTTCACATCCATATGATGTTATGGAAAATACCATGGCTTGAACAAGTCGAATTTTTGTATGGAGAGAGACATCTCGGCTCTTGAGAATCTTATCTTGGTCTTTCATAGCCATTCTGCCAAGAGCAATGTGTCATCTGATTTCTTGACTGCTTGTTGCTTCTTTATTGATAGTTGATCCAAGTAGGTTAAAGTTGTTCACAATTTCAATTTCTTCTCCTTCAACGATGAACCTGTTGATTATACCAGTTGTCATGATCTTTGTCTTCTTTACATTAAGGTGCAGGCCCATTTTGAGACTATGATCTTTGATTGTGAGAAGCAAATGTTTCAGATCATCTTCACTTTCAGCCAGTAATGTGGTATCATCAGCATAGCGAAGGTTGTTGAGTCTTCCACCAATCTTCACACCTCTGTTGTCTTCATACAATCCTGCTTCTCTGATGATTTGTTCTGCATATAAATTAAACAGGTAGGGGGAAAGTATGCAGCCTTGTCTTATACCTTTGCTTATTTTAAACCATTCTGTTTCTCCTTGTTCTGTTCAAACTGTTGGTTTTTGATCAATATACAGATTGTGCAAGAGAACAATCTGGTGTTCTGGTATAACCATGCTTCTTAATGTGACACAGAGTTTCTCATGTTTTACACAGTCAAAAGCCTTGCTATAGTCGATAAATCACAAATAGATATCCTTTTGGTATTCTTTAATCTTTTCAAGGATCCATCTCACATCTGCAATGATGTCTCTCGTTCCTCGCCCTTTCCTGAACCCTGCTTGCACTTCAGGTAGTTCTTGTTCCAGGTATGGTGTAGTCTCTTTTGAATAATCTTCAGTAGAATCTTGCTGGCATGTGGGATCGGAGCGATTGTGCGATAATTTCCTCAGTCAGTTGGATCACCTTTCTTTAGTATTGGTATAAACACAGATCTTTTCCAGTCAGTTGGCCATGATGTTGTCTTCCATATTTCTTGGCAGAGCCTTGTAAGTAAGGTAACAGCTGCATCAGATTGCTGTAATACATCTATGGGAATGCTTTCAATGCCTGGTGCTTTGTTCTTTGATAAGGCTTTCAATGCTGCTTCAACTTCTTCTTTCATCACCAATGGTTCCAGATCATAAGGTACAGGTTGAAACAGCTGTTGGTCCACTTGATCTTTATCATATAAAAACTCTGTATATTCCTTCCACCTTTTCTTGATCTTCTCAGCATCATTCAACATAGAACCTTGAGCATCTTGTAACATTCTAATTCAAGGCTGGAACTTCTTCTTTAACTCTCATAGCTTTAGGAAAGCCGATCTTGTTCTTCTTCTATTAGTTTCTGCTTCTATTTTCTTGCATGCGTCATTGTAGTACTTTTCCTTGGCCTGTCTTTCTGCACGTTCGAAATCTCTGTTGAGTTCTGTGATTGTCTTTCTTTCTCCTTTTGACAAGCAAAAGCAAAAAATGATACTCTGTAAACCTTACCATGAAAGTGCAACTTATATGTGCTGGAACTCGATGATATCAAAATTCTAAACAAACTTATAATATTTTTATATGACTAAAGTTGCCAAGAAAGGTCTCAGAATTAGCTGCAATCATTGACTTTGATTCTCCGTCAAACGAATTGCTGCTGTCAAACATCAACGACCTTATTTGCACGTGGCTACAAGTCTACAATTTCTTTATCCATTTTTTCATTAAAAAAGACCAGCGCTTTATTGAAAGAAAGTTCTTATATTAGAGAAACTTACTTTATATTTTGCAGTGCTATTTATACGTTCCCCTGAAGAAACCACATGGGTGAAACGCCAAGAAACCGCTCGTTGAATAGCATCGGGATCAGCATTTAGAAGCATTTAAAAACTGCCGCCTCCATTGAAGTCATGCGAGTTAAGCACTGTTTTCAGAATATTTTTTCAAAACATATTTCATAATTGAAAAATTTAAAAGACTTGTAGCCACGTGCAAATAAGGTTGTTGATGACTGGCAGCATCAATTCGTTTGACGGAGAATCAAAGTCAATGATTGCAGCTAATTCTGAGACCTTTCTTGGCTACTTTAGTCATATAAAAATTTTAAGTTTGTTTAGAATTTTGATATCGTATCATTTTTTGCTTGTCAAGATTTATCTCTGCATAAAAGACCATAATTACATTTGTTTTTTTCTCCTCTGGCTTTAGCTTCTCTGCGTTTCTGGGCAATTTTCAGAGTTTCTTCCGTCATCCATTTTGGCCGTTTTTGCTTTTTCACCTTTTGTAGAGACTTCTCACTTTCTTCCAACACAACCTTCTTGATGTCATTCCATAACTCTTCTGGAGATCTGTCATTTGTATCTAAAGCAGCAAATTGGTTTTGCAGGCAGTCTTTAAATTCCAGTGGTATATTCTCAAGGTCATATTTTGTTGCATTCATGAGTGATTTGCTCTTCTTCAACTTTAGCTTGAGTTTGCATACTAATAGTTGATGATCTGTACCACAGTCAGCTCCAGATTTTGTCTTTGTTGATGTTACAGAGTTTTTCCATTGTTGACTTCCACAGATGTAGTCAATTTGATTTTTATACAATCCATTGGGTGAAGTCCATGTGTACAGTCGCCGCTTGTGTTGCTGGAAGAAGGTGTTTAAGATGAATAGATCGTTGGTCTTGCAGAATTCTATCAGTCTTTCTCCAGCTTCATTTCTGTTGCCAAGTCCATATTTTCCAACTACTTTGCCTTCTTCTTTGTTGCCAACTTTTGCGTTCCAGTCACCCATGACTATTAGGATATCCTGTTTGCATCTTCTGTCAATTTCAGCTTGTACTTGTTCATGGAACTCTTCAATTTAATTCTCTTCTGCAGCTGTTGTTGGGGCATATACTTGAATTATAGTTGTGTTGATAGGCATTCCTCGTAGACGAATACAGATTAAGCATTCAATGACTGCATTGTATTTCATTACAGTTCTTTATGGTATTTTCCTTTAATATGTGAAATATCTATGTGCATTAACTTATCTCTATATCGGGATGTTATATTGTAAAATAGTTTAAAAAAATAATTATTACTGATAAGTTATTCCATTCCATTGGAGCCTCCCTAGTTATAGTCTTTTTGCCAATACCTACTAATCAACAACTATTTCTAGATGGATACCTCAGCTTTTTGTTAGCCTCCAATCTCAAAGGATATTGAGATGAATAAACATCAATATATTTGTTCAAATATTGTGCCACATCACCCCAAATTATTTTATGCACTGTGACAAATCATTTAAATCTAAGAAGCCAGTATAATTCCATAAGGATTGGGGTGACAGGGTCCCATCTAAAGGCCCTCATAATAACCTTAGTCTCAGTGTTTTGAACTAGTTGAAATCCTGAGCATAATTTCTTCTCCATTCCTAAATATTTCAAGTGAAATAAAAAGTCATGAGATAGGAGGCAGTGTACTATTGTGGATCAGGAACTGGTTAAAAGATAGAAAACAGAGGGCAGGGCTAAATGACCAATTCTCTCAATGGAAAAAGGTGAATAGTGGAGTACACTAGAGATCTGTGCCGGGCCCACTGCTTTTTAACATATTCATAAATGACTTGGAAATGGGAATAACAGTGAGGTGATTAAATTTGCAGTTGACATAAAATTATTCAAAGTTGTTAAAATACAAAAGGATTGTGTATATTGCAAGAGGACCTTGATAAATTGAGAGACTGGGCATCCAAATGGCATATGAAATCTAATGTGGACAAGTGAAATGTTATGCACTTAGGGAAGAACAACCCAATCTATAGTTACACGATGCAAGGTTCCACATGAAGAACCATCACCTAGGATAAGGATTTATGTGTCATCATGGATAATGCATTACAACCCTCCACCCAGTGTGCAGCAGCAGCAAGAAAGCTAATAGAATGCTAAAAATCATAAGGAAAGGAATGGAAAATAAAACCAAAGATATTACAATTTATTTATTTATTTATTTAACAGCTTTTATATACCACACTATTTGTCATCAGTGCGGTTTACATTGAAGAACATTACACTCAGACTTAGAGAACTTGTCCAAGTTTACAGGTAACAAGGGAATAAAAAACAAATATTAACTGGGGAATAGTATATAGCAGTTAAACATTTAACAGAGGCAACTATTTACAATGATTTATCATAGGTTGAAAAGATCTTCATCAAAAAAGGACTCAATTTTGACATAGTCCGAGCTATATGCTACAGAGAACTACTTACTTAACCATAATTACTGGTTTGGGTAGTGGGGGGGGGGGGGAAGAGAGCGGGACATATTGATGTGGGAGAAGTGTTGTAAGAAGAGGTGTGTGCAACCACACCTTGAATATCATGTGCAGTTATGGTCATCATATCTTAAAACAGATATAGTAGAATTAACAAAGGAGAGAAGAGCCACCAAAATGGTAAAGAGAGTGGAAAGATACCGCTACGAGGAAAGGCTAGGATTCATCAACCGGGGAAAAAAGACGGCTGAAGGGAGACCTATAAAATAATGAATGGAGTAGAATGGGTAAGCAAGGATTACTCTTATAAAAAGTAGTTCTCAGGCTTAGAGGAACCATCTTCCACTGGTTCTATTCCTTTCTCATTAGGCATGTAGATAGCATGTAGATAGCTGGGTGGCTGGTGGACGTGAGGATCGCCTGGTAACATGCCTGCCTGGTGCGAAGGTAGCGGACCTCACGCGCCACCTAGATAAGGTCTTAGATAGTGCTGGGGAGGAGTCTGCTGTCTTGGTACATGTCGGTACCAATGACATAGGAAAATGTGGTAGGGAGGTTCTGGAGGCTAAATTTAGGCTTTTAGGTAGGAAATTGAAATCCAGAACTTCCAGGGTAGCATTCTCCGAAATGCTTCCTGTTCCACGTGCAGGACCCAAAAGGCAGGCAGAGCTCCGGAGTCTCAATGCGTGGATGAGACAATGGTGCAGAGATGAGGGATTTGGATTTGTTAGGAACTGGGGAACATTCTGGGGAAAGGAGGGGCTCTTCCGAAGGGATGGGCTTCACCTTAACCGGGATGGAACCAGGCTGCTGGCATTAACCTTTAAAAAGGAGATAGAGCAGCTTTTAAACTAGATATTAGGGGAAAGCCGACAGTCGCCCAAGAGCGGATGGTTCGGAAGAATGTATCTTTGAAGGATACTACCAAAAGCACAGAGGTTCCACAAAAGAGTAAAATAGCCCAAATGCCCTCAAGTATGGAGCAGACAGAGCTTAAAGATCCCAAATTACCCATGTCTAACAATAGCCAAATTAATATGAATAAAATACATTCTCTAAAATGCTTGTATGCAAATGCTAGAAGTCTAAAAAATAAGATGGGAGAGTTAGAATATATAGCACTAAATGAAAGGTTAGATATGATTGGAATATCAGAGACATGGTGGAAGGAGGACAACCAGTGGGACACTGTGATACCTGGGTACAAACTGTATCGAAATGATAGAGCTGATCAAATTGGTGGAGGGGTTGCTCTCTATGTTAGAGAGGGCATTGAGTCAGAAAGGATTAAAGTTTTGCAGGAAGCAAAATCTGCTGTAGAATCCATATGGATTGAAATTCCATGTAAAAGGGGGAAGGCAATGGCAGTGGGGGTGTACTATCGAGCGCCTGGACAGAATGACCAAATGGATGATGAAATGCTCAAAGAAATCAAGGAAGCTAATAAAAGTCACAGCACAGTAATAATAATGGGTGATTTCAACTACCCCGGTATCGACTGGGTCAGTGTCACGTCAGGACATGCTAGGGAGATAAAGTTCCTAGATGAAATAAATGACTGCTTCTTGGAGCAGCTGGTTCATGAACCGACCAGAGGGGAAGCCATATTAGACCTAGTCCTTACTGGAACACCAGATCTAGTGCAAGAGATAAGGGTGTTGGGGCCACTTGGCAATAGTGATCATAGCATGATCGCCTTTGATTTAATTAGTGAAGGAGGGATAGTAAGGAAATCCACAGTACTACCTTTTGACTTTCGAAAGGGAGACTATGATAAAATGAGGAAAACAGTTTAAAAAAAACTAAAAGGAGCAGTTACAAAGGTTAAAGACGTACATCAGGCTTGGCTGTTGTTGAAAAATACTATCTTGGAAGCCCAGACCAGCTGTATTCCACGCTTTAAGAAAAGTGGAAGGAAGTCCAAAAAACTGCCAGCATGGTTTAAAGGTGAGGTCAGAGAGGCTGTTGTTGCCAAAAAAGCATCTTTCAGGAAATGGAAAAAAGAGCCAAACGACGAAACCTGGAAACAACACAAGCACTGGCAAGTCAAATGCAAGGCATTGATAAGGCAGGCAAAGGGAGAATTTGAGAAGAAGCTTGCTGTGGAAGCAAAAACGCGAAGTAAAGACCTTTTCAAGTACATTCTTAGCAAAAAACCTGTGAGAGAGTCAGTTGGTCCATTAGATGATAAAGGGGTTAAAGGAGCACTAAGAGGTGACAAGGCGATAGCGGAGAGACTGAATGAATTCTTTGCTTCAGCCTTTACTGAGGAAGATGTAGGGATGTTACCCATGACTGAAGTGGTATTTAAAGGTGCGGAAGAATTGAAGGAAATATCGATACATCGGGAAGATGTATTACAACTATTAGATAAACTGAAGAGTAGCAAATCACCTGGGCCGGATGGTATACATCCAAGGGTGTTGAAAGAACTGAAATATGAGATTGCAGACCTGCTATTAGTAATCTGTGAACTATCATTAAAATCATCTCTAATACCTGGAGATTGGAGGATCGCCAATGTAACACCAATTTTTAAAAAGGGTTCCAGGGGTGATCCGGGAAACTACAAACCGGTGAGCCTGATATCAGTACCGGGGAAAATGGTAGAAACCATCATAAAGAATAAAATTACTCAGCATGTAGATAGTCATGACCTAATGGGAGACAGCCATCATGGCTTTAGACAAGGAAGATCTTGTCTTACTAATCTGTTATGTTTTTTTGAAGGAGTGAATAATCAGGTGGACAAAGGTGAGTCGGTTGATATTGTGTATCTGGACTTTCAGAAAGTCTTTGACAAGGTCCCTCATGAGAGACTTTTGGCAAAACTAAAGAGTCATGGGATATGATGCAGTGTACTATTGTGGATCAGGAACTGGTTAAAAGATAGAAAGCAGAGGGTAGGGCTAAATGGCCAATTTTCCCAATGGAGAAAGGTGAATAGTGGTGTACCCCAGGGATCTGTGCTGGGTCTGCTGCTTTTTGACATATTCATAAATGACCTGGAAAGTGGAATAATGAGTGAGGTTATCAAATTTGCAGATGACACAAAACTATTTAAAGTTGTTAAAACCCAAGAGGATTGTGGAAAATTGCAAGAGGATCTTGATAAATTGGAAGACTGGGCATCAAAATGGCAGATGAAATTTAATGTGGACAAGTGCAAGGTTATGCACCTAGGGAAGAACAACCCAAACTATGGTTACACGATGCAAGGTTCCACATTAGGAACCACCACCCAGGAAAAAGATTTAGGCGTCATTGTGGATACCATGTTAAAACCTAAAAATGTATAAGGTCCTGTTATCGATCACTACCCTCCTTACCTTTGGGCTCCCCTGCATCACAAACGCCCTCAACCACGATACTAGCTACATACCAATACTACATACATATGGAAGGAGATGGTTTGAATTCTCCCACCACACAAATGCAAAACGCAACCACACATCCCACTCCCATCTTCTTAGCATTCCCCTTCAAGTCATCAACAAAGCCCAATCTGAGAAACTCCATCGACAATGCCTCCTAAAATGTGCATTGATAAATGCAAGATCCATACGATCAAAATGGCCCGTAGTCATGGACTTGATCCCTCAATACAAGCTCGACATCCTGATGGTCACAGAATCATGGCTATCTGATTGCGACAACATCCTTCTGAACCAGATGCTGCCTCCTGGATTTGACCTCTACACATGCCACAGATCCACTCAAAAAGGAGGCGGAACGCTCATCCTTGCTAAAACAGATCTTAACTTCAAGCTATGCAACTCCTCCAGCTCAACCCACCTTGACTCCCTCACTATATCCAATGATCTCTGCTCAATCAACCTGCTTTATCGAGCACCATCCCCATTACCGGATGACCTTCCAACAATAATTGAGCTTGCATGCGCAACATCCACATCACGCTCTCCAAATTGGGTAGTTGGTGATTTCAACCTCCCATCTCTTCATGACAGCCATTCAGAAGCATTTCTAGACGCACTAGAGGATCTAGGTTACAAACAATATGTCGACTCTCCCACCCACACTAAAGGAGGCAAACTAAACCTCATCTTTGCACCTCATTCCAACACCTTAACACACCAAGCCCTTCAACTATCGGTTATACCAGTACCTTGGTCTGATCACAATCTTATTCAATTCAATATACCCACCTATACCACACATGTGAGTCAAATACCATCTAACTCACCCGGAACCCATGCAGTCCGTTTTCAACCTCTCAACCGTGACAAAGTCCTAGATAACCTCCATCCACTCTTGACCAACACTACCCTCAACTTAGATGACCTGGTATCCAAATGGGACGAGAACCTCAGAGCCGCCTCATGTCCAGTGCACATGGATAAGAAAATAAGAAAACGAGAACACGCACCATGGTTTCTCTGCTGACCTTCGTACATCCCTCATTCATCTACGCAAACTTGAAAGACAGTGGCGCCAAACCCACTCACCAGAAGCCCTTGAAACATATAACTCACACCTAGCTACCCACCGTGAA
Source organism: Ichthyophis bannanicus (assembly GCA_033557465.1). Classification (NCBI taxonomy): domain Eukaryota; kingdom Metazoa; phylum Chordata; class Amphibia; order Gymnophiona; family Ichthyophiidae; genus Ichthyophis; species Ichthyophis bannanicus. Next base: position 849,794,046 of record CM066034.1, read on the forward strand.
AAGGTAACATTGAGTAGGAAGCTATACCACACAAACCTACTGAAGCGCTCCATCAATAAACCTCATGCTCTATTCAACTTAGTAAGATCCATAACAAGAGAGCCAGTTTCAGACCAACCTGCAACGCCTCAGCCACAGGACTACGCAAACTACCTGCAATCAAAAATGATTAAGTACAGCACATGCATAAATACCATCAACCCCATTATATCACCTAAGGAATCTCATATAACTCCATTTTGCAACTTCAATACTATATCATCTAGTGAAATTGAGAGAATTATCGCCTCCATCAATCCTAGCACGGCACCTAACGACCCATGCCCAGCTAACTGGATCAAAGATCTGCGACATGATCTAAGCCAAATCCTATGCAAAATTCTGAACCAATCCTTCCTAACAGGCTCATTCCCCCAGAGTCTTAAACACACCTCTATCAAGCCCCTACTAAAAAACAGTAAGCTTGATCCATCCAAAGTTGAATCATTTAGGCCAATCTCAAGCATCCCCCAGCTTGCAAAAATCATTGAGAAAGCTGCCCAACAACAACTCCAGCATCACATTGACACAGAAGCACCTCTAGACAAATCACAACATGGATTCAGAGAAGCACATGGAGTCGACACAATCCTTACAACCCTATTCAACGATCTGATCACAGGAATAAACAACATCAAACAAGGATTTGTTCTCATTTTTTTAGACATTTCTGCTGCCTTCGATTCTGTAAACCACGATATACTAATTCAACGTCTGAGAGAGAAGGGATTCGAAGCACAGCACTGGAATGGTGTAGATCCTACCTTTCCAACAGGTGGCAACAAGTTAAAACAGGCCAGAAATCCTCAGAGCCGTTCCTACAGTCTCAAGGCGTACCACAAGGATCTTCACTATCGGCGTTAATGTTCAATATTTATATGCAGCCGATTTGTGAATTGATCAGATCCTTCAACGTGCAATGCTTGGCATACGCTGATGACATCCTCATATACATGCCGTTCAAAACTGACCAACCAGTGTTTACTCCAATAACCAACTGTTTCGGAGCAGTAGCTGAATGGTTGCTGACTCAAAACCTAAGAATAAATCATAGCAAAACTGATGTCCTATTTGTTACAAGGAATCTTAAGTTTGTACCTCCGCCGTCACTGCTGGTCAACAACATAGAACTGACGTCCAAACCCACGATCCGATACCTCGGCATAACATTAGATCAACACCTGGACATGACAATGCACGTGAAGAATGTGACAAAGAATATATACCATAAGATCAGAACACTACGCCACCTCCGTCCACTACTGGACTATACTGATTACCGGTCAACCTTCCAGGCACTAGTCCTTCCACATCTAGATTTTGCAAACATCATCCTCCACGGGCTCCCTCAATCAACCTTAAATCCACTACGTCTGGCTATGAATACAGCTGCTAGAGTCCTCTCTGGGTCACCAAGGTCTGCTCATATAACGCCTATCATGAAAGACCTACACTGGCTACCACTACAAGCCAGACTCTCATACAAGTCACTAGTTTTGACCTTCAAAGCCATGAATATCTACCCACCAACACCAATCAGAAAACTAATCCATAACACCCCTGAAAATAGAAACAGAAGGACTACAACTATGAACACCTTAATAGTTCCCAAGATGATGACATCATGTACTAAAACTACATCAAACAGAGCTTTTTCACTGTTCGCACCCAGGAATTGGAATAAACTTCCCCATGAAATCCGCGGCATCAAAAGTCTATTACAATTCCGCAAAGCCGTAAAGCATCACTTATTCACAAAATACTACCCAGAAGTGTCCATGGACACTCACACAGCCAACAGGCCTCCCACTCACACCAAACACCCTAGCACTTTAATCCAACCAGAAAACGGTTAGTCCCCACGAAAATCCACCTTACCACTATAGACTCATGCTACCCATGAATACATGTTCAATATTCACTCGTGTTTAAATATGGTACATAATTAAAGCATATATATAGTATAATGTTGATTGTACATAGTTATCCCTGTTATTCCATGTTTTATATTCCCTTGTTCTCTGTAAACTCGATGTTACCTGTACACATTGCAGTATATTTTGTTCGATGTACACCGCGCTGATTTTAATAGCGCGGTATATAAGAGATGTTAAATAAATAAATAAATAAATAAATAAAAACCCTCGGCCCAGTGTGCAGCGGCGGCCAAGAGAGCAAATAGAATGCTAGGTATGATAAGGAAAGGAATGGAAAATAAAACAAAAGATATTATAATGTCTCTGTATCGTTCCATGGTGAGACCGCACCTTGAATATTGTGTGCAATTCTGGTCGCCGTATCTTAAAAAGGATATAGCGATTTTAGAAAAGGTTCAGAGAAGAGCCACCAAAATGGTAAAGGGGATGGAAGGATACTCCTATGAAGAAAGGCTTAAAAGGTTAGGGCTCTTTAACCTGGAAAAGAGACGGCTGAGGGGAGATATGATAGAAGTCTATAAATTAATGAACGGAGTGGAACGGGTAAACGTAGATCGATTTTTTACCTTATCAGAATATAGAAAGACTAGGGGACATGCAATGAAGCTACAGGGTAAACTATTTAAGACTAATAAAAGAAAATATTTTTTCACTCAACGTGTAATCAAACTCTGGAATTTGTTACCAGAGGATGTATTAAAGGCTGTTAGTGTAGCTGGGTTTAAAAAAGGTTTGGACAAGTTCCTGGAGGAAAGGTCCATAAACCATTATTAAGAAGGGACCCAGGATATCAATGCTTGAACCAATACAAGCATTGTGGAACCTGTGTCCCTTGGGGAAACTGCTAGGTACATATGACCTAGATTGGCCACTGTTGGAAACAGAATACTGGGCTTGATGGACCTTCGTCTGACCCAGTATGGCATATCTTATGTTCTTATGTTCATGCACCGGTCATTTTCTGTTTCCTGTGGTAATTCTTCTTCTTCTCTACCTTTAGTTTGCGGTGTCCCACGGGGCTTTGTACTTACTCCTCTTCTATTAAATGTTTACATGATCCCTTTAACCCTTCATCAACCCAGTATTTCAGCCCATTATTATGACAATGACATTATTCTACTTTATCACACTAGTCTAACTGCCCCTGATATTTCTCCTCTCAATGCCTATCTCTCTACGCAGGGGTTCTCAACCCAGTCCTTGGGACCCACCTAGCCAGTCAGGTTTTCAGGAAAACCACAATGAATATGCATGAGAGAGATTTGCATATAATGGAGGCAGTGTATGCAAATCTCTCTCATACATATTCATTGTGGTTATCCTGAAAACCCGACTGGCTAGGTGGGTCCTGAGGACTGGGTTGAGAACCTACTGTCTCTACCTAGTTATCTGACAATTTCCTCCATCTGAATCCTAACAAGTCAGCAGCTATTTGTTCACCTTCTTTAGCCCTCTCTCTCTCTGGTTCCTCCCTTCCTCTAGTAGATTCCCTCTGGTACCTGGGTGTTACGCTTGACCCTGCTCTATCCTTTCAGGCTCATTTCTCTCCTCTCTCCTAATGCTGTGTCCTTTCAGTCTACCAAATACGTTCAGTACGACCTTTTCTTTTACCTCACTCTATAACCACTCTGCTTCTCTCATTAGTCATATCCAAAATTGACTATTGCAATATCATTTATCTTGATCTTCCTCAGTATCAACTTCATCATATTCAGCTCATTCAAAACACTGCCATTCATATACTTGCCCATGCCTCAAGATTCGCTCATGTCACACCACTCCTCATTCAGTTCTGGCTTCAATACAAACTGGTCCACCATGCTCTCCTTTCTAGTTTTCCCCTCTACCATTACGACTCTTATTCCTCACATCCCTCACTATGCCCTCTGAGAAATACATGCAAACCATCTCCACCTTCCCTCTGTATCCAAAGCACATTTGTTGTCCGCTCATTCATCTGCCTTCTGTTTCCTTTCCCTGGCCCTCTGGAATTTCCTATCCCCTATCCTCAGACTAGAAACCTCCTACCCTAAATTTAAATCTCACCTGCAGACCTATTTATTTAATCTTGCCTTTGATCTCTCTCTTTCCTGAGTACCCTTTTCTCTCCCATTGTATTTTTATTTATTTAACAAATTTTGATATACCATTTTTCTACAAGTCAAGGCTCCAACCACTGTACTTTGATGATGTCACCTGGCAGTAATGGACACAACTGGCTAATGTCATTGTAGCATTCAAGGAAGGGTGACTTTTTGTGGTTTTTGGTTATAACCTGAAACCCCAAATTCACCGTCTGGTGTGTTTGAGGTTTTCTGGTTCTCACCCAAATTCAGAAGATCTAGTTATAATCAATGGTAAAGCACATGTCTCCTCTGCCCCAAGTATAATCAATGGTCCCGGGTCCCTTCCCCAAATGTGATTCATGTTCCTATCTTGTCTCAGCCCAGCAGAAGAAGTTTGCACTAAGTCAAACAGCTGATCCTCACAGGTTTTTTTTAATGATTCAGTCTAGTAGCTCCAATTTAGATTGCAAGGCTGCTGGGAAGAATGATGTGATGCTGGCAAGCGGAAGAAAGCAGTTAAGAAGAAACTGGTGCCCCACTGGCCTGTGTGTAATCTCAAGGGATCTCCAATGTGTTTCTAATTTCTGCCTGCAACCTGGGATTGACAGTAGTCCCAACATCTCAAACAGAGCAGCCAGGAGACATGTGGCAAGTCTATTCTTTGACTTAGTTGGAGAGGAACTGTCAGGAAAGACGGGACTTCAATTTTACACATCGGGTTAAGTTGTAGAGGGAAAAGTCCAAGGTTGGGATGCAAGGGGTTAACATAAATAAATGGAGTTCATGGGCTAGATGAAAAGCTGACAGAGGCCATAAGTAGCACATGGACCATTGCAGATTCTACAACAGGGGCGAGAAAGATAATTCATAAAGAGTTACATTCTACTGTCAGTGTAGATGGTAAAATGATTAAGAAATGTATCATATTTTCATTAATGCGCAGGCTTTATAACATAATTTCCTAGAAATCCAAAAAGCAAAGAAAAATACAGTGACAACAGCAGTAATATGAGGCAGGAGAAAGCCAATCCTGCTGTTTGTATTCCGAAGAACATCTGATGCTTGTGAAGCAAATTTTGCATTCTTATTAATTAAACCTCTGTTTCTACTTAACCTACAAGGGCCAATCAAGTACAACCCAACAATGTATTACTTGCTTGTCAAGAGAAGTAAATTGAACTCTTTATGGGGGCACTGAGATAGGTCAGCGGGCAGAATTCTTTGCCTTCACCTACTTTTCAAAAGCAGCAGAAGAAAGAGGGCAACTGTCAATCCAGCAGTGTGGCAATCATTACAGGTTTGCAGTGAAGCAGAAAAATGCTGTAATAAACAGGTCCAGCTGCCTTCTATCACTCCATTTCATCCTACACTTGAAATGTTCAGGCCTTCTGGCCTTGCTGAGCGTTAAATCCCCATCCAGCTGTTTGACCCTATTACGAGAACATGATAGGCACCCCTGTCACTTGAAATGGCTGCAACAGTCGGATGCACCGAATCTATCTTTCCGACAGGTAAACCCATGGATAATTTATTTTTATGAGTTTTCAAAGTATGTTGACAGCAGTCAGGTAGCACATATAGTACAAACTGTGTTTTCAGGTGGACAGTTTTCATTGCTTTCAAGCCATTTTTAATGAGCATCAGGTAAAAGGTTTTTACTGCTGTTCATTGGTCACCCTGAGCAGATCATCTTTTCATATGACCTCTAGACCATGGAACCATAATGCAGTCTCAGCATATGCACCATTAAAATCAATGTCCAATACTGTAAGCAGTAAATTCACAACGTACCACCTCGGACAGGGCTCCCATTAATGCCATTCACTTAAGGCAACCGGGGGATAGTTCCTATATCATATTTAAATATATGAAGTGTGCAACAGTAATGAATATTGACATTTCACATTAATTTGATAAATACAATTTTGTTTCTCAGCATGCTACCATTAAGCTAATTACAACCAGGCAATGCTTTTTGGCACATTTAAAATGTTTGAATTTGCCCTGATTTGCTCCCAAGGCTTGCAATGAAGCTCACGGAGTCAATACGGAAAGCAAAAGATGTTATCACCGACTGAAGGGCGTGAGATGGATTTTTCAACCTTTGTATCACATGCATCGAAAAATAACTGCATACTTAAAATAAAATAGTTTCAGTGCAAGTTAAATGCCACCTTTCCAACACAAATAACAGTAGTATGCCTTGAAAGCGAATGACTTCCAAGTCACCCTCTTGATTGCTATTTGACCGTACCTTTACAGTGTGCGCCATTTAAGCCTACAGAATCCAATCAATGTGTCAGTTAAATTGCTACTCATCTGTCGAGATTAAGTGTTCGACTATTACCTCAGATTTAGTGGAAGTCTTAGATACTGGCACATTTCAGTGAAGCCATTAGTAACACCTGGAATCATTCACATTAGTTTAAGATCTGGCACCATAAATTTCCAGGCATTAATGATTATTCTGACTCCTCAGGATAAATGGCTTAACGTTTTTGATAATGAAAATATACATTCTGCAGCAGCTCTTTCTTAAGCCCACATTACCTTTGTAATGTACTTCATGGCTGATAGTAACAGACGGTGTCATAACTCTCGCAAGGGTTTTTTTTATTGTGCGGTAAAGTATTTAAGATCCATTGTACTATTAATTTCCCAAAATGTATTGAAATATGTATTCAGCTGTTTATCCTGCAAATGTAAAATATGGATATTAATTGGATTTATTGTAATCAAGGTGTAATCGTGTCTGGTAGTATTAGGACTTCTGTAAAGTGTGATTATTAAAAGAAAATAACAGAAAACATAATTGTGGGGGAAACAAGTATGTCAGCTTAGTTATAGTAGAGAGAGATTATTTAAATATCTCAAATAAATCTTTTCATTCCCAGCACATTCATCTCTTTTAAGTGCTCATTAAGGTGGGGTGTGACAGTCCTGGAAAATGAAACACTAAATTCTGTTTCTCTGAAGCCTGAGTGGGACACTCCCAAGGGCAGCTATAGTTTAAGTATATTATAGGAATGGGGCAGCTTGTGATGTTTTATCTGCATTTCATCCCCTTCCCTACTTGTTCCAAAAAAAGAGAAGAGGAATGAACATTTTTGATGCCCCTAGTTGTCTCGTTATTTCTATGATCTATAAGATCTGAGGAAAACAGATGTCAGTTTGTGCAGTTTGATATACACTCAGTGAGACCTGACTGTGACTACCTTAACTCATTTCAGGTTAGCGTAATTTGCAGTCAGTCCTCTCTAGCTGATTTAGACCAAGCTTTCCAAATTCTGCAACTGAAGCTCTGCTGCTTTCCACGCTCTCACTTTTTCAAGTGTACTTAAAAAGGCAATAAAGCTATTGTGTCTAAACAGGATTTGAATGTTGGAATGCTTTTAAAATGCAATAAATATCTGCATTTATATTCTCCTATTGAAACATCACATTTATATAGTTCTAAATACAGCCTAATTCAATATTTCTTAGAACAATAAAGTTTTGTAAAGCACTACTTACTGACTTAACATGCTCAAATCACACTCAGCAGTTTGAATCTAATTTGTAATATGAAGAAATGCATAGGAAATCCTTCAGTTGATTCTGATTCAGGAAGTCTCATCGCTCTCTGTAGTACTTCCTATAGGACACATTTCTGGGTCATTTTAGAAAACAGTATCTCTCTGCATTCACATTTTTTCTAATCTCTCAAGATGCGTGCAAGTCTAGTTAAATTAGTAATTTGTGAATGAGTCTGGTCCTATCTTGCCAGAATTTTGTGCTTTTCACAGAGAAAGTGGGCTGACTCTTAGAAAACATAAAACAATCATCCTACTTGGATGCTGGGAGTATGCAGGCAAGTGCTTAGTAATATTCAATACGTTTCAACTAGAACTCAGAGCTATATGTGTCGTTTTTCTTTCTTTCTTTTTTAACATGATTTTGTTTCCATGTTATGGCAGTCGGGACCTAGGGATATGGGATCATCAGTGTCCGATATTCCAGCTCCTTTTAATGGGCTTGCCAGGAATCTGAGAGTCTGCTTAGGTTCTCATTTAAGTATTCAGGATCAGGATCACCTCACTGTTCCCTTTAGTTTTGCATTTCAGCTTTCTCAGCTGTATAACTTACCCTGCCTTTCTCAACTAACTGGCCTTTGTGTGGTAGCCAGGTTAACTGTTACTTTAAATTAAATATCTCTCCCTGCTCTGTCCCCAGAAGGTGCTGCGTTTTTTTTCCTGCTCTAGCCTACCTGAGGGACTAACCCCCTCCCCCCCTGCTGAGGTATTGTGTAGCCCTTCTTACTGTCTCCTCATCCCATGTGTGTATAGTCGGTTCTGTTTGCCTCTCTCTGCTCTGGGAAGAGCAGTGCCCTCACAGTGCTCTGCTAGAGAGGTAGATATTTAACTCCTGTGACAACTTTGCTGTGAGTTCTAGCTGTCTATTTATTTATTTATTTGTGGTCTTTATTGGTGTGCTACTTCACCTCCCTGTTCCCTTTAGTTTTGCACTTCAGCTTTCTCAGCTGTATAACTTACCCTGCCTCTCTCAACTAACTGGCCTTTGTGTGGTAGCCAGGTTCACTGTTACTGTAAATTAAATATCTCTCCTTGCTCTGTCCCCAGAACGTGCTGCATTTTAAACTTTTTTCATGCTCTAGCCTACCTGAGAGACTACCCCCCTCCCCCCCTGCTGAGGGTACAGGACAGGTACCTTGTAACAGCCCTCTTTTAATAGGTCTTATTTCCCTCCCTCCCTCCCTCCCTAACACCCACCTGCCCCTGGGGTAATTGCAGTTTTATAGGTACTTACACGTCTTAGAGGAAAGGGGCAGCTCTCAGGTGCAGCTCTTTATCCAAATCAGTCATATATTTAGGACCTGAGATTAATTAAGCTTCAGGTGAACAAGGTATATTAGAGGTATTAGATACACTTTTATTACTATAAGCATCTAAACCAACCCTTAGTAAGTACAGAATTTAAAGACCTAAACACGAGCTTTAAACTAAGATGCAGACAACAGTCCAGCAGCGAGATGGGGGCTTTCCAGTCTTTTGCATTGAGTGTCACATGTATGATTTTTTCCCAGTTGGTGAGAGGTCTTACGTATGTACTAAGTGCAAGGAGCTCTTTGCTCTCAGGGAACAAGTCCGTTCTCTAGAGGCTAGTGTAGCAGACCTGGAAGACATAAGAAAGACAGAGAAGTACATGGACGAGACCTACAGGGATATAGTCCTGAAGTCCCACCTCCAGTCTGGCAGCATCCCTGTTGCCATGGAGGAAAGAGGTCACGTGACAGAAGAGCATCACCCTGGTGTGGCAGGACGTGATCCTGTAACTAGTACCTGTCCTCCAGGTGATGTAAAACCCTCTCGCACTGAGGATGTTTCTCCAGGGCCATGTGCCCATGAGGGAAGGGTTAGGACAGCTCTTATAGTTGGTGATTCAGTCATTAAGTATGTAGATAGCTGGTGGACGTGAGGATCGCCTGGTAACATGCCTGCCTGGTGCAAAGGTAGCAGACCTCACACACCACCTAGATAAAATCTTAGATAGTGCTGGGGAGGAGTCTGCTGTCTTGGTACATGTCGGTACCAATGACATAGGAAAATGCGACATAGGAAAAGGTTCTGGAGGCTAAATTTAAGCTTTTAGGTAGGAAGTTGAAATCCAGAACTTCCAGGGTAGCGTTCACCGAAATGACTCCTGTTCCACGTTCAGGACCCAAAGGCAGGCAGAGCTCCAGAGTCTCTATGCGTGGATCAGACGATGGTGCAAGGATGAGGGTTTTGGATTTGTTAGGAACTGGGGAACATTCTGGGGAAAGGAGGGGCTCTTCCGAAGGGATGGGCTTTGCCTTAACCAGGATGGAACCAGACTGCTGGCATTAACATTTAAAAAGGAGATAGAGAAGCTTTTAAACTAGAAAATTGGAGAAAGCCAACAGTCGCCCAAGAGCGCATGGTTCGGAAGAAGGTATCTTTGAAGGATACTACCAAAAGCAGTGAGGTTCCAAAAAAGAGTAAAGTAGCCCAAATGGCCTTCAGTATGGTGCAGACAGAGCATAAAGATTCCAAATTACCCATGCCTACCAATAGCCAGATTAATATTAATAAAATACAGTCTCTAAAATGCTTGTATGCAAATGCAAGAAGTCTAAACATTAAGATGGGAGAGTTAGAATAAATAGCACTAAATGAGAAGTTAGATATGATTGCAATCTCAGAGACATGGTGGAAGTAGGATAACCAGTGAGACACTGTGATACCTGGATACAAACTATATCGTAATGATAGAACTGATCTAATTGGTGGAGGGGTTGCGCTCTATGTTAGAGAGGGCATTGAGTCAGAAAGGACTAAAGTTTTGCAGGAAACAAAATTTGCGGTAGAATCTCTATGGATTGAAATTCCATGTATGAAGGGAGAGGTGATGGCAGTGGGGGTGTACTATCGACCGCCTGGCCAGAATGGATGATGAAATGCTCAAAGAAATCAAGGAAGCTAACAAAAGTCACAGCACAGTAATAATAATGGGTGATTTCAATTACCCCAGTATCGACTGGGTCAGTGTCACGGCAGGACATGCTAGGGAGATAAAGTTTCTAGATGAAATAAATGACTGCTTCTTGGAGCAGCTGGTTCATGAACCGACCAGAGGGGAAGCCATACTGGACCTAGTCCTTAGTGGAACACCAGATCTGGTGCAAGAAATAAGGGTGTTGGGACCGCTTGGCAATAGTGATCATAGCATGATCGTGTTTGATTTAATTAGTGGAGGAGGGATAGTAAAGAAATTCACAGTACTACCTTTTAACTTTCGAAAGGGAGACTATGATAAAATGAGGAATATAGTTAAGAAAAACTTAAAGGAGCGGTTGCAAAGGTTAAAGACATCAAGCTTGGGTGTTGTTTAAAAATACTATCCTGGAAGCCCAGACCAGCTGTATTCCACGCATTAAAAAAAGTGGAAGAAAGTCCAAAAAACTGCCAGCATGATTTAAAGGTGATGATAGAGAGGCTGTTGTTGCCAAAAAAGCATCTTTCAGGAAATGGAAAAAAGAGCTAAATGACAAACTGGAAACAGCACAAGCATTGGCAAGTCAAATGCAAAGCATTGAAAGGCAGGCAAAGCGAGAATTTGAGAAGGAACTTGCTACAGAAGCAAAAACATGAAATAAAGACTTTTTCAAGTACATTCATAGCAAAAGGCCTGTGAGAGAGTCAATTGGACCATTAGATGATAGAGGGGTAAAAGGGGCAGTAAGAGGAGGCAAGGCTATAGCAGAGAGACTGAATGAATTCTTTGCTTCATTCATTACTGAGGAAGATGTAGGGATGTTACCCAAGACTGAAGTGGTATTTAAAGGTGATACTGCAGAGGAATTGAGAGAAATATCGCTATACCGGGAAGATGTATTACAACTATTTGATAAAATGAATAGTAGCAAATCACCTGGACCGAATGGTATACATCCAAGAGTGTTGAAAGAACTGAAATATGAGATTGCAGATCTGCTATTAGTAATCTGTGAACTTTCATTAAAATCATCTGTAATACTTGAAGAATGGAGGATCACCAATGTAACACCAATTTTTAAAAAGGGTTTCGGGGTGATCCTGGAAACTACAGACCGGTGAGCCTGAAGTCAGTACTGTGGAAAATGGTAGAAACCCTCATAAAGAACAAAATTACACAGCATGTAGATAGTCATGGCCTAATGGGAGACAGCCCACATGGCTTTAGACAAGGAAGATCTTGTCTTACTAATCTGATATGTTTTTTTGAAGGTGTGAATAAACAGGCAGACAAAGGTGAATCGGCTGATATAGTGTATCTGGACTTTCAGAAAGCCTTTGACAAGGTCCCTCATCAGAGACCTTTGGCAAAACTAAAAAGTCATGGGATAGGAGGCAGTGTACTATTGTGGATCGGGAACAGGTTAAAAGATAGAAAGCAGAAGGTAGGGCTAAATGGCCAATTTTCACGATGGAAAAAGGTGAATAGTGGAGTACCCTAGGGATCTGTACTGGGTCCGCTACTTTTTGACATATTCATAAATGACCTGGAAAAGGGAATAACTAGTGAGGTTATCAAATTTGCAGACGACACAAAACTTTTTAAAGTTGTTAAAACCCAAGAGGATTGTGGAAAACTGCAGGAGGATCTGGATAAATTGGAAGACTGGGCTCCCAAATGGCAGATTTAATTTAATGTTGACATTAAATTAAATAGTCTTATGCCCTTTTACTCCCATATATATATATATATATATATATATATATATATATATATATATACACACACATATATATATATATATCTGTAAATAGTTTATTCTGTTATGTTCTGGTTCACATTGTTAGAATTATATTATGACGTTCCTTGTAAATTATATTCGGTTAATTATACTAACATTGACGTTCCTTGTAAAACAAACTTGCTTTGTTAATTGTTGTTCTCTGTAAACCGCAACTGAACTGTGGAAGATGCGGTATATAAATGTGTATAAATAAATAAATAAATAAAAGTGCAAAGTTATGCACCTAGGAAAGAACAACCCACACTAGGGTTACACAATGCAAGGTTCCACATTGGGAACCACCACCCAGGAAAAAGATTTAGGAGTCATCGTGGATAACATGTTAAAACCCTCCGCCCAGTGTGCAAATAGAATGCTAGGTATCATAAGAAAAGGAATGGAAAATAAAACAAAGGATATTATAATGCCTCTGTATCGTTCCATGGTACGACCGCACCTTGAATATTGTGTGCAATTCTGGTCGCCGTATCTTAAAAAGGATATAGCGTTATTAGAAAAGGTACAGAGAAGAGCCACCAAAATGGTAAAGGGGATGGAAGGTTACTCCTATGAAGAGAGGCTACAAAGGTTAGGGCTCTTCAACCTGGAAAAGTGACGGCTGAGGGGAGACATGATAGAAGTCTATAAATTAATGAATGGAGTGGAACGGGTAAATGTAGATCGATTGTTTACACTATCAGAATATAGAAAGACTAGGGGACATGTAGTGAAGCTACAGGGTAAACTATTTAAGACAAATAAGAGAAAATATTTTTTCACTCAACGTGTAATCAAACTCTAGAATTTGTTACCGGAGGATGTAGTAAGGGCTATTAGTGTAGCTGGGTTTAAAAAAGGTTTGGACAAGTTCCTGGAGGAAAGGTCCATAAACCATTATTAAAAAGGGACCCAGGGTATCAATGCTTGACCCAATACAAGCATTGTGGAACCTGTGTCTCTTGGGGATACTGCTAGGTACGTATGACCTAGATTGGCCACTGTTGGAAACAGGATACTGGGCTTGATGTACCTTGGTCTGACCCAGTATGGCATATCTTATGTTCTTATGTTCTTAAGTATCATAGATAGTACAGCTGCGACCTCATCTTTATGTAGAAAACTTGACTACTGTTATTCGGACGTTAATACTGCTCCATCTTGGCTATTGTCATGTGCTTTTATTCAGCTTGCCATTATGAGGGACTCAGTTTGCATCTGGTTATGGATATAGCTGCAAGGTTGATTAAAGAACTTCATAGGACTGATCATGTGACACTGGTTCTGGTTGAATCATATTGGTTACCAACAGTGACATTCCCAGCCCCTTTGGCACCCAGTGTGAGCACCCCTCTTGCGGCCAGCTTGGGTGCTATGCAGTGCCCCCCCCCCCCACCAGGCTCACACCCAAAGGCAGCATGGCAAAACTTACCTTAAAGCCATGGCTCCTTGCTGCACTGCCTCCGTTCCTGGCCCAGTGGTTCTTCTCTCCCAGGCCAAAGTTTCATGATTCCCAGGACTTCAGCCAGGAGAGAAGAGCCGAGAGGCCTGGAGCAGAGGCAGCATGGCAGGCCACCCACAGCTTCAAGTTAGGCTTGTCATGCTACCTCCACCTGTGTGGCCCAGCCACACCCACCCAGAGTGGGCCCCACCCACTGCCCCACCCTTGGTTTGACACTGATTACCACTTGTATGCTATATTTAGTATAAGATCCTTATTTTAGCATTTCATTGTTTATATGATAAGGCTCCTGGTAATCCTTCATCAATGGGCTGGTTCTGTGTGCCAGTTTTTTGTTGCATTTACAAGGGGGGGGGGTGCGGTTAGAGGTACCCGGAATGAGGATTATGTTTAAGGGTTTCCATCATGATAGGGCTTTCTCAGTACAGGCATCCTTGGTATGCAATACTTTCCCATTGGAATTGCATTTAGAAAGAGCATTAGGGTAATTTTGGGAGGTCCTCAAGACATATCTGTGCATATAGTGGGCATTAAAAGAAGATTCACCTAAAGGTTTTACTGTATATGTGAGAAGCTTGATTTGGTAGTTTTTACTTTAGAGGTTTTGGAGGCCTATTCCCTCCTGGACGTCCAGACGTTTGTGCGGCTCGGAAGAATCAGAGCGTACAGCGGTGACCCAATTCTGATCCTGCAGGTGTGTCTAGCACACATGGGATCAGAATTGGATCTACTGGCCTAGTCTTGCAGGCTATCCCCATTTCTGATTGGCTGCACGCCCAGCCACATTCCTGCCTAACTCAGCCTGACTCTGTAATGGAGCTGCAGTGCCATGGTATCTCGTTGCTATGGCACCGAATGCCGACCACTTTTCCACGTAGCCCAGCATCCCATGGCCTGCCTCCCATGGCCAGGGTCTGGCTGCGGAGAACCTCCTGCACACCTCCCTGCTTTGTCTCCACTGGCTGCTGCTACTACCCCCGAGCCATAGACAAGGTCCATCCGATGTGCTCTTCATCCTTCTAAAATCAATGCTTTACTCCTGTAAGACTTCTGGACATTTATAAGATTCTTGGAACTCCAAATAATATGGTCACTTAAGAGCAAAATTTCAGCAGGGTATTTACAAAACAGTTTAAAATGTCTAGATGTTTTTAATCAGAGACAGCGGAATACCTTTTTGATTGGAGGAGCCAAACAAATCAATCTCCAGGCCTGCCTCCAAGCTCTCTAGTTGATGATTCTGTTTTGGACAGAATTTTGGTAGGGCCTTGTTCCCTGTGGCCCACCCTATTCTGTTGCCTACATTTCAAATTATACATCTATTCAGCACGGCTATATGCTATATTAGTGTCCTGAATTTACAGGTATACATAGGTATCCCACATATATGTACGAGTCAATGGGTCAGAGGCTACACCTATAGATTATTGGCCCGATATTCAAAGGCAGACCTGCAAACTGTGTAAATGCCAGCTAGCGGGATATTCAATGTCACTAACATGGTACCACTGGATATCCATGGGTGCCACTGCTACATGCCCCGATGCTATGCCATTAGCATTGGGGCATGTTGTAGAAATTCTGGGGCGGAGTGGAGCAGCTCTCATCGCTAACCGGGCAGTGGCAAAATCGAGCTGCTGTCCAGTTGGTGACCCAGGGGTAAAGTTAGGCAGGGTAAAGGCTGGTCTATTTCTATGCATGAGAGCTAACTGGGCAGCAACTCAATATTGCCATTGCCAGGTTAGCTTCCGGGCTGTGCAGCGAACTGGATATTCAATGCTGTTAGCCGGATATGGCCCCGGCATTAAATATCCAGGGTTAGCATTTAGCGAGCCCTACATATGTAGTTGCACCACCCAAATTACATACCTAGTTTTCAGGTGGCAGAAGAAGATTATAATCTATACATATAATGACTGACTTTCAGTGTTTATATGTTTAGAGGCACATTTTTTGATGTTGGTAGTAATGTTGTAAGTTTTCATGGCTTTGATTTTGTGGTTTCTTGTTTTGCAGTGGCATATGTTGTCACAAGTGGTACCATCGTTTGTGCAGGGATTAATTCAGGTCCATATTGCATTGTTTGTGGAGTGTTTAAATTACCTTTGAAGAAGCTGCAGTAGAGGCAAAACCATTCGCCATGGTTAGTGAAATCTGAGTAGCTGTAGTAAGCAGCAGGGACAGCAGTGGTAAAGCTGTTGGAAAAACTGTTGGGAGTGAACCTGCAGATTGGAATCTGTGTATTACATGGTGGAGTGACAGTTTGTGCTTTAGTATTCCCCTATCTATACTGAAGTCCTTTGAATGTTTAGCATTTAATTGCTTAATATTTTTTAAGAATGTATGGTGTTTGATTCTGTTTATTGCGTTGTGAATTTTGTTAATGTTGGTCAGTTTCTTAAGGCTATGGGAACGATGATGAAGGTGACCACATGGTTTGGTTACAGAGTGTGGACCAGTAAAATTCACGTTTTGAGTTCCCGCCTGCAAATAAATATGGTTAATTAAATATGGTTAAACATTTTCAAGAGCTAAAAACTGCCTGTCAAAAAAGAAAAATGTTTGTTAGAAATTTGTTAATAATATTTGTATGATGTGTATTTTAAAAATTTTTTAGATGTTCCAGTATATAGAGAATAATTTGTATAAGTCCCACTATTTATCGTGACTTGTCTGGAATTATATGTATAATGTCTCTGAAATTTAAAAAAGCACATTGCTTTTAACTCTCAGGCCCTTAAAAATCAGAGTCTAATGCCATTTAGATTTGCAAGTGGAACTGTATATAGTTCTGATTTCAAATGTAACCACTATTGTGATGAATCATCTTGACACTTCTCCTTATACATTTTCCTTGAGGAAATTCATAGGCCTTAAATACTCACCAATAGTTCCTCTGCTTAAACTCTAAAGGGCCTACTTTTTCAAAACTTGGGTGCATACCACCCTCAGTAAGTTATCTTATTTATTTATTTAAAGTTTCTTTTATACCGCGCTATTCGACATCAGCGCGGTTTACAGTGAACAGAAATTACACTTCACAAAATTGATCAGTGCTTACAATGAACAGGGCAATACATTAAACAGGTTTACATTAAACAGGTTTCTTAAACAGAGAACATAATAAACTATGTACAAAAGGCAACTATATACAAAGCCGCTAAGTGCAGCTATATGATTCCTGATGAGAGCGGAAGCAGTTATGTTAACTTCTTCCAGTTATGTTTTTCTGTCCTATCTTATATGATGACATCAACCAATACTGATATTTTTAAGCTTAGAAAAATGAGTTGAAGGGAGGAGGGACAGTCTGGGATTGCTGTTTAATTCCCTATAGACAGAAACAAGGAGAAAAGCCTTAATGAATCATCCCCCTGTAATTGCACTGCTTCAGCACTGCACTTAAGAACTGCCATAATTGGTCAGACCAAAGATCCATCAAGTCCAATGCCCTGTTTCCAGCAATGGCCAATCCAGGTTTCTAGTAGCTGACATAACCCAAAAGTAGGCAGCCCCACAGATAGCAGTGGTTTTGTCTTGGACTACTTAATAATGGTTTATGGACTTTTCCTCCGAGAATTTGTCCAAACCTTTTTTAAACCCAGCTATACTGCTTGCTTTACCACATCTTCCAGCAAGGAATTCCGCAGATAATTAATACATTGAGAAAAAAAAATATTTTCTCCTGTCTGCTTTAAATATACTACTTTATAGCTTCATGGCATGTCCCCTAGTGCTTGTATTTTTCGAAAGAGTAAACAATTGATTTGCATCTATTTGGTCCACTCCATTCAAGATTTTATTGACCTCTATCATATTTCTCCTCAGTCATCTCTTCTCCAAGCTGAGGAGCCCTAAACTCTTTAGCCTTTCCTCACAGGAGAGTCGTTCCATCCCCACTATCATTTTGCCACCCTTCCCTGTTTGTTTCAAATGCTGATATATCTTTTTTGAGATGGGGAAATCAGAATTGAACGCAATACTCAAGGTATAGTTACCCCGTGGAACTATACAGAAGCATTATTTTTTATTCTTATATACCACTTTATCAATCAACCAAAGTGGTTTACATTAAACAAAGAACTTATTACAAGGAAGATACACTATAACATGGATTGAACATAAACCTTTTTGCACGGGATACAGTATAAGATAATGATGCTATAACCTTTTTACATGGTATATGCAAAATAAGTATAACAGTGGAATAAAGAGTATCCTTTATTTTATTCTCTATCCCTTTCCAAATGATTCCTAACATGCTGTACTGTCTATGACCACACCCAGATCTTTTTTGTGGTTCGCTACTCCTAATGTGAAACGTAACATTGTGTATCTATAGCTTGGGTTATTTTTCCTTACATGCATCATTGTACTTATTCACTTTCAGTTTCATCTGCCATTTGGAGGCCCAGTGTCCTAATCTCACAAGATCCTCCTGCAGTTTTTCACAATCCACATGCAATTGAATAACTTTGGCTAATTTGGTTTTATCTGCAAATTTAATCACCTCACTTCTTGTTCTCAATTCCAGATCATTTGTAAATATGTTAAAAAGCACCAGTTCCAATACAGATCCCTGGGATATTTCAAATATCGGACAAAAAGATATGAGAGCTTCGAAAGGGCACCCACAGAATACCCCCCCCTCCCAAAAAAAAAGTATTAGATGTTAAAAACTGTATGTGCTATTGGCAGGCTTCATTCTGTTGCGTTCGGCATTTCCACACCATGGGTCTCTAGAGCATACTGCAAAGTACATAGCCACACTATGTTTCATTTTTTGAAGACTGTGCCAGACAGGAGATAAGGGGGTGGCAGTGAATGGAGTGGAACGGGTAAACGTAGATCGATTGTTTACCTTATCAGAATATAGAAAGACTAGGGGACATGCAATGAAGCTACAGGGTAAACTATTTAAGACTAATAAAAGAAAATATTTTTTCACTCAACGTGTAATCAAACTCTGGAATTTGTTACCGGAGGATGTAGTAAAGTCTGTTAGTGTAGCTGGGTTTAAAAAAGGTTTGGACAAGTTCCTGGAGGAAAGGTCCATAAACCATTATTAAGAAGTGACCGAAGATATCAATGCTTGACCCAGTACAAGCATTGTGGAACTTGTGTCTCTTGGGGAAACTGCTAGGTACATATGACCTAGATTGGCCACTGTTGGAAACAGAATACTGGGCTTGATGGACCTTGGTCTGACCCAGTATGGCATATCTTATGTTCTTATATGGTCTTATGTAGTGGCGGGTGGAAAAGGTAGGTGGTACTGTCCATTTTAAAGTGTCAGTGTTAGGCTTCACTGCTGCCCCCCAAATGATGCCACTCAAGACAAATGCCCAGTCCACCTAGTGGTAGGGTGAGCCCTGCCAGGCACGTACCTGAAAAGGACACCGGAGGAGAAGTCAGGACATCTGAAAACAGCATTAAACATGGGGACCTTGAACTCATTTGCATGCTTAAAGCTCTGCCACATTCCCATCCCCCAGAGTTGCAAGGGATGGTGATGTAGCAGGTCCTTGAGTGTGTGAATGGGATCAAAGGTCCTGCCCTTGCTTTTGTTTTCAGTGCCAGTTGTGCAGGCTGAGGTTGGGAGATACAGTGTTTAGGGCAGCTGCAGTGGCAGCATGGCAATACTGAAGGGAAGTTGCTGCATGGGATGGGAGAAGGGAGAAAGAGGACATGTCGGATGGAGAGGGAGATGAAAGAAGAACCTGGACAGGAAGAAGGGAGTAAAAGGAAATGCTGGATGGGGGAAGATCCTAGATGGGAAGGGAGAAGACAGAAAGAGGAAATGCCGGGCAGGGGAGGGGATACTGAGGATGCTGGATTCATGTGGAAGAGGCAGCAGGGCTGGCTTGGCAAGGAGATGAGTGAGAATATGATGAAAGTAGAGACTGAGAGCTGGTGAAAGGAGGTAATTGGAGACTAGATAGGGATAAGAGACAGAAGAAAAGAACTGGTGGCCCTGAGACAGAGGAAAGTAGATGAGAGCTGGGATGAGTACAAATTGTAATAGGGAATGTGTGACAGAAAGAAGGTAATAAGAGCATGAGGAAGGAGTGAAAAAGGGGGAATGGAAGGGCTACGGAGGTGGGAAATGGGCTGGGAAGGAGATAAGAGACAGAGATGCAGTTGGTGTAACTAGTTTTATAGACCTAGGTAAAGCCAGTGTTTATCCCTAGAATAAGTAGCATGGAATCTGGGTACATTTGAGATTATGCCAGGAATTTGTAACCTGGATTGAACACTGTTGGAAACAGGATCATGAGTTCAATTGACCAATAGTCTCACCCAGTATGGCAATTCTTATGTTCTTATGTAAAGCTGATAGGTAGGTGAAAGGTAGAAAGAGGGAGATAGATTTTATCCCTCTAAGTGGCAAGAGAGGCAGAAAAGAAAGAAATGGAAGAAAAAATAGTATCAAAGACAGATGTAGAGGAGGAATGGAAGAAAGCACAAGAAGGAAAAATGGCAAATGAACAGTCAACTCTGTATAGAGAGATAGAAGACAGACAGAGGAAAGCAGGAAAGAGAGAATGCAAAAACAGCTAAGATAGAAAAATGCATGTTATTTTGAATTTAGTCATTTGTAATATGTCAGCAGGACAGGTGGTAAAGTAAGTGTATGCCCAGGCCCCACAGACGTAGAGAAATGGCAGGCAAAGCACTTCTCTAATCTTCTTGTCGCGGACATCTCTTCTAGTGAGCAGTAGATCAGTAGATATCTATGAAGCACCAGACAGGTCAAACAGCTGATCTAAGCTGTGAACCATGTAGCATGAGAAGTACCAGTGGCAAGAAGAGTAGGAGAAGCATTCACCCTGCTGCCTTGCCATTTGTAATTTCTATCTATCCGCTGGAATTGGGCTACAATAGAGAAAGGGATGGGCAATGCATGGGAGGGGGGGGAATGCAGGGCCAGCCCAATCATTAGGCAAACTAGATGGTCACCTAGGGCAGCAGCTTCTGGAAGGAAGCAAAGAGCAAGGCATTCAAAGCTAAACAATAGATTCTGATAGCCACGGGGGACACCTTGAACCAACTCTGGGGTCAGCTCTGCACAAAAGTAAGTATTGTCCCATCGGCAAAAGACTCATAGTACATCACTGCAAGAATGTGTTGCATAAGGGAAATAACAATACTATTTTATAGTTTGAAAGATTTTTTCAACTAATTTTGATCCTATTTTGGACACCTTGTTAAAGATTATATCAAAATCGGTCATTTTAAAAGCTATTTATATGCACAAAACAAACGCTAAATTCTTACTTCATAACACACTTTATAGCATTCAAAGTCACCTCTACACCATAATCCTACCTTCACTGTTCAACAGTAACTTTTGCCATTTTGCTATATGTTATTAATGTTTTGGATTATTACTGCTATGTTATATATTAATGAGTAATATTAATGTTTGGATGATTTACTAGTTCCTTGCAAAGTTTTATGGGTTTCTTATATGTGGTTCAATGTTCTTTGTAAAGTTAACATGTAACCGGGTAAGGCGAACTGGCTGCCTCCCCCCAGATTCCCCCCCACCCCCCTTTTTCCCCTTGCTTATAAGCGGCACACTTCCACCTTCAAAGAAAACCATTACACATTATTTGGAATTGAACTGGTCGCAGCTTTATTAACTTACAACAAATATAACTTTCCAATTAACAAATTAACATCTCCCCCCCCCCCACCAGCAGCGCAAGCCAACACCCGCCATGTTATTAGCAAGGTGCCGCCGCTGCTGCTTCCCCCGGGTACAGGTCCCGGCAAAATTGCCTCGTCCTCCCTCATCCGGCTTCACCATATTATTAGCAAAAGCCGAGGGATTGTCCGGGCGGGGGTACCCCACCCCCGCCGTACTGCTTGCATCCGGCTCCGGACCCCGGAAACCTCCGGGATCCCGCCAACCCCCTCCAGCTGCAACACCCCAACAACAACCCACCAAGACCCGCTTGAAACCAGGGAGGGAGGGTGGGCGTCCGGCGGCTCCGGCATCCACCCGAAAGAGGCCGGAGCCACGCCGCGTCCCCGCTCCTGCTCCCAGGGTCCTTCCTCCCACTGGCCGCAGCGCCGAGCCGTCACACGCTGCCACCAATGGGAAGGCATCATCCCTTCGCTCCACCCCCCCCCGGGCTCGTAACAGCCACGCTACCGCCGGGGGGGAGCACGCGGTCGCCCCCCCGGTTAAAGGTGGCCGCGGGCACGTGGCTCCGCGGCCTTGCCATAACCGGGTAAGGCGAACCGGCTGCCTCCCCCCAGATTCCCCCCCACCCCCCTTTTTCCCCTTGCTTATAAGCGGCACACTTCCACCTTCAAAGAAAACCATTACACATTATTTGGAATTGAACTGGTCGCAGCTTTATTAACTTACAACAAATATAACTTTCCAATTAACAAATTAACATCTCCCCCCCCCCCACCAGCAGCGCAAGCCAACACCCGCCATGTTATTAGCAAGGTGCCGCCGCTGCTGCTTCCCCCGGGTACAGGTCCCGGCAAAATTGCCTCGTCCTCCCTCATCCGGCTTCACCATATTATTAGCAAAAGCCGAGGGATTGTCCGGGCGGGGTACCCCACCCCCGCCGTACTGCTTGCATCCGGCTCCGGACCCCGGAAACCTCCGGGATCCCGCCACCGGCTCGGGACACCACCGTCCTGAGCCGCCCCCCCTACAAAAAGCTGCGACCAGCCCGTCTCCCAAGCATGACTACTTCCAAGGCCTCCTGCCAATCGTTAAGCAGCAAGTCCAACCCGATCGGGGATAAATGCACCCCGACCGGCCTGAACAACCCTGCACAGTCCATGTCCACCCATGGGTGCAAAATTTGGCGCCCCCCATTCTCGATGACTCATCTGCCTATTTGGCGATTAATTTTTGCCAGCCCCCTGGACCAGCGCCGCTGAACCCTGCAAGCAGGCCTTGGAAGTATATCCGACCACACCAAAACCACCCCCGGGAACATCCCTAAAACCACCCCCAAGTCCTTATGCACCGCTCGTATCAACTGGCGACAAGTCCAGGACGTCAAGTCGTTGCCTCCCAAGTGAATCAACAGCACAGTAGGCTTCTCCATCCGACTTCCGTGGTGCCGCAGCAAAGGCAGGAGCTGAATCCACTGCAATCCGCGCTCACCCAGCCATGTGACGGACACCGCAGAGACGTCCAGTCCAAGATTCGCGCCCATAGGTCGTGTTGCTGCCCGCTGACCAGCCCAGTAAACGAACGAATGGCCGGCCACCCAACAGCAACACCGGCCATAGCCCACATCTGCAACAAAAAGAAGATAAGTTAGACACCCCCCCCCCCCACCACCCCTACAACCTCACATAGGTTTGGAAAGCCTGCGACTTCCAGCGCCCGATACGCTTGATATCCTTCTCCGGCAATCCCTCTGCTGCCGCGCTGGTAGCCGCCCCGATCCGGAATGAGTGAGGAGCAAACCGACCAGCGTCCACCCCTATCGCCCGCAGCGACATCCGCAGAACCGCTGTAAACTGAAAGCGCATCAGAACCCGTGCGTCAGCATGGACGAATAACTGACCCTCACCCGCAGGCCGAACCCCCAAGTACGCCTGTAACAACCCGACCGGGCAAGTCAGGGACCCGAACACCTGTTTCAAGATTACCCAAACACCTTTACCCCGCTGATCTGTTTTTGAACGCGCGACGTGAATGCGAACTTGACCCGGTACCACCTGTACGTGGTGCAATTGCAAACCCCCGACCACCGCGCTTCTACCCGACTCTGCCACTAATTCGCCCACTCGAAAGGCCCCGAAAAACGCCACGGTAAAAACCGCCCTAAATAAGCAACACTCGTAACTGGACGAGACCACCTGAGGCAACACCCCGCACATCTGCTCCAACATGGCATGCGTTATCGGCTGCCTGGCATCCCCGACCGACGGCGCCGCACGCTCCCATCCTTGCAACAGCCGGGACGTCAACCCCCCCCCCGCCACGCGCCCCATCCCACCGCTTTCATGAAAAAGGAAGATCCGGCCAAATTCTTCCTAACCGTAGAACGCGACAAGCCCGACTTCTTCGCTGCCAGAACATACTGACCCAGTAGCCAATCCGATGCTGGGCCCCTTCTCCATCCCCGCTCCGCCAGGAAGGACCTCACACTGCTGCAGCCTCTGTGATAGGCCTCCCACGTCGCTGCCGACACCGAGTTCTTCAGCAATTCGATCATGCCTGCAGGCCAATCTGCCATAAGGTCTCCGGGACCGCGGCCCGCCGCTCTTTGGCTGCCGGCGCCAATGTCCGAAACAGCTCCCACTTGAAACGGGAAAGAGCATCGGCAATAGTGTTAATACTCCCGGAATGTGGCGAGCCTTAAGAACCACGTTCAAACATAAACAGGATAAGACGACCCGCCGCATCAATTCTGCAACCTGCCTGCACCTTGGGGTATAATTATTCACCACACTCACCACTGCCTCGTTGTCGCACCTCCATAATATCTGTCGATTCCGCAGCCTCTCCGGCCATATGGACAACACCACCAAGATCGGGAACAACTCCAGGAAGGTGATATTACTGGTAAGGCCGGCTTCGCGCCAGGACGGAGGCCATTCCGCCGCACACCAAGAGCCCCCAAAGTAAATCCCCAGACCCGCCCCTCCAGCAGCATCTGTATGTAAATGCAACTCCTCACTCGACACGACCGGCTGCCGCAACACCGAGACACCGTTAAATTCCCGCAGAAACTCCTCCCAAACCCCCAAGTCCGCTCTTATGCTACAGGAAACCCTCACCCGATGATGTGGTTTACGCACCCCCACCGTAGCCAACGATAGTCGGCGTAGGAAGACCCGTCCCATGGGAATGACCCGACATGCGAAATTGAGTGAGCCAATAAGCGCCTGCATATCCCGCAGGGACAGCTTTGTGGCTAACATCGCGTTCGCTATCAAAACCCGCAGCTTCGCGACCTTGTCTACCGGTAATCTCGCTACCATGAGAAGCGAATCTAATTCCACCCCCAGAAAAGTAAGCCGCGTAGCAGGCCCCTCCGTCTTCCCCACTGCCAACGGTACTCCCCATTCCTGAGCCAATTGTTGGAAATCCTCCAATAAATCCCGGCACTGCCTGGTCTGAGCCGACCCTACAAAAAGGAAATCATCCAAGTAGTGAACCATTTGCCTACAACCCGAACGCTGAACCACGGCCCAGTGCAGGAACGAACTAAACCGCTCGAAATACGAGCAGGAGATTGCGCAACCCATAGGCATGCATTTGTCGAAGTAAAAGTGCTCCTCAAAACGAAAACCCAACAAATGAAACGCCGAAGGGTGCACCGGCAGCAAACGGAAGGCTGACTCTATATCGGCCTTAGCCAGCAGACACCCGGGCCCACAATCCCTTACTAATGCCACCGCCTCATCGAACGATGCGTAACGCACCGAGCACAAGTCCTCCGGGAAGGAAAGATTGTGAATCAGTCTATATTTACCTCGCTCTTTCTTCGGGATTATGCCCAAGGGGGAAACCACAAAGTCCGCGAAGGGCTGTTCCCGAAAAGGGCCCGCTACCCGCCCCAGCAAAATTTCCCCCGGCCAGCTTGTCCCTCACTATACTAGCAAAACAACGCACCGACGGGGAATTCCTCGCGACTCCCGCGGCCACCCTCCCAACAATAGGAATCCGAAACCCCCCCTCGAATCCCTTTCCCAAAATGCAACCATCCGCCCTCCGGGGGTACCGATCCAACCATGGGCGAAGAGCCTGAACCCGAATGGGAGTAGGCGCGAGGCACATCGCAGACCTATTGTTTTGCGGTGGGGGCGGTGGCACCAGTAGGGCCACGTTTAACACATTTGAGGGCGGAGTGATTTCCTCCGCAGACAGAGCAGGCGTGCCGGAATTTACCGTCCGGGAAGGGGCCAGGACGACTTGTTGAAACGCCAACAGACGTCTCTCGTGCCCCCTCCCCCCGCCGGTCTCTGCACTGACGGGGGCACGCCCCCGCGAAAGGGCTTCCCGGACCCCGCCGCGCTGACCAAGCCTCCCCTGCCCACACTCCCCCCTCCCGCTTTGACCGCCATCTGCGTCAGCCACAGGTTGATATCTTGGGTACCCCATGATAACAACCGGTTCTCCTCCATCTTGTCCCTAAACTTTTCATCGTAGTTGAGCCAGGCCCAACTGTCATGGGTTTGAGACACTTCTAAGATGGAGTCCGCGTAGGCCAACAACATCCCATACTGCTCCGGATGCACGCACCCCCAAACACTGGCTAGCCGGAGAAAGGCCCTTGTCCAATTCACTACATTCCGTGCGACTCTCCGCGCGCCCCGACCGGCTTTTTCATCTTCTTTCCTCTTCCGTCTACTATACCCCGACCGTTTCCTACCCTCCAGCAACCTGAAAATGTCTATATAGCGCCGCTTCTGTATTTTGTTTCGCAATTTCTTCGGTACGCCTTCCCACAACTCAGAAAACGCGGCTACTGTGGGAATTGCGCCGATAGTGGCGCGTTCGCTGGCCCCCCTCCCCGATGCAGGGGCCTTCCTCCCCTCCCGCGAGGTCGAGCTAGACGACGAGTCCGTGGACGATGTGAACGACGAATCCGATCGCCGGTGCCTATGACATACCCGCCGTCGCTTTCGACTTCTCTTGCCCCGATCCCCACCCGCTTTCTCCGTTCCCCGCCCAGACTCTTCCCCGTGGTCAACTGCCAACTCACCCGCAGCACTCGCAGCCGCTCCAGCCAGTACGCCGAGCTCGGGACGCTCCGCTGTTGTCGAGACCGCTGCCTCCGTCTCCACAGACGGACCGCCGTCCGCCTGCCCGCTAATGCCGTCACTGGGCTGTAACCCGCTCCACCAAGGGTTCACCGCACTCTGCCACGCCGGAGGTACCTGTGGAGAGAACACAGGGAGAGGCGACGAGACACCCGCCCTACCCCAGGGAGACTGCCACGCCCCAAGCCACTCCGCCCTCGAGGATCCCTGTCCTCCGCCCTGCCACCGCTCCCACGATGGGGACGGACCGCCCCCCGCCTCCTGTGGCCACCCCCACCTGCCCGCAAACCCCCACCTATCCGTACCGTCCAGGGGTGGCGGACCCCCATCTTGCCGGCACTCCGGCATCCCCCCCCGGGCTCCCCATTCCCTCCAGCCTGACCACCCCGAGGGACCCCCAGCTCCCCAACCGCCCATGCCGCCCCCCCTCTTCCCTCCCCCTCCGCGAGGGTCCTCCTGCCCCCCCTCTGCCTCCCCGCCCCCTATTTCCCCTGACGGACTCCCCCGCTGGCTGCCCCCTGCCCTGAACCGACCCGTCAGTTCGTGGAGTTCTACCCCTTGCCCCCCCCCGCGCTGCCTTCCCAGGCCCCGCTGAACCTCATGCTCCACTAGCCGAACGCCCCGTGTGGGCCCCGGACTCCCTCCGCCCCTCCCCTGGAGTTATCCCTGCCCTGCCTCCCATCCCCCTTGCCTCCCTGCTTTTAGCCGCCTGCTTGCCCCTTGATTTGCTCCGGGGCATCTTATAAGTAACCTACTACCCTCTTCTTTTCTGTTTCTCCTTTGTTTTTTTTTTTGTTTTGTTTTTTTTTTTTGACTGTTAGCCCCAGAGACCCCCCCTCGAGTGTCCAAGCCCCACCGGGACCCTTTAAATACCCCTGCTGCCCTTGTTAGACCTCCTCGGGTCTCCCAGGGCTGGGCCGCCTGTTAGCTAAGGGGGGCTACAAGCGGTCGCTCCCTCCAGAACGGGACTGCCGGTACACAGCAGCAGAGCGTCTACCCGACGCTGGCCAGCCGGTACGCGCCCGCTCCACGTGCCCCAACGCTCCTTCAAATACCTGGCCCTCCGCAGCTCCCAACACGTCCGGCGGCTCCGGCATCCACCCGAAAGAGGCCGGAGCCACGCCGCGTCCCCGCTCCTGCTCCCAGGGTCCTTCCTCCCACTGGCCGCAGCACCGAGCCGTCACACGCTGCCACCAATGGGAAGGCATCATCCCTTCGCTCCACCCCCCCCCCGGGCTCGTAACAGCCACGCTACCGCCGGGGGGAGCACGCGGTCGCCCCCCCGGTTAAAGGTGGCCGCGGGCACGTGGCTCCGCGGCCTTGCCGTTCCATGTAAAGTTATGTTCTATGTAAACTGTGTTGAACATTGGAAATGTGATATATAAACGTCTCAAATAAAATAAATACTAAAAACTTTGGGGGCTGTTTACTAAAGTGCACTATGCAGTCAACATGCAATTTAGTGGGTGTTAACTGCACGCTCTGCCCCACGGTAACAGTTACCTTGAGGACATGGCAATGCATAATGATTTTCATGCTAACTTCGAATCACGCTTTAGGGTACCAAAATGGATGGGTTAAGGATGGAGAGATTAAGAGTGGAGAGAGGGTGTAGCAATCATATTGAAGTTAACAGAGGGTGACATATCACCTGCTATCAATGTTGCAATTAGCACAGGTGCCTTTACCTCCATCTCAATCAGTGGAGGGAAGTGCACTTGCAATAATAGCACCTTGCAATAGCACCTCTAAAGAGTACACATTTGTGTTTTAATTCAGAAATATATTGGTCATGCCCCCCGACAGTTACCATGGAGGCTTTGCAGGTAATGCATACTAGTTTTTACAGTCAACATGCGTTAAGCACAAAATCCTAATGCACTTTCTTAACAGGGCTCCTGTATATCGATTCTTGTGCGTTTACTTGTGTCTGAATGTTTCTCCTTGTGTATCTGTTGATTTACCTGATTGTATCTGTGTGTGTATGTGAGAGAGAGAATACAGTGTGTGCCTGTGCATGCTGTGGGCCAAGCAACCAGGGAGAGACTAGAATAGAGCACTTTTTGACATTCTCTAACCTTTAGCTGCCTCCTATACTGAAACAAAGCGGACATTTTTGGAGGTTTCATATTCTGAAAATACTGACCTGATGTTTCGGGTGTTTTTTTTAAACTACCGTAATCTGAGCTTTACCTGTGTTCTTCAAGAGTGCCAAACTGAGTAATATTTTGTTCCTTCTTTGGAGAACCCTTTGCCCTGGATAGACACACAGCCCTTCCGTATAATTGCTTTCCAACATTCTTTTGAATTTGGAAACATAAAAAGCTATATTTCATTATAGTGAGTTATTACATTAGAAAAGCTGAATAAGCAAATTACAAAACCCATGACTTTGGAGCATCGAGTCACATGGGGATGCCAGCAGACAGGGGCATAGGGTGACTGCTTAAGATGGTGGTGCACTAAAAAATGTTCTGCTGCCATGTAGCTTAAAAATAAGAATTTTGAGATGCTTCTCAAAATTGGCATGGGTACTACTACGGATTCTATGCCCATGCCAACAGAATCGGTAGACTAAATCCAACCATCCATCTATTTCAGCTAGCCTTATGCAAGCTCTGTACTTTTTTATATTTAATGTATTTAGAATTTTTGAAAACCACTTACAACCATATAAATACAACCATATAAATCCAACTCCCACCCACCCCATCCCGGCTCTTTGTTGGCCACACAACACATGTTGCTTTATCCAGCAATATTGCTCCTGGAGTGATATTCAAAAAGGAGAGAGAGAGCTTCTTTCTCTCCCATGAAGGCAGCTTAACATCCCCTATAGAGTGGGCAGCATATTCATTTAGAGCTCGCCATCTGCTGGTATTTATGTTTCTTGGATTAGTAACCTTGTCGTGTGCTTTTTCATATTTACAATAAAGACACTGAAGAATCTACCACATATGCCAGTCCAATTTGAGTGGGGTTTTCCAACATGCCAGTATTAAAATTCATACTAGCAATAGCCTTAAAATTAACAGGAAAACATTCTCCTTTGCCAATGTTGGAATCTCTGCCAGGGATCTCAGCATAACTATGCGCCACGACAAAGGAGCTGTAAACCTCAATACACTTTGTATTCTGTCCCAAATTGGGATCCAAAATACCTTAATGCTAGGGCATTCAAGAACCACATGGTCCAAAGTACCCAATTCCTCCTGGCAAGATCAGCATCAGTTATCTCTATTCCAATCCCAATTCGTCAGCTTAACAGGGGTAATATATGCTTGATGAGCTAGGAAATACATGGATTGGGTAAGTGCTTCTGACCTAGAGACTCAAATAAGTGAACCCCAGAAAAAAGGCCAAGACTGTGGCAAGAGAGGTGTCGCCAGGTCGCTCTCCCACACTTTCATCAGCCCATTCATATTGGAGAAAAACCGATGCCTGAAGAAGGTATAGAGTGAGGACACCACCCCAATTCTACTAGCAACCTCCCTAATAATCTGACAGAGACCCAGCTTCTGAGATAAGCTATTCATGTCCACTTTTGAGCAGGTTATGCAGTGACGCACTTGCAGCCACTGAAAGTAACAAGAAGCTGGAAGCCCATATTCCCTCTGGAGGGCTAAGAAATGTTTTCCAGGATGTACCAACAAGCAGTTGCCCCACTGACCAGAAACCACACTCATGCCAAACTTTTCAAGCGAAGGGCACCTTCCTGATTTTAAACATGGGATTGTGCCAAAGTGGTAAAAAACTAAGTGTGGATTATCAGTGCCCAATAATGGAAGTAAAGCATGAAAGGAGTCTTGAGTTGATAAGACAACCCGGCCGACCCATGAATTATCAGGGTGCCGCATACCTACAAGTAGCTGTATCGGATATGGTGCCGCCAGTCTTTCCTGAAATTCCAGCCAAACTAGTTTTTGTGAAAGCTCTTCAGAGGCAACCCATAAAGCCCCTTGTTTAAGTAAGAAAGCAAACTAGTACCATCAGAAATCCTGGAAATGTACATCCCCAGGGTCCTTACTAGTCTTCAGTTTCCTTAATGCTATCCTGGGCAGTTTCCCTGCCCACAGAAACGCGGTAACTAAATGCTCTAAATCCTTATACATCTATGAGGGAAACAAAGCTGGAAGCATTCGTAAAACATAATTTATCTTGATGGATTCTAAGGGACCCCACCACATAAGCTGGAGGGGCAATCATTTCAAGGTAAAAGAGCAGATTAAATACATTAAATCCTTTATATTCAATTTCAGTGTCTCTTCAAGGGAGGCACAATATCGCATCGCAAGATACTTGATTGTGGAAACCTCCTATTGGAACGGGAAAGCTGAGATTAAGGATGGATACATCGATTTATTGAGAGGGAATGCCACTGATTTCAACCAATTAATTTTATAGCCTGGAAGATCAGAATATTGCTCTGTCATTCACAGGACTGCAGCTATAGATGCTGGTTGGACAAAGAGAAGAAGATTATCTGCATAAGCGGGAGAGTTTTACGTGCAAGTCTGCTACTGTGACACCATGTATCTCCGATGACTGCTGGACTAGTAGAGCCAGAGGCTCCAACAAAAGATTGAAAAGGAGAGAGGACAACGGGCAGCCTTGATGAGTACCACAGTACAGGGAAAAGGACTGGAACAATGGCAAATATGTGAGCCTCAGGGTGAGTAAACAAAACCCGCAACATGTTCCCAAATTTCTCTTGGAAGCCAAACCAACAAAGAACCTTAAAGAGAAAAGACCATTCAAGTCTATCAAAGGCCTTTCCTGTGTCTAGTGAAAAGCCTATGCAAGGTGAGTCCTGCCATTCTGCCACTGCAATCAATATCAGAAATTACTGATACATACCCCTCCCAAAATAACAAAACAAGTGTCTATTTTCTTTTGTCGGATGAAGCCAGAGGAAGCTAGAACTGCACTCTAACCACTCCAGATGGCAACATCCATTTTATTAAAGTTTTTCATCAAAATGTCATAAAGGCAACTTAACTTAATCACAAGAAACGCTCCTCCAAACTGCAGAATAACACAGTCAGTGATTATGGCACAATGTGTACGTTTCGGGAACAAATCCCTGTATCAAGTGCATTCCATTTAAATTCGTGCTAACTGCCAAATCTTGCCGAGTTTCCCAACTCGATTTTATTTCCAGAAGGGAACTTGTAAATGGCTACACCAGCCGTCACTTGTAAATGGCTACACCAGCCGTCACAATGGTTTGTCATTTGAATGAATGATTCTTAAAAAATATCAATATGTGAGTGGGAGTGATGGGGACATTGCACACTGGACCAGTTTTGTATTAAATGTAAATATATAATTTGCAAAAGTCAAAGGAAATGCAAGGCAACCACACACCAAGGAGCAAAAAGAAAAAGCAAGAGCCTAGGTACAGTTTATTACACCAAAATAAAATTATTCTAATTCATTTTATTTTTGTGTTTTAAAGTGCTGTGATTCTCACATTTTCTTTTTCAACATATATTCTGCATCCAAAAGAAATCCCTCTCCCAACAATGGGTGCAGAGCATAACTAGGATATTTCCCACAGAATTCCACATACCAAAAATAATTTCTGATTCTGTGTCATCTCGGTAACAGCAATATAAACCCTCACTAGTGTTGGGCATTTTGTAAAGCAATACAAAACCTTTTAAAAATTACTCAAGATCTATACAAAAAAGTCCACTATGCCATAACAGCATCAACTCCCGAATTCATACAAGAGCCTAACCAGAAAAGAGAAGCACTGTAAATATTGCAGTGGCTTCTAGAACTTCCATACACTTATTCAGAAAACTGAACAAGATGGATTACCACCAATCCCTACATAGAAACTCCATGCTAACAGAACACCTGGCCTTGGTCATGCACTCAGAACACAGAAAGATCCTCACCAAGTAGGGAATAAATTGCCACACACTTAAAATAGACATATATAGACAAAACTTTAACTGAAACTCCAAGAAGCCAGATTCTGCAGCAGACAGTACAAAGCTAGAGAAATAGAAAGACACGCATATTCCCTTCTACTGTGCCAAATAAGATACAATATGTAAATTCCAAAGACTGACATATTCTAATCATTAAATTGAAAATAAACTTTATTTTATAACTTTGTTGATTGGCCATTTTATTCTCTAATCAGGTTGATGTCAGTATCTGGTTTCTGCTTTCTTCTGTCTCATCTTAACTGACTTTCTAGTGTCTGACCCATCCACCACTTAGTAACACAGTAAATGACAGCAGATAAAGCATGTTCCATCTAGTCTGCCCAGCAAGGCGGCAAGAGTAGGTGCACTAGCCACTCTGTGCAGGTCACCTCTCCCCATGCCTTTGTTTAGGTGTACCCACCGCTCCGTGAAGGTCACCCATATTTGTTCAAATATAAGAGATAGTTATGCTTATTTTAATTTTATCCTGTTGCTATACAGGAATCCACTGTGTCTGTCCCATGCCATTTTGAATACTGTCACTGTGTTTGCCCCCACCACTTCCATCGTCAGGGCATTCCAAGCATCCACCACCCTTTCAGTGAAAAAGTATTTCCTGATGTTGCCTTTCAGTTTACCCCCTTGCAGCTTCATGTTATACCCTCTAGTTTTACAGCTTCCCCGTCTTTGGAAGAGATTTGTTTGTCCATTAATACTCTTTAAGTGTTTAAAGGTCTGAATCATATCTCCCCTGTCCCTCCTCTCCTCCAGAGTGTACGTACATATTTAGGTCTTCAAGTCTCTTCTCATAAGTCTTCTGACGCAGGCACCAAATCATTTTGGTCACCTTCTTCTGAACCACTTCCAGACTTTTTATATCCTTTGCGAGATACAGTTTCCAAAACTGAACACAATATTCCAAGTGAAGTCTCACCAACAACTCGTACAGTGGCATTAGTACCTCTTCCTTTCTGCTGGTAATTACTCTCTGTATGCAACCCAGCATCCTTCTGGCTTTTGCCACCTCCTTGTCACACTGTTTCGCCACCTTGAGATCGTCAGAAACAATCACACCTAGGTCTTTCTCCTGGTCCGTGCACATCAATCTCTTGCCCCTTATCACATACAATTCCCTTGGATTTCTTCTTCCCAAGTGCATGACACTGAACTTCTTCACATTAAATCTTAACTGCCAAGAATTAGACCATTCTTCCAGCTTTTGTAGAGCTTTCCTTATGTTCCCCACTCCCTGAGGGGAGTCCACGCTGTTGCAAATTTTTGTATCATCTGCAAAAAGACAGACTTTTCCATTCAGCCCTTCGGCAATATCACTCATGAATATATTAAACAGTACAGGTCCCAAGACCGAACCCTGGGGCACACCGCTAATCACCTTCCTTTCATCCGAGTTAGCTCTGTTTACTGTCACCCTCTGTTAGTCTGTCAGTCAACCAATTTCTGATCCAGTTCACCATCTTGGGACCCATCCCCAAGCTGTTGAGTTTATTGATAAGCCTCCTATGAAGAACAGTATCAAAAGGCTTTGCTGAAATCTAGGTAGGTCACATCCGTTGCATGCCCTTGATCTAGTTCTCTGGTCACCCAGTCAAAGAACTCAATCAGATTTGTTTGGTAAGATCATCCTTTGGTAAAACCATATTGCCTTGGATCATGCAACCTGTTGGTTTTGAGGAAGTCCATGATTTGCCCTTTCAGGAGCATCTCCATTACTTTTCCTGCCACTGAGGTAAGGCTTACTGGCCTGTAGTTTGTCACTTCTTCCCTATTACCACTTTTGTGGAGAGGTACCACATCAGCCATTCTCCAGTCCTGTGGAACTTCTCTTGTCTTCAAGGATCTATTAAAAACATCCTTTAAAGGCCCAGCAAGAACTTCTCTGAGCGCTTTCAATATCCTGGGGTGTATCCCATCTGGTCCCATAGACTTATCCACTTTCAGTTTTGCAAGCTGTTCTAACACATCATCTTTTGTGAATGGTGTGGTATCTAATCCATTCCTATTTGTATGTTTGTCAATCACAAGTGGTCCTTCTTCAGGATTTTCTCTAGTGAAAACAGAGCAGAAGTACTTGTCTAGCATTGTCGCTTTTTCAATGTCAATTTTCCATGAATCCCTTCCCAGCACAACTCTGCACTAGGAGCGCCGCTGCCGGGACCGAACACCGCCCCTCCTCTGCTCCTGCCCAATCGGGCAGTGGGAGCCCGTTCCAGCTCCTGCCCAATCGGGCAGTGGGAGCCGCCAGCAGAGCAACTTAAAAGCGGCGCCCCTGCACTAGGAGCGCCGCTGCCGGGACCGAACACTGCCCCTCCTCTGCTCCTGCCCAATCGGGCAGTGGGAGCCGCCGGCAGAGCAACTTAAAAGCGGCGCCCCTGCACTAGGAGCACCGCTGCCGGGACCGAACACCGCCCCTCCTCTGCTCCTGCCCAATCGGGCAGTGGGAGCCCGTTCCAGCTCCTGCCCAATCGGGCAGTGGGAGCCGCCGGCAGAGCAACTTAAAAGCGGCGCCCCTGCACTAGGAGCGCCGCTGCCGGGACCGATCACCGCCCCTCCTCTGCTCCTGCCCAATCGGGCAGTGGGAGCCCGTTCCAGCTCCTGCCCAATCGGGCAGTGGGAGCCACCGGCAGAGCAACTTAAAAGCGGCGCCCCTGCAAGGCGCGCCCGCGCCTGGCAGGCCCGCGCCTGAGGGCCTCGCCAGAGGGCCCTTTGGCGTGGCCCTTAGGCGCGGCACGAAGGCGAGCAGAAGGGAACAACAACAGACACAGCAGCGCCGACAGCATCACCGCAAAATCAAACGAGGAGCAGACCAAGACGAAGAACGTCAGAACCGCAAGTAGAATTCGCACAGAACCTCACACACTCCACACCTACAAACTCCCACTTCCACCACCCACACCTTAGCAGATCCAGCTCTCCCTACATGGGTCAGGCTCCCGCACCAAGGCACCCCACGCAGATCCGGCTCTCCATCCACGGGACAGGCTCCCTCCACGGGACAGGCTCCCGCACCAAGGCACCCTACGCAGATCCGGCTCTCCATCCACGGGACAGGCTCCCTCCACGGGACAGGCTCCCGCACCAAGGCACCCCACGCAGATCCGGCTCTCCATCCACGGGACAGGCTCCCTCCACGGGACAGGCTCCCGCACCAAGGCGCCCCACGCAGATCCGGCTCTCCATCCACGGGACAGGCTCCCGCACCAAGGCACCCTACGCAGATCCGGCTCTCCATCCACGGGACAGGCTCCCTCCATGGGACAGGCTCCCGCACCAAGGCACCCCACGCAGATCCGGCTCTCCATCCACGGGACAGGCTCCCTCCACGGGACAGGCTCCCGCACCAAGGCACCCTACGCAGATCCGGCTCTCCATCCACGGGACAGGCTCCCACACCAAGGCACCCTACGCAGATCTGGCCCTCCATCCACGGGACAGGCTCCTGCACCAAGGCACCCTACGCAGATCCGGCCCTCCCGCCACGTAACAAGCTCACGCACCAAGTTCAACTCTCCCCAAACAGACAACAGACGAAGTCTCAAGAAAACAGGCTTCACCCTAACAGAACATCACAAGGGGAAGAAAAACATGCACGCCACATACTTCCTACCACTCTACCTACTAGTCACACAACTCCTTCCACCAACCACACACCTCCACTACCCACAAGCAAACACAATATGGCATCCACCAACTGCATTACCATATTCAGAACCACAGCACACACAAAGAGACACTCAGGGCTTACCAGGCAAAGCGACCAAACAGACACAAATCAAACTCCCACACATGCACAAAGGAAACTCATGGAACAGCAACCTCAGCAACGAAAACAACAACGATTGAGCTCATAAACGCCAGATCCGTCTGCAACAAGATACACACTATTGTAGACCACATAGAAGAGCGACAGCCCGACATAATATGCATCACAGAGACATGGCTCAACCCTACCGACAACGTACTACTCAACCAACTAGTACCGGACAACTACTCAGCGTACAACTGCCCACGCACCCACAAGCGAGGAGGAGGAGTCCTGATAATAGCGAAAACAAAGCTAAAGTTCAAGACACAGAACTTCACCGATACACAGCAATGTAACACAATTAGCATCAAAAACAAGAACATTGCAATCTGCCTAACCTACAGAGCACCCAGAGCTCCACCCGATGAACTAGCCCTCACTCTCGAAGATGCCTGTGCCATAACAACAAACAACAAACCAGCGCTAATGATTGGAGACTTCAACCTCAAGTCCACCAATGCCAAAGACGCAGAGGCCTTCCTTCAAGCAATGACCTCACTTCAATTCACACAGATAATCAATGCACCAACACACAGACATGGATCATCCCCAGACCTCATCTTTGCATCCAATTACCTAACATCAAGAGACCTAATTTCTCCACCCACCATTACCCCAGTGCCATGGTCTGACCATTACTTAATCGAGACCAAGCTACGATATCAAGAGGACCAGACGAACGAAAGAGCTAACATCTCACACACACAAAGACGATTCAAGCATTTCGACAGGGACGAATTCATACAGGACACAATACAACACTTGAACGTTACCACAGACGACCTGGAGGAACAAGTTTCCAGCTGGAACAGCATTCTAGCTAACGCCGCCAAACCATCTGGTGACGGGATCAAGAAACAACACCACAACAAGAGACAAAACAAGCCATGGTACTCAGCAAAAATACGACAGGAAAAGAGAGAGCTCAGGAAGATTGAACGGAGATGGAGAAAAAACAAAGCTACCGCCGACCAGCATCTTTACCTAACAAAGCAAAAACAATACAATGAACACATCAACCAATCAAAGAGGGAATTCCACACAAACATGATAAATACTTCCATCAACAAACCCAGAGAGCTGTTCGAAATAGTAAAGATCCTCACAAAAGAGCAAACAACAGAAGGCGAAGTACAAGTTGATCCACAGGATTTCGCCGATCACATCAAAGACAAATTTCACTCCACAGAGCGAACAACAACTAGTGGGACCACCAGGTCGGACGTACACCCCAAAACCTGGGGCACATTCTACTCACCCTCAACAGAACAGATATCCCACATCATCTCTACAATCAATACAAGCACTGCCCCTACAGACCCGTGTCCAGTGTCATGGGTCAAAGCCACCAAATCCTGCTTCATCCCCACCATACATAAAATGGTACACAACTCACTCACTCAAGGAATCATGCCAAAGCAACTAAAGCTTGCCTCAGTAAGACCAATCCTAAAGAAAACAAATATCGACAAAAAAGATCCAGCAGCATACCGACCAATCTCCAGCATACCCTTCCTTGCAAAAATCATCGAAAAACAGTTCAACTACAACTTCAGGAACACATCGACAAACAAGAAACACTCGATGACAACCAACACGGATTTCGTCCCAATCATGGAGTCGAAACGCTACTGATCTACCTCTTCGACAGCATCCTAAGAATAATCGACAACACCAAGAATGGAATCATAATGATCTTCATCGACATCTCCTCAGCCTTCGACACAGTGGACCACAACACCCTCCTGGAAAGACTAAAGAACACCGGTATACACGGTATCACATTAAAATGGTTCCACTCGTACCTAACCGAAAGACAGCTACAGGTCAAATCGGGACACAACACCTCCGACCCATAATCATCCGACAAGGAGTACCTCAAGGATCCGCACTCTCAGCACTCCTATTTAACATCTACATACAACCAATATGCAACATCATGAAAAAGAACAACATTCAATACACAATATATGCAGACGACATAATGATATACACCCCGATATCAATCGACAACCCGGACTTCACTAAGATAACAGACTGCCTCACCCAAATGGAGAGTTGGTGTCAAAACAACAACCTAGCAATAAACTACAACAAGACCGAAGCCTTATTCATCACCTGGAACCAAAGCTTCATACACCCACCAAATTTAAAGATACAAAGCACCACTATACCAATAAGATCAGAAGTGAGATACCTCGGAGTTACTCTGGACAATAAACTCAATCTCAAACCACACATAGACAAGACAATCCAAAAAGCCTACTACAAGATGCGAATCATCAGGAGACTGAAGCCGCTCCTCGCCCCTGAACACTTCCGTACCATCTGTCAAGCACTGATAACCCCACTACTGGACTTCTGCAATCCGATATACCTTGGACTACCGAAACAAGCCCTCAAGCCTCTACAACTAGCACAAAACACTGCTGCACGAATCATATCAGGAACTGCAAGACAGGAGCACATCACACCCACCTTAAAGGACTTACACTGGCTTCCAATCGGTGCACGCATCAAATACAAAACTATCATAAACCTATTCAAGATAAAACACCACACATCAGCCAACAGCCTACACACCCTCATACAATCAGACACCAGTACGCGTCCCAGAAGAAAACAAACCCACAACCGAGTCAGCACCCCAAGTGAATACAAACAAACACGCAAGGACACAACAGACAGGGCACTCTCAATGGCCGCTCCAACAATATGGAACAAACTCCCGGACGAATTGAGGGCCGCTACAGACCTCAAAGACTTTAGAAAACAGCTGAAAACCATGCTGTTCATAGAACACTATGGACACATCACATAACTTCAGAGAATGAATAACAGCACATGATTCCGCCTAACCAATGTATGTATCGAATATGTTTTTGCACCACTGTATATAGCCCACTCTGTACATAGCTCATACCAATCTAGCACACAACACAACACACACTCAATTTCCCCCCCACTGCATGTATAACACACTCACTTGACCTGATTGTTTGCTGTGACACCACCTTGATTATTAAGATAAGGCGGTTTAGAAATACTGTTAAATAAATAAATAAAATAAATAAAACTCTCTCCTGTCTTCCTCACTTCTTTACATCTCTGGAATTAAGCTTTTCCTTTCAGATTTCTTCTGTTTATTTTTTTTTCTCTCACTATCAGCTCTGATCTTATTCCTCCTTCTTACCATCCCGCCCTCAATTCTCTCTCTTCTTGTTACTGTATCTACACTTTTCAGCTGAACACTACCTTCTCATTCCCCATCTCTTTCTCCTTCCACAGCCTCTTATTTCTAATCTTTAACTAAACCTGTCCTTTCTTTCTCTTTTCCTTTGTCCAGTGTCTCTTCCCTTTCCCTATCCTCCATTCAGCACCACCGCTGCTTCTGCAGACCTGGGATAAACAGTGGCAGTGGTCAGTCCTCTCTATTAAATGTTTTTTTTTTTTAAAGAGAAGGAGGAGCGAGATGGCCATCACTGGGATGTTTGGGGGGCATTTTCTGCCACTACCAAAACTTTGCTGCTTGAGGTGGCCACCTCAATCTGCCTAATGAGAGAGATGCCCCTGACACTACATATGTGGCAGCTATTGGATTTGTGTGTACTGGCCAATGAGTAGTAATGCCTTCATATGCGTGAGCGGAGGAGGTTCTAGTGTTACTGTCTGAGTCTATTTCTACATTAACTTCCCTGAAGTATATTTAATTCTTATTTTATGTTCTCTTAATGTTTCAATACAATTATTAGAACTGAAGAAAAATGGTTGGACAAGTTTCTGAAGGAAATATCCATAAACTATTATTAAGGAAGAAATGTGGAAACCCACTGGTTATCCCTGGAATAAATAGCACGGAATCTGGCTACTTTTAAGATTATGTCAGGTTTTTGTGATCTTGATTGGCTATTGTTGGAAAGAGGGTACTGCTCTGTGGTTTTCGTTCAGCACTCCCCCTCCTACCTGCTCCCCTCTTTTCCTCTCTACCCCAATTCCCCTGGTTTCTTCTCTCCGCTATCTTGGGTTTATCCTTGACTCCTCACTCTCTTTTCACCACCACATTATCATGCTTGTCCATTGCTCTTTCCTTTTCTTGCGCCAAATTCGCGCTGTCTGCTCCTTCCTCCTCCCTCACCTCTCTAGTTCTTTCCCTTGTTATTTCCAGGTTGGACTAGTGTAACATAGTTCTGGCCCGTCTCCCACAATTCCAGCTTTGGCGCCTTCAGTTGGTTCAAGATACTGCTGCAAGTATGCTCACTCACTCCTCCCCCAGGGACCATGTCACTCCCCTCCTTTTCAGTTTACACTGGCTTCCACTTAACTCTCGTCTCATCTACAAACTCCTCATTCTCACCCACAAAGCACTACACACTGACACCCCCCAATATCTAGCTGACTCCATTCATTTGCAGCCTTCCCCCCCACCCCGCCTTCTCTGCTCAGTTCACGGCAACCGCCTCTTTCTTCCTTCTCCCTCCTTGGCCCTCCTGGAATCCATCCGTCACTCTGTATTCTATTTCTTAGCCCCTGCACTTTGGAATTCCCTCCCTCCCACCCTCCGCACTGAACTGTCCTATCAACATTTTAAGGGCCAACTCAAAACACACCTTTTTCAGCATGCTTTTGACCTTCCAAACTCCTGATGCCTGCCCTCCTCGCCAGACTCCCTCCCACCAGCCCCCTCCTCTTTTACCCTCTTTTTTTCCTTATGACTATCTCTATTCTGCTCTGTCCTCTCTCTTTCCTGTCTGATGATTGGCGTTCCTTTCCTTTCTAATTTCAATTTGTTTTTCTTGTACACCGCTCTGATGCACATGCTTGAGCGGTATATCAAGCGACAAAATAGAGATAAAGATATGAGCCTTTGGTCTGACCTAGTATGACGATTCTTATGTTCATGTGACTCTGCTGATAAAACATGATTTGTTTGATTTTTAGGGCCATGAATCAGGGCTGCCCAGCATATCTTGTTGATGTTGCCTTGGGAGAAGGGGCTGAACTGAGTAGTAATCACAGGAGCACTTCCCTAGTGCTCCCATTGCAGATGAGACAGAGCGTTTCACTGTCCATGCCAACAGTCCAAGTCTATGGACCTGGAAATAAGTCAGAGTAGTTGCTGAGGGAGGAGGGAAGATAGTCCAAGGGAGCACAGCAGTACAGAGCAGTAGTACAGTAGCCACAGTGGTACAGAGTAGTAGCAGCCATGGGTGGAGTTGGCACAATGGCAGGCAAGCAGCACTGGCAGCACCCTGGAATGAAGAACCACAGTGTTGG
This sequence comes from Ichthyophis bannanicus, assembly GCA_033557465.1. Taxonomy (NCBI): domain Eukaryota; kingdom Metazoa; phylum Chordata; class Amphibia; order Gymnophiona; family Ichthyophiidae; genus Ichthyophis; species Ichthyophis bannanicus. The sequence continues at coordinate 849,835,641 of CM066034.1, forward strand.
GTGGTACAGCAGCAGAGAGAGAATCCTCAGGCATTGAACAGGAAGGGGATTGGCAGCCAGAAAGGGCCCCAGATGGAAACCAGGTCAGGAAAAGAAGGTTCCCTCTGCACCCTCTATAACCATACAGCCAAAAATTAGTTCCCCTTAGGAAGGGGGAGATCACTTTTCTGAAGGCCATGTGGAGCCTGATGCCTATGGAAGAAGTGAAAAATTCTAAGGATTCTTTGTCTTCAGGGAAGAAAGCCTGTGAAGAAGGCAGCGCTAATAAGGGCCCCCCAAAAACATACAGATTCCCTTTTTGGTACTTAAAATCATGATGTAGACTTCTGCTGGGAGTTAGAGATGTCATTTTGAACCGAGCACCTGGCAAGGCAGGGGTGAGAGTATTGCTTCTGGTCTTGTTGTGGAGTGGTTTGAGTCTTTTTATGAGGTTCAGTTTGTGGTATCCTTTGTTGTAGTTAGGTTTATATGTGATTGGAGGTTTACATTTTTATCTAGTATGATGCCAAGATATCATACTTCTTCCTTTATGGGAATGGTATGGTTCAACAGTTGGATTTGCTGTGGAGGGTTGAAAATAGTGCTACTGCTGATATATAATGCTTCTGTTTTCTTATAGTTCAATGTGAAGTTGTTGTTGTTGAGCCAGCTGGCTAAGTCCTCTAAGCATTTTGTGATGGCTGTGAGGTTCGGTCCTTCATGATCAATTGGGGTGTATAGCATGAAGTCATCGCCGTATAGATGGAACAATATTCTATGTTTCTTGATAACGTCACAGACAAGGCATATGTATAAGTTGAAGAGTATTGATGAGAGTACCAATCTTTGTGGGATGCCTTGGGGTACAGTGTAGGGAGTAGTTTGCTCCACATTTAACTTGTTGTATCCTGTTGCTTAGGTATGAGGTGAACCATTTTAATGTGGTATTGCAAATGCCAATTTCCTGGAGGCGTTGGATGAGTATAGGGTGTGAAACAGAGTCGAAAGCAGAGGAGATGTCCATGAAGATGAGGAGAAATCCATTTTTTGATTTGTCAATTCCTTTCAGGATGCTATTGAAGGGTGATGTTAAGAGAGTTTTCACGTTGTGACGTGGTTTAAACCCGTGTTGCGGGTCCAGTGGTGCGTTGAGGTCTATATGGTCATGGATCTGTCTTTGTACTGTCTTTTCTATGATCTTTGCTAGAAATGGTAGATTGGAGATTGATCTGTATGTTGCAGGATTGGTTTTGCGGAGGGTGGTATTTTTCAGGATTGGCCATATGGATGCTTGTTTCATGGAGGTTGGCATATATACTTAAAGTAAGGATAGTTTGACTATTTTTGTATGTATGAACTGAACTGTTCTTTGATGTATTTTATCCATTGAACAGGGCATGGGGTCGTTTGGAGAGGTGGTGGTGTTGAGAGATGTGATTGTTTGCTCTATTCCTTGTGTGATAGTATGCTGAATTTTTCCCATGGTTGTGTGGATGCTTGCACTTCTGTGTTAATATGTTTTATGTCCGTAGCAAGTGGATGCTTATTGAGTTCTGTATGTTTTCTGATTAGGTGGTTTGCCTTATCTTGGGGGTGGACTCCAATGATCTCCTGATGTGTGTTGTCTTTGGTAAGAGCTCACACAATATTGAACAGCTCTCTTGGGTTGTTTACTGGTCGCATAATAATGTTTGTGTGGTGCTGTTGTTTGCTGTTGTTGATGAGGGTGTTGTATTCCTTTTGTTTAGTGTAAAATAGTTGTTGTGTGTTTGGGTCTTTGGTTTGTCTCCATTTTCTTTCTATTTTTCTTAGTTCTCTTTTTGCATTTCTGATTGCATTGGAGTACCAGGGTGAGGATGGTTTGGTGTGTGTGTGTGTGTGTGTGTGTATTTCCTGGGAGGTGCTGTAGCTGCGGTAGATAGAGTGTTGGTCCAGTTCTCAATGATCTTGTCAAGGTGTTAAGTATCTCGTTGTTGAAGGATTTAAATCTTATTTTTGTCTCATGTCTTTCTTGGGCGTGGGTTATTTGTTTGACTTGTATTTTGATGGTTATTATGTGATGGTCTGACCATGGTGTTGGTATGATTGTGGGGTAGGAAGCTAAGTTAAGTGCTTGTAATGGTCTAGGAATGAATATGAGATCCGGAGTTGTTCCATGCCTGTGGGTGGGTTCTTTGATCAGTTGGTGATAGTGTAGTACTTCCATTGCTTTAAGGAAGGCTTTGACATTCTTATCCGGTTGTGGTCCAAGGTTAAAGTCACCTAGTAATGTGGTATCATTTATTTTTTAATTTAAGTATTTATTCATTTCTTCTATACCACCTCTTCCAGAGATCATCAGCATAGCAAAGACTGTTGATGACTCTTCCACCAATCTTCACACCTCAGTTGTCTTCATACAGTTCTGCTTCTCTGATAATTTGTTCTGCATAAAAACTAAACAGGTAGGAGGAAAGTATGCAGCCTTGTACATCTTTGCTGATTTTAAACCACTCTGTTTCTCCTAGTTTCGTTTGAACTGTTGATTCTTGATCAGTGTAAAGGTTGTGCAAGAGAACCATCAGGTGTTCTGGTATATCCATGCTCCTAAAATGTGGCCCAGAGTTTCTCATAGTTTACATAGTCAAAAAACTTGCTTTAGTTGATAAAATACATAAAGATATCCTTTTGGTATTCTTTAATCTTTTCAAGGATCCATCTCACATCCGCAATGATGTCTCTTGTTCCTCACCCTTTCCTAAACCCTGCTTGCATATCAGGCAGTTTTCGTTCCAGGAATGGTTGCAGTCTCTGCTAAATAATATTGAATAGAATCTTGCTGGCATGTGGGATCAGAGTGATTGTGTGATAACTTCCACAGTCAGTTGGATCACCTTTTGTATTGGTATAAACTCAGATCTTTTCCAGTCATTTGGTCCAAATTTCCTCACAGAGCCTTGTAATTATGGTTACAGCTGCATAAGATTACTGTAATACTTCAATGTGAATGCCATCAATGTCCTGTGCTTTATTTTTTTGATAAGGTTGTCAATGATGCTTCAACTTCTTCTTTCATTACCAATGGTTCCTGATCATAAGGTACATGTTGAAACAGTTGTTGGTCCACTTGATCTTTATCATATAATGACTCTGTATATTCTTTTCACCTTTTCTTGATCTTCTCACTATCATTCAATATGGATCCTTGAGCATTTTCAGAACTATTCTCTATAGGGAGAAGTAAGGAGATCCTGGATTCTCTACAGGAAGAACCATTCAGGCAACTGGTAACAGAAGCCACACATGAAGGAGCAATACTGGACTTGGTGCTTGCCAATGGTGAAAGTGTTTCTGATGTTATAGTAGGAGATAATTTTGCATCCAGTGATTACCAGATGGTGCGGTTCAGTATTAGGACTTGAACTGTTCAAATCCATTCAAAAGAGAGGATCTTAGACTTTAGGAAGACTAACTTTGCCAAGATGGGCCAATACCTCAGGGAGTCATTAGCAAAATGGGAAGAGCTGGGGGATGTAGAAAAACAGTGGGCAAAATTGAAAGGAGATATTTTAAGGGCAACCAACCTTTTTTGTTAAAATGGTAAATAAAGGTAAAAGGAAAAGGAGACCGCTATGGTTTTCAAAAGAAGTAGCTGAAAAGGTGAAGAAAAAGAGGGAGGCCTTCATGAAACACAAGAGATCACAGAGAGAGGAGGACAGGCATCTATATTTGGAAAAACTTAGAGAAGCTAGCAAAGTAGTCAGAAAAGCAAAGATTCAAAAAGAGGAGTAAATAGCCAATTTAATAAAATGGGGGGATAATACATTTTTCAGATATGCTAGTGAGAAGAGGAAGGGCAAAAGTGGTATTGTCAGACTCAAAGGTGAAGGGGAGGAATATGTAGAAGCTGATGAGGATAAAGTGGAATTGCTTAACAAACATTTCTGTTGTGTTCACAGATGTAGAACCAGCAAGAGAACCTCAGAAAATACCCATAAACAGGAACAGAAGTGAGGGGCATCTTGAACAATTTTCAGAAGACTGTGTTCGTAAGAAACTAGCTAAACTTAAAGTAGATAAAGCAATGGGACAAGAAGGGATACACCCTAGAATACTGAGGGAACGTGGAGACATTCTAGCAGCTTCACTGACTGGCCTTTCAATGTTTCGTTGGAGTCCGGAGTGGTGCAAAAGGAATGGAGAGAGGCAAATGTGGTCCCTTTACACAAAGGTGGAAGTAAGGATGTGGTTGAAAACTACAGGCCGGTTAGTTTAACTTCGGTGGTGAGTAAATTATTGGAAACGCTTCTGAAAGAGAAAATAGTGGATTACGGGATCCGAGGTAACATGGATTCACCAGAGGCAGGTCTTGTCAGACAAATCCGATTGATTTCTTTGACTGTGAAACCAAGGAGTTGGCCCGAGGGAGAGCCCTAGATGTGGTATATTTAGATTTCAGTAAAGCCTTCGACACCGTTCCTCACAGGCAACTTATAAACAACTGAGCACCCTTGGGATGGACGCTAAACATACTGCTTGGGTTAGAAATTGGTTGAGTGGGAGGAGACAAAAGGTACAGGTAAATGGAGCTCACACTGAGGAGAAGGAGGTTACCAGTGTTGTGCCGTAGGGATCTATCTTTGTTCCAATTTTTTTAACATCTTTGTTAGTGATGTAATGGAAGGGCTGTCAGGTAAGGTTTGCCTCTTTGCGGATGATACCAAAATCTGCAATAGAGTAGACTCCCAGGAAGGTGTAGATAACATTAGGAGGGATCTAGTTAAGCCTGAAGAATGATCTAGAATTTGGCAGCTGAGATTTAATGTTAAAAAATGCAAGGTAATGCATTTGGGCTGCAGCAATCCAAAGGAGCAATATAGTATAGGGGGTGAAGTACTTTTGTCCACAAATGAAGAGCGGGACCAAGGCACGATTGTGTCTGATGATCTTAAAGTAGATAAACAGGTAGAAATACAACAGCAAAAGCTAGAAGGATGTTTGGGTGCATAGGGAGAGGAATGACCAGTAGAAGAAAGGAGGTGAAAGTGCCTCTGTATAAGTCTTTGGTGCGTCCTCATTTGGAGTATTGTGTGCAGTTCTGGAGACCGCACCTTCAAAAGGATATAAACAGGCTGGAGTCAGTACAGAGGGTGGCTATTAAAATGGTTAGTGGTTTTCATTATAAAGCATATGAGGACAGACTTAAGGATATTAATATGTATACCTTAGAGGAACGGCGTGATAGAGGTTATATGATTGAGACGTTTAAATACCTCTGTGCATAAATGCACAGGAGGAGAGCCTCTTTCGATTAAAAACAAGCTCTGCTATGAGGGGATATTGGATGAGGGTGAAAGGGGATACATTCAGGAGTGATATGCGGAAATATTTCTTTACAGAAAGAGTTGTGGATCCATGGAATAGTCTCCCAGTGGAGGTGGTAGAGATGAAGATGGTACCTGAATTCAAAGAAGCATGGGACAAACACAAATGATCTCTAAAGGAAAAAAGGGACTGTTGTAGTGGTTGATATGGAAGGGCAGACTAGATAGGCCTTGTCATCATGTTTCTATGTTTCTATGTTTCTTGTAATTTTTTCTTTAACTCTTGTAGCTTTAGGAAAGCTGATCTTGTTCTTCCTCTAATAGTTTCTGCTGCTATTTTCTTGTTTGCGTCATTGTAGTACTTCTCCTTGTCTTGCTTCACACTGGAAATCTCTGTTGAGTTCGGTGATTGCCTCTCTTCCTCCTCTGGATTTAGCTTCTCTGCATTTCTGGGCAATTTTCAGAGTTTCTTCTGTAATCCATTTTGGCCAGTTTTGCTTTTTCACCTTTTGTAGAGACTTTTTACTTTCTTCCAACGCAACCTTCTTGTTGTCATCCCATAACTCTTCCATTTGTATCTAAAACAGCAAATTGATTTTGCAGGCAGTCTTTAAATTCTGCTGGTATATTCTCAAGGTCATATTTTGCTGCATTCATGAGTGGCTTGTTCTTTCTCAACTGTAGCTTGAGTTTGCATATTAATAGTTGGTGATCTGTACCACAGTCAGCTCCAGGTTTTGTCTTTGTTGATGTTATAGAACCTTTCCATCATTGACTTCCACAGATGTAGTCAATTTGATTTTTGTACAATCCATTGTGTGAAGTTCATATGTATAAATCGCCGCTTGTATTGCTGGAAGGTGTTTGAGAGGAATAGATCAGTGGTCTTGCAGAACTTTATCAGTCCTTTTCCAACTTCATTCCTGTTGCCAATTCCATATTTTCCAACCACTTTGCCTTCTTCGCTGTTGCCAACTTTTGCATTCCAGACACCTATGACTGATCAGGATGTCCTGTTTGCATATCCTATCAATTTCAGCTTGTACTTGTTCAATCATTGTTGTTGGGGCATAAACTTATTTATTATTTATTTATTTACAGTTCTTATATACCGCGCTCTTTGGTATCAGTGCGGTTTACAAATAACAATTTTTGCATCAGAACTATCTTCTGCTTACATTACAACAGGGTCAGTAACTTGGAAGTAACAGGGTAACTATATACAAAACGGATATTTCACCTGTGGACTATTTACAGATCATGTAACATGTTGAAAATCGTAGTGGAGAAACTTTGAGGTCTATGGACCTTTTGGGTGTGCAGAGGGTCTGCTTCGTGTTCTACCAGGGCTATGTTGTTGGGGTGTTAGAGGCAGTACGGGTGATTTGTGAGGTGGGGAGAGAGGGTGTGGGATTAGTGCATACAAGTTGCAGGCAGAAAAGGTAATGTTTAAGGACCTTTCTAAACTGGGAGAGGTCCTTTATTGATCGGATATGCGGAGGGAGATTGTTCCAACAGGTCGGAGCGAAGAAAGTGAAGGCCCTATCTCTGGTTGCTTGGTTACATTTAGTGTACTCAGTTGGTATGGAAAGGGTATTAGCGGCTGATGACCTTCTTAGCCTATTTGTGGGAGTGCTAGTAAGGAGTGAAGAGAGGGAAGGTGGGGCTATCTGATTGATTGCTTTAATAGATAGCAATAGTGCCTTGTAGGTGATCCTGGCTTGTAGGGGTAGCCAGTGAAGCTCTATGAGTATAGGAGTGATGTGGTCTCTTCTGGAAATACAGCAGAGGATGTGAGCTGCTGTATTCATCGCCAATTGAAGTGGATTGAGGGTGCTCTTAGGGAGACCATGTAGGATGATGTTGGCGTAATCAAAATGTGGTATCACAAGGGATTGGAAGATTGTTCTGAAATCATTAGGGGCAAGTAGAAGTCTGAGGTGTTTCAGCGTTCGTATTTTATTGTAGATGGATTTGACAGTCTGCTTTATGTAATCTTTGAAGGTTAGTTCTTGATCTATGGTGACTCCCAGGTAGCGTATCACTGATTACATGGAAGTTCTGCGTCTCTCACTTTCAATGTTGTGGGGGGAGAGAAGTTGAATTATAGTTGTGTTGATTGGCAGTCCTTGTAGACAAATATAAATTAAGTGTTCACTGTTTGCATTGTATTTCATTGTAGTTCTTGCAAGTTTCTTCTTAATTATAAATGCAACACCATTTCTTCTTTGTCTTTCATTTTCAGCATGTGATCATCAGATGCAAAGTGCCCGATGTCAGTCCATTTCAGTTCGCTGACACCCAACAGATCAAGTTGTACACGTTCCACTTCATTCTTCACCACCTCCAACTTCCCTTGGTTCATGAATCATATGTTCCATGTCACAATATATAAGACATCTTTGCAGCTCGAGATTCATTTCATGCGCAGATACATCAGCAGTCAGACATCCCGAGGGCTTTACTCTGAAAAGTCTTCAGTTCCTCCACAGTAGCCAGTTGAGTGCCTTCCCTGGGGGTCTCATCTTCCAGCACTATAGTGCAATTTGTTTTGTTATGACTATCCGTTGGGTTTTTGTTTCCATGTTTTTTTTTTAATGGTAGCTCCCTCTGGACATGTTAGTAAATGGTCCTGATTATACATATTTTACAAGAGGTTCTGTGTTGAGTATGTCCTGACCTAAAAACTACAATTAAAAAGAAAGTGAAATAAAGAATTACAATTAGATATACTGTAAATATAAATCACAATGAATAAGAAATAGAAATCGGTCAATTATAGCAACAAAGAGGTAGGGAATGTATATGACAGCAATAAGTTCCTTAAGACAAAAATAAGTTCCAGAGCACCAAAGGGAGAGGAAGTATATAGTCATAATTCAAAGGAGCTAAATTGCAGGTAGTCTGCAATTTAGTAGTTGAAATTGACAAATGTTTACTATTTTCTTAAATTTCTTGAATGAACTTTCTGCACAAATATCTATTGTAAATGAGTTCCATAAGGGGGCCCACATCTCTTGTCCATTCTAATCTTCGTTTACAAAATGAAGATACTTTAATAAGATATGGGAAGACCTTACCTATCTTTGAGGGAAGTAATGAACTAGTAAAGGGTAGAGATGAGTAGGCAGATTTGATAATATGCATGTCTGGCCCGTGAACATGTCTAAATTGACAACAGGCCCCGTTTGAACCTAATTCTTCATCCATGGGTCTAGACGTGCCCGTGGGTCCTTAATTGGGGAGGCAGTCATGTCCAGCATGGCACGAGCAAAGAGCTATTCAGCTGTCCAGTGCACACATCCGGTGAACGGCCCATGCACGGGTCATTTGATATAATGGAGAAACACATTCCCTGTCAATATTATAGGACACGGATAAACATTTTGGATGTCCCCATGCCAACCTTATTTTGAAAAGTTGCACATTTTGGATCCTGTTCATCTCTGCAATGTACTTGCAGATGCCACACCTCTGTAAAAATGTGCATCTCCTAAGCTGTCATTAACACTGACAGTGGTTTGCTGATGCACAGTAGACACAAATACCAATGAGAAATGACTGCTGCTGCAGCCTAGACCATATAGCAGTCCTCTTCATTCCCTGAAAGATGCTAAGTAATCCCAGTGCACCCTAATATGGTATGAGAGAATGTAAATATAAACACGTGTGTCAGGACATACCTTGCATCAAATGGTACGTGGCAGTAGGAACCAGCCCCAGTGATTTCTGCATTGGTCATCCCTACAAACACGTTTTAAACTGCTAAGGAAGAACCCATACCAAGTGCACCAAACCTGAAACTAATATTGCAGTTTCCCAAAGGATGCATAATATTGCCGAGCAACAAATATATGCTCTTTTAGTGCCTCTGGCCTATAGGTGCACTCATTCTGCTGCTCCACACTGCCTTTCCCTTCTTATCTCTCCCTATACCCCTCCTCGGGAACTCTGCTCTTCTGTCAGATCACTTCTATCTGTGCCCTGCTCTATATGCCTAGAACAAACTACCTGAGTCTGTACCTCAGGCTTCTTCTCTGGCCCTTCAGAAATCCAGGCTGAACGCTCACCTCTTTGTTGCCACTTTTGGATCTGATCCGCCTACTCTCCCTTGTGTTTCCTTACCATTCCCCCTAGATATATCCTGTCAACAGCTGCGGTGTTGTCTGTCTTGACTAGATTGTAAGCTCTGCTGAGAAGGAACCATCTTTTATGTGGGTCTGTGCAGCACTGCATAAACCTCATAGCACTATACAAATTATTATTAATAGTAGCAGTAGTAGTAGTAGTAGTATGGCCTGTCACATCGTGGTGTATGTCGATCTGTATACATCTGCTATCTGTGGGGCATCCCTATCTGCCTTCCAATAATCTGCTTTGTGGCACTGCTCCCCTGGCCAGGCCTGTGTGGTCATGGGAGAGGGGATCCTTGTGCATTCATACCCAGGTAGCCAGCCTCCAGATCACAATTCTCGCAGCTAGCATAGACTGGGGAAGGATGTAGGCCTCATGGCACAATCTGGGGGATGTTGGCACATCAATCATGTCTCCCAGTGTCCTGCATTGTTGATGTATGGCTCCCCTATCACACTGGTACCTGGTGACACTGCAGTCATCCATATGGTCCAGGTACCGGACAGACATTCATGGCCTCCCTGAACTACAGAGCAGCACATCAGATCCTCCCATGCTACCCCCGATCCACGCACTCTCACTTGCAGTCACAAAAGACATCATTCTGCCAAATCAAGCCTATAACTAACAGCTGCTATACCATGCAGCAGTGTGTGCCTTCGAGTCAGTCCTGACTCCTGGCGACCCAGAAGCTCCTGGGTTTTCTTGGCAGTGTCACTGGAAGTAGATTGCCAGGCCTTTCTTCCGAGGTAATGGAGGGTTAAGTGACTTGCCCAAGGCCACAAGGAGTGCTAGTGGGAATCAAACCCTGGTTGCTTGGTTACCAAGCCAGTGTTCTAACCATTAGGCTACTCCTCCACTCCTGCTATACCATAATGGCATGATATCCCAGGACTACACATATGATCTCCCTTTCTCACTCCAACATGATTTGTTTCCAGACTCACTCACATACTATTCTTACATCAACAGTCCCAGTTTTCACAAAACAGGATTTTGCCCTCACCTTTGCTTTCTGTTCTTTAGAACTGCATCTTGTGTTTTTCCAGACTGCAGTTACATCAGTTCAGCACATACTTGTCACAACCATTCAATATGGGATGACTTTAAGAGCACAGCAGAATATTTTCCATATTTCAGCAGGAATAACAGGGATGTTCACGGAGATATCGCAGAATGTACATGGGCCTTACTGTAATACACTATGCACATCTTCGTGACTGATCATGCCCCCTGTTCCAGCTCTTCCAAGAATGTTCTGAGATCCCCGTGTTAGCACCATGGATGTGCACAATGGCAGTGTTTCAGAATATGGTCGGGGGCGTTTTCAGCACATAAACGTCTCTGCCGCATGAACAAACCCCTTATTCGTGTTTTGGAATGCCCTCCAAAGGAGGTTATTTTAAAAGCCCTATTTGTGATTTGAATGTGTCAATGGCATCAGAAAACTATGCAAACTATGCATGTTCAAATCTCACTTTTAGAAAGGCCACAAGCTAAGAACATAAGAACATAAGATATGCCATACTGGGTCAGACCAAGATCAATCAAGCCCAGTATCCTGTTTCCAACAGTGGCCAATCTAGGTCATGAGTACCTAGCAGTTTCCCCAGAAGACACACACGTTCCTCAATGCTTGTATTGGGTCAAGCAGTGATATCCTGTGTCCCTTTTAATAATGGTTTATGGACCTTTCCTCCAGGAACTTGTCCAAACCTTTTTTAAACCCAGCTACACTAACAGACTTTACTACATCCTCCGGTAACAAATTCCAGAGTTTGATTACACGTTGAGTGAAAACATATTTTTTCTTATTAGTCTTAAATAGGTTACCCTGTAGCTTCATTGCATGTCCCCTAGTCTTTTTATATTCTGATGATGTAAACAATCGATCTACGTTTACCTGTTCCACTCAATTCATTAATTTATAGACCTCTATCATATCTCCCCTCTGGCATCTCTTTTCCAGGTTGAAGAGCCTTAACCTTTTTAGCCACTCTTCCTAGGAGTAACCTTCCAACCCCTTTACCATTTTGGTGGCTCTTCTCTGTACCTTTTCTAATAACGCTATATCTTTTTTAAGATGAGGCGACCAGAAATTGAACACAATATTGAAGGTGCAGTTGCACCATGGAATGATACAGAGGACCGCACCAAACGACCCCTGCCCCGCGTTTTGTGCAAAAGAACTACGTTGCAATCTCAGCCCATTCCTCAACAAACTCATGGATCAATCCTTTTCAACCGGTTCATTTCCACAAAGGCTAAAGCATACATCCATCAGACCCCTGCTGAAAAAGAACAAACTGGACCTCCTGAAGGTCGAATCCTTCAGACCAATATCGAGCATCCCACTGCTCGCCAAGATAATTGAAAAGGTAGTCCAACGCCAAATACAACAACATATAGAGACTCATGCCCCCTTGGACTGAAGTCAGCATGGTTTCAGGGAGGCACATGGCGTGGAAACCCTCCTCACTACCTTATTCAATACTGTAATCTCTGGAATAGACAACATCCGACAAGGGTTCGCTCTGATCTTCTTGGATATCGCAGCGGCTTTTGACTCTGTAAGTCACGAGATACTCCTGGAACGACTCGAGGAAAAGGGAATACAAGACTCAGCGCTAGATTGGTGCAAATCCTACCTGACCAACAGATGGCAGCATGTAAGAGCTGGCACCATGACCTCGGAACCGTTCCCACAAAAATAGGGTGTACCACAAGGGTCCTTGCTATCAGCATTGATGTTCAACATATATATGCTCCTTAATTCACTCATTCAACATTGATTGCCTAGTCTACGCAGATGATGTTCTACTTTACATGCCATTTGCAACCGATCAGCCAGACTTTTCCCCACTGACTGGCTGCTTCGACGCAATAGCCGAATGGCTCCATTCTCAAAATCTCCGAATAAACCACAACAAAACAGACGTCCTCTTCGTCACAAGGAACCAAGGCTTCACCCCCCCCCCCTCGCCTCCTTAAAGGTGAAGAACGCCGAGCTGATAGTAAAACCCACAATCCAATATCTATGTGTCACCCTAGATCAACGGCTGGACATGAAAACACACATAAAAAACACAGTAAAGAAAATATACCACAAAGTACGGACATTGCGACACCTACGGCCTTTGCTGGACCCCGAAGACTTCCGAACAATCCATCAAGCTCTAGTAATCCCACATTTCGATTATGCCAATGCAATACTATATGGCCTCCCGCAAGCATCACTGAACCCCCTTCAGCAAGCAATGAATGCAGCTGCCAGGATTTTATACGGAGTCTCAAGAACGGACCACATCACACCAATCCTAAAGAAACTCCACTGGCTACCAGTCCAAGGCAGACTATGTTTCAAGATACTAGTAATGGCCTTCAAGGCCATAAACAATCAACCCTCCACCTCCATCACCGAGTTAATCCATTTCACACCCCCTAACAGGTCCAGAAGATCCACAGCTATCAACACACTGATTATCCCTAAGGAAACAACAAAATGCACCCACATGACATCTAATAGAGTTTTCATGCTCTACGCACCTAGGTGCTGGAATGCCCTCCCTATGGCCATCCGAACAATCACCGATCTGACCCAATTCAGGAAGGCGCTGAAGCACCACCTATTCATACGGCATTACCCAGACAACAGCCCCATAAGTCAACTAACAAACATGTCCATCAAGCACCAAGACCCCCACACCAGCACACCTAGCACACCAGAGAGCAGCCAGCCCCAAAGCTGCAACCTCAAGTAAGCTTCACTGCGCACAGTACAGTTACTAATGTATATAATGTAAGTAAGTTATAGAAAGTTACCCCAGTTTCTAGACAAGTTATATTTCCTGTTTTATTGTAAATACAATACAGTCACGTCTGCATTGTATAAGCTACAGTCAAATGTACACCGCACTGATATTGAATAGCGTGGTATAGAAGAGAAATTAAATTTGGAGTGGAGGAGTGGCCTAGTAGTTGGGGGCAAGGTACTTCAGGCCAGAAGGTCAGGGGTTCAAATCCCACTAGAGGACAGCAACCTTGGGCCAGAAGGACTGGGGTTTCTAATCCCACAGGTGCTCCTTGTGGTCTTGGGCAAGCCCTCCATAGCCCTCCATAGCCCATGTTCCCTGTAAAATAGTTATCTCCAAGTTATAATGCCCTGTTCAATGTAATTTCAGTTTGTTCAATGTAAACCGCACTGATGCAGAATAGCACGGTATATAAGAGAATATAAATAAATTATAATATCCTTTGTTTTATTTTCCATTCCTTTCCTTATGATACCTAGCATTCTATTTGCTCTCTTGGCCACCACTGCACACTGGGCGGAGGGTTTTAACATGCTATCCACGAGGATGCCTACATCTTTTTCCTGGGTGGTAGTTCCCAATGTGGAACCTTGCATCGTGTAACCATAGTTTGGGTTGTTCTTTCCTAGTTGCATAACTTTGCACTTGTCCACATTAAATTTCATCTGCCATTTTGATGCCCAATCTTCCAATTTATCAAGATCCTCTTGCAATTGTCCACAATCATCTTGGGTTTTAACAACTTTAAATAGTTTGTTGTCATCTGCAAATTTGATAACCTTACTCGTTATTCCCTTTTCCAGGTCATTTCTGAATATGTCAAAAAGCAGCGGACCCAGCACAGATCCCTGGGGTACTCCACTATTCACCTTTATCCATTGGGAAAATTGGCCGTTTAGCCCTATCCTCTGCTTTTTATCTTTTAACCAGTTTCTGATCCACAATCGTATATCACCTCCTATCCCATGATTTTAAGATTTGCCAAAAGTCTCTGTTGAGGGACCTTGTCAAAGGCTTTCTGAAAGTCCAGATATACTATATCAACTGACTCAGCTTTGTCTACCTGTTTATTCACACCTTTAAAAAAGCAACAGATTAGTAATACAAGTAGGTATGTTTACTAAACTGCGGTAATGTCACTCACGTTAGGTTCCACGGTAAAAGTACAGATGCCCATATAAAGGCATGGGTGGTGCATCGTTACAGCAAGCCGTATCAGCTAACGCATTTTACAAGGTACGTTCTACTAACACACATTACAAGGCGCGTTACAAGGCACCCTTTAAGGTACCTTACAAGGCACAAGGCGGTGTGTAAGGTGCCTTGTAAGGTGCATTATAAAGCACCCTGTAAGGTGCATTGTAAGGTGCCCTGTAAGATGCCTTGTAAGGTGCATTATAAGACACCCTGTAAGGTGCCCTGTATGGTAAGGCGCATTATAAGGCACCCTGTAAGGTGCCCATGAAGGTGCCTTGTAAGGTGCATTATAAGGCACCCTGTAAGGTGCCTTGTAAGGCGCCATGTATGGTGCCTTGTAAGTAAGGTGCCTTATAAAGTGCCTTGTAATTTGCCTCATAAGACGCTTTGTAAGGTGCCCTATACAGTAGGGCTCCGTAGGCTAAGTGCCGTATCAGGCATCCCTGGACAAGGCACCTTAGAAGGCACCCTGGGTCACGGAACCATAGGTTAAGGTGGCCTAACAAGGTTATGGTGCCCTAGGTTAGTGTGCCCTAAGGGCTGCAAGGTGCTTCAGGATGACATGTATGACCTGTGAGGAACAGAGACATGAGACTGCTGTCTCCAGGTGGGCTCTGCAACCCCGGCCCTCCGGACCGAGGTATGTTGTTATAACCATGGTACACCACAACGCTGCGGGAACTGAAGAAGGACCTGAGAAGGCATGAACGAAGATGGAGAAAGCACAAAACCGAGGAATGCAAAAAGTCCTACTTCGACCTCCTATCAACCTACAGGAATGAAGTCAACCAGGCAAAGAGAACACACCACACAATCACTCTCAATAAAGCCCTCAACAGGCCCAGAGAGTTGTTCGCGCTCGTCAAATCTCTCACAAAAGCCCCACAAGACAGCAATCCCAGCGGCGCCATAACAGCACAACAGCTGGCAGATCACTATGCCAGCAAACTTAATCCTGCAGCACCTACCCTCATCACCCCCACGCTGGACCCAACCAACTACCATCAGAAAATCAACACACAGGAAAGAACCGATCACGGTAGAAAATGGTTAAACCTTCCGGAAAGTGGACGACCAACAGATAAAAGCCATCATCACCAACCTAAAAACCACCACCTCCCCTCTTGACCCCTGTCCAGCCTCCTGGATCAAGGCAACCAAAGAGGAAATAGCACAGCACATCTCCCATATAGTGAACCTATCACTGCTGCAAGGTCTCATGCCATCACTCCTCAAGAAATCACTTATACGCCCCATCTTGAAAAACAAAACACTCAGCAAAGATGACCCTACCTCCTACCGCCCAATTTCAAGCATAACCTTCCTCGCCAAAATCATTGAAAAGGCAGTACAGCAGCAGTTACAGGACCACATTGATGATACAAATGCCTTGGATGTGCATCAATACGGGTTTCGACAACATCATGGTGTGGAAACCCTCCTGCTAGCCTTGCTGGACAATCTACTTAAGGGTCTGGAGGACAAAAGCTCAATGTTTATGCTTATCTTCATTGATATCTCAGCTGCATTTGACTCAGTGCACCATCCAACACTTTTAGAACGACTTGAGTCCATAGGCATTGCAGGGACACCACTAAAATGGTTCTCCTCCTATATAACAAACCGAATGCAGCAGGTCAATTTCAACAACGACAAAGCAACCCCCTTCCCGCAAACTCAGGGCATTCCGCAAGGTTCCGCCCTCTCCTCTCTCCTATTCAACTTATACCTGCAACCAGTGTGCAAAATATTCCAGGCCCACGAGATCAACTACCATATCTACGCTGATGACCTAATGCTCTACACACAACTTGATGCAAACAACCCGAACATCAGCAAGCTGGAAAAATGCCTACTCGAGCTTCAAATCTGGCTCCAACACAATAACATGCTCATTAACCACAAGAAGACAGAAGCAATGTGTATCTCCAGGAAACCAGGTTTCGAGCCCCCCAAAAATGTCATCATGAACAACAATAAGTACAACATAAAATCAGAGATAAAATATTTAGGTGTGATGCTTGACAGCAACCTAATATGGACAAGCACCTGAGAAACACCAATCGAGCCATTTTCCACAAATTAAGAATCCTGCAGCCTTTACGTAGCATCCTTGATCATGATGACTTCAGATCTGTTGCTCAGGCCCTCATCATCCCACACCTAGATTACTGCAATGCCATACTGCAAGGCCTGCCGAAGAAAACTACAAATATTCTGCAAATGGCACAAAATGTTGCAGCCAGGATCATCATGCAAAAACAACTCTCTGACCACATTACACCCACCCTAATTGAGCTGCATTGGCTCCCCATCACAGCCCGCATCCAGTACAAATTGCTAGTCACTACTTTCAAACTTATCCATAATATAGCACCCTCTCACCTCAGCAGCTTGATTTCCAATCCACCCAACAACAGAAGTAGGAGAGCAGCGAACCTCAACACCATATTCCTACCGAGATCATTCACAAAGGCTAATGCCTCTACCACTAACAGAGCTTTCTCATTTACAGCTCCTACACTCTGGAATCGGTTACCAAGTGACCTGCGTGAAATCTGTGATCTAAAGGACTTTAGAAAAGAGCTTAAAACGCACCTTTTCAAATCCCATTACAACCTAACATCATGAGCTACACGCGACCGCGTGTAAATATGCATATACAGATCACTTATAAAGTTTTTAACAGTTAGTCAATTGTAAATATGTATATAACAATCAATTGTGAATATGTATATAACAATCAACTATAAGCCTGTAACCTGTATTTTGCTGTGCCCCCCCCCCCCAAATCAGAGTGTATTCAACCTAATTTCTGGCCAGTACAGCCAACCTCACCATGTGTTACAACCGCTGCTGATCACTGGAAGCAGCGGGATATAAATGTACGCTAAATAAATAAATAAAATAACCAATAGGCCATACCTCCCACCGCACAGGTGCAGTAAGTGTGGCACTAATGAAGTCAGTGAGATAAGTATTTGGTGATGTAACAGTACTCATACATGCCAAGCAGGATATCAGTGAGCTTCGCATCGCAGAAATTGAGATCATTACCAGGGGGTTACCACGCCACCTACACCTCCTGGTGCCCTACCTGTCTGGATGGCTGTGGAGCTCTGTTGCCAAGGACACCCTCATGCAGCATGCAGAGTCCATCAGCTATCCTGATAATGGCACATACCACCTGTTCCAGGGCGTGGGTCCGTGGCCACGGCTCATGGGACACAGCACACCTTGCCACATCTAGGTGGTGCACACACATGCCACCACACAGACACCTGCTGCCTGTGTGTGTGGCATCGGCAGAGTGTCTGTCTGTGTTGATGTGTGCCAGGCCCCTGTCTGGCTGTGAGACACCCACAGCACTGTGGGTCAGGTGGCAGGGGCCCCAGTAGTCTGTGAGGGCCTGTGTCACCCAGGACTGGCCACCCCCAACCCACCACCCTGTGTCCCAACCACCCACCACCACCCTCCCCCACCCCAACCACCACATCCACATAACCCCACACCACCTCCCCTTCCACATCATGATCACCCACCCCATTGTCTAGGCCTGTGGCTGACCCCCTTCCTCCATCATGGTACCAGTATCGATGGCCACCACCTCCACCGCCATGTCCTGCACACCTGGGGCTGGCTGAATGTAGCATCAGTGGAAGCCTCCACACCAGCATCTGCAGTCACTGTGGAGTGAGAATAAAACATGAGCACCGTGGCCATGTGTTTGCCACATTGTGGAGACATAGTAGGTGGCAACACAGGATGCAGGCCAACCCAACCATGCTGTCAGGTGACACACAGGCTGCCTCACTCACCATGTCTATTGATGATTGGGCCACGCTGTAGCTTCCACAGCAGCCGTGGCCAGTGCATCTGCAGCCACTGCCCCATTCTGCACATTCCTGCCACCTTCGGGCACAGCAATGGATATGGCCTGTTATGGGACAGACATCTATGGCCAATGGCTGATGCACATCACACATGGCTATGGGCAGCAGGGGGATGTAGCTGCTGTAAACTGCTGGTCCAATGCCAGGTGGTGTCTACGCTACCTGCATGTGTGCATGTGCAGCTGAACATGTGTGTGCTGCCCCCCTGGGTACTCTGTGCAACCATCCAGCCAGCATGTGGCCACCTGATGGGCAGCTCCCATGTGACATGGTTGTCCCATGTCAATCCTGGCTGTGTCAGGCTGCATAAGAGGTGCATTATACCAGCAGTGTGTAATGTCACCAATTGTCGTGTGATGGATCACCCTGTCTGCTACACCAGATGATGTCCCCTAGACATGTGCTGAGTGTATGCCATGACTGGGCTTACCTGTGCCACAGGTGCCCATGGCAGAAGTGCTGCATAAGTGGCTAGCCAGTGTGTCATGCATACAGCAGCAAACTCACCTATGAAGCTCCAAGGGATGTAGCACAGACCCTGCTGTACAGACCAGGGGCCACCTGGGGTAAGGGCTGCCCTGCACACATCAACTGGTGCACCTACCATAGCACCAGGGGTAAATACAGGCCTCTGTCATGAGGCCTGAGGCTACCTGGGGCCAGAGCGGACCTGCACACATCACCTGGCACACCTGCATTGCTCCTGTTACAGTTTCACAGGGCTGGCCCAGCCCCAGGATGCCCCAGGCCTCATACAAGAGGCCTGTTATTCATCATGGTGCAAAGGTACATGCCCCTGGCTTAGTCTCACAGGGCTGGCTTAGCCTCAGGATGCCCCAGGCCACATCAGAGTGGTATGTCGGTCACTCTGGCGCAATGATAGGTGCACTGGCTGATGGGTGCAGGACTGGCCCACCCCTATGTTGGCCCAGGACCCTGGAGACCATGTGGTGGCCCACACCCTGACCCCACCTTGGCATGGCTGCTGTTGTGCCCAAGGCCCAATGGTGGCACACATGATCAGTCCCCCTCCACCATGCACACAGCGGCACATGCCACGCAGCCTGTGCTTATGTGGGACACGCGTTGTAGCCAGGCTGATGGTTGTAGCCGACATGCTGAAACCATGGATGTGTGGGGTGCAGTGCAAGCTCCCCAGATACACCATGTATGGATGATGGTGCAATGCAGGCCCACTGTCATGGCGCATGTGACACGCAGCATGGCAGCGGCACATATTACATGGTGGTGCAGGGCCATGTGCGGCTAGGCCGATGGGCTGGAAAGGTGTGGCAGGTGCCCAGGTGACCCACTGACCTGTCCCACACCCATGTTCACCATTCATAACGTATGTTGATAGCTGCCCACAGTTTCGCAGGTCCAGGTGTGTGTGGCCTGGCCCCATGCACCTAGCCCATGTGGGTGTGTAGTGGCTCAATTGTAGCGCCTGTTGAGGCACATCCAGGCCCCCCCCCCCCCGAGGAGCTGAAGGGCCGAGGATCCTGGGAGGAGGCGCCCCTGCCTGCAGCTGGTGCAGAGCCCCAGCAGCATCCTGTGGCATCCACTGGCTGAAACTGCAAACACATCTGCTGTATTGTAGTCCAGTATCACATGATGCAGTGGATATGTGGTGGCAGAATGTGCAGCGCTCATACGCACTTTACGCAGCTGTGTCACAGGTTGTGACGTGTGTTGACAGGATGGGCAACAGAAGAAAAGGAGGAAGAGGGAATTGAACTGGGACCTGGAAGAGCCGGCACACAGCTTACGGACACCAATGCCAAACAAATGAGCCAAACGCCATCCTAGAAAGCAGAAGGAAAGCCACCATATCCAACACAAAGCACATATGATAGGCTGCACAGAGGGGACAACCCACAGAGACGGGAGGATGTGTGTGCATAGAGGTGATGAGGCTGGAGCCTGTGTATGGTAAAGTGAGCAGAACACTAGGAAAGAAAAGCCAGGAAATGAAAAGGAATGTGTGGGAATCAAACACACAACCTATGGTGGCACAATGCAAGCTCGTAACAGTCATCCCAAACAGCCATAGCAAGCACAGTGAACATATGTTCCAACCAAGGGAATGTGTCCATGGAAGCCTGGAGCACTCCATGCAGCTGCATGCAGCAAATGCCAGTGTCACAGATGCATGTATGTCAAATGTAGGTGGTGGTGGATGGCATCCCAACACACATCAGCCCTGAACAGTCACCCACAAAAGCACCATCACGCCAATACAGGACACATCAACAGACAGAAGCATACCCAGAAATAAGTCATCAAGTGTACACACATATATAAGGAACAGCTGTCTGATATGGCTCCATGTTGTCAATCAAAGCGGTGTACATGGCAAAGTCATCCTGGTAATGTAAAGCAGAGAGGGACAAATATCTTTATTTTTATCTTTATTTAGGAACTTAACATACCGCTCATTGCATTAGCGTCTGAGCGGTTCACAAATTGCATAAAAAAGCTGCTTAGAAAAAGAAAGGACGCCAAATTTGTTACAGGACAGGCAGAAGAGGATGTAAGAACAAGAAAAAGAAACAGGAGACAATCAGATAGAAGGGGATTACCGGGGGAGTGGGGAGAGTCGGAAGGGGGGTGGGGGAAGATCGAAAGCTGAGCAGAAAAGGTGAGTCTTTAAGAGGGCTTTAAAGGTTTTGAAGGAGGGTTCCAGGCGGAGGTCCAGGGGGAGCGAATTACAGAGATGGGGACCGAGGAAGTGGAAGGCAGAGGAGCGTGTGGATTCGAGGTGGGCTTGGGAGGGGGAAGGCAGGATCAGGCAATTTGCATGGATTGAGTGGAGGGAGCGGTGAGGAGTGTGAAGGTGGATCAAATCTGCGAGGTAGAGGGGAGTGCCAGAATAAATGGATTTATGGATGAATGTGAGAAACTTAAATTGTACATGAAATGGGATCAGAAGCCAATGTAGATGTATGAGAAGGGGGGTAATGTGGACAAAACGGGAAGAGCAGGTAAGGAAACGGGCTGCGGTGTGGTGGACTCTCTGTAGGTGTTGCAGTTGGGATTGGGGAAGACCAGCCAGGGAAACATTACAATAGTCAAGGCGGATGACAACGAGAGAAAGGAGAAGGATGATCATAGATGAGAAAAAAAGAAAGGGGCGGACAGAACGAAGCTGTCTTAGGGTGGAGAAACAACGTTGGACGACAGAGGAGATGTGAGCTTTGAAAGACAAGGATGAATCAAAGATCACACCGAGGTAACGCAAGGATGTTACGAGGGGAACAGGGGAAGAAGAAGGCATGGGGATGAGAGGGGGAGCAGGACTACCAGCGGTGAACCAAATGGCTGAGGTCTTAGAAAGGTTGATGTGCAAGAAATTGGAGGAAAGCCAGGAAGCCACGGAAGAAAGAAAGTTGTTGAAAGGAGCAATGTCAGGGGAGGCTGAGTCGGTGTGGTAGAGAAGAAAGATATCATCAGCATAGTAGTGGGCAGATATACCGTGTTGCTGCACCAAGAGAGTGAGAGGAGCGAGAAAGATATTAAACAGGAGGGGTGCGAGGACAGACCCTTGGGGAACACCACACAGGAGGGGAGTGGAAGGAGACGATGAAGGGCAGACAGGGACTGGAGCCTGTCAGAGTAATGCATGTTATGTGATCACACAACGCCCACAGTGGGAATCAAACCACTGCCCCCAGGGCCAGTGGGCGAAACATCATGCCGCCCCACCACAGCATAACA
Organism: Ichthyophis bannanicus; assembly: GCA_033557465.1. NCBI lineage: Eukaryota > Metazoa > Chordata > Amphibia > Gymnophiona > Ichthyophiidae > Ichthyophis > Ichthyophis bannanicus. The sequence continues at coordinate 849,857,676 of CM066034.1, forward strand.
TGAATATATCTGCAGCCAATGATTTGTTGACCAGGAGGCAGAAGAATATCTAATGTTTCCGCTGCCACCATGTCAGTACCTGCACCAACAAGCACGAAATGGCAGCTAGATTCAACAAACACCTCCCAGGTGGGGATGTAGGCCCACCAGCCTGAGCGTGCATGTGGCAAATTTATTTATTTATTTAAACGTATTTCTATACCGCCTTATCCTGCAATCAAGGCGGTCTGAACAGCAAACAATCATAAGATACAGGGTATAGTGTGTACATGAAGTGAGTAGTATATGCGTGTGAGTGTGTCTGTACGTTGATTCTTGTGGTGCTATTTAAAGCGTGTGCTATTTACAATGCTATGGGTATCAGTTCCTTGCTTAATTACAATTATAGTGACATGTGGGGGGAATTGAGGTGTCTCTTGCATGGTTTAAGTAATGTCACCATAGTGTTCTATGAAGAGGGTTGTCTTCAGTAGCTTCCTGAACTCTTTAAGGTCTGTTGTTGAATGCAGTTCGTCGGGGAGGGCTTTCCAGATTGTTGGTGCCGCCTTTGATAAGGCTCGTTTTTCGGTGTCCTTGCGTACCCTGTTGATATCTTTAGGTGTGTTGACATGATTGGATGTGCCTCTTCTTCCTGGTCTTGTGCTGTTGTCTGGTTGTATGAGTGGGTGTAGGCTGAAAGCTGATGATTGATGTTTGATTTTGAAAATGTTTATGATTGTCTTGTATCTAATGCGGGCACTGATAGGCAGCCAGTGGAGCTCTTTTAGGGTGGGTGTGATGTGTTCTTGTCTTGTGGTGCCAGCAATTATGCATGCTGCAGTGTTTTGTGCCAGTTGCAATGGTCTTAGTGTCTGTTTCGTTAGACCTAGATAGATTGAGTTGCAGAAGTCTAGGATTGGGGTTATTAGTGCTTGACAAACTGTGCGGAAGTGTTCCTGAGTGAGGAGGGGCTTGAGGCATCATACTAGTCTCATCCTGTGGTATGCATTTTTGGTGGTTCTGCTGATGTGGGACTGAAGGTTAAGATCTTTGTCCATTGTCAGTCCGAGGTATTTCACTTCTGATTGTATGGGTATGGTTGTGGTACCTATCTTGATGTCGTGGGGGGGATGAAGTCGGAGTTTCGTGTGATGATTAGCGCCTCGGTCTTGCTGTAGTTTATGGTCATGTTGTTGTCTTGAAACCAGGTGTTCATATGTGTGAGACAGTCTGTTATCTTGGTGTGGTCTGGGTTGTCGAGGGTGAATGGTGTGTATATCATTATGTCGTCTGCATAGATTGTGTATTTTAACCTGTGCTCTTTTATGATGTTGCATATTGGTTGGATGTAGATGTTGAATAAGAGAGCTGATAGTGCGGATCCTTGGGGTATGCCTTGCATGACTTTTATGGGTCGGGATGTGTTGGGCCCAATCTTGACCTGTATCTGTCTGTCCGTTAGGTAAGAGTGGAACCACCTCAGTGTGGCTCCATTTAGTCCGATGTTCTGTAGTCTTGCTAGCAGTGTTCCATGGTCGACTGTGTCAAACGCTGATGATAGTTCAATGAAGATCATGAGTATTCCGTTCTTGCTGTTGTCTATGAGGTATAGTATGTCGTTAAAAAGGTATAGCAGGAGTGTTTCAACTCCATGGTTGGGGCGGAAACCGTGTTGGTTGTGGTTGAGTTGTGCGTGGTTGTCGATTTTGTCTTGTAGTTGATGTTGTACCACTTTCTCAATAATCTTAGCCAGTAGGGGGATGCTTGAGATGGCTGCTGTAGGCTGCTGGATTGTTTTTGTCGAGTGCTGATTTCTTCGGGATTGGTCTTATTGTGGCGAGTTTTATCTGGTCTGGCATGATACCTTGTGTTAGAGAACTTTTCACCATGTTGTGTATGGTGTGGATGAAGTTTGATTTTGTCGTTTTGATCCATGTGACTGGGCATGGTCTGTTGGGGCCGTGCTTGTGTTGAGGGCGGTGATGATGTGTGAGCTGCTCTGTGGATGGGTTGCTGAATTTGTCCCAAGTTTTTCTTGGGGTGGTGGTTGGTTTGGTGCTTGTGTTAGTATTCCTTCGTGGAGCTGAGTGGAATTTGTCTTGGATGTGGTCTGCGAATGTTTGTGGGTCTATTTGCACTTCGCTGTCGGATTTGTTCTCCTTGGTGAGTGTTTTCACAATTTCAAAGAGCTCTCTCGGTTTGTTGTTTGATTTGAGTATGAGGTTGGTGTGGTATTCTCTGTTTGGTTGATGAGATCGTTGTACTCTTTTTGTTTTGCTAAGTATAGAGTCTGTTTGTTGGGAGACTTGGTGTGTCTCCATTGAAGTTCTAACTTCCTGAGTTCTCTTTTTTTGATCCGTATGGTTTTTGAGTACCAGGGTGTGTGATGTGCCCTAGTGTGGTGATCTTTCTTGGGTCTGTGTTCAGTGGCTTTGGAAGCTGCATTGATGATGCTGTTCCATTTTCTGATTTGATCGTCTAAATCCTCTTCTTCCGTATTCAGGTGCGGTATTGTGTCCTTGAGAAATTGGTCCTTGTTGAAGCTTTTAAATCTTCTTTGTGCTGTTGGTTTGTCTAGGTTTTTGTCATGTTTTTGTCCTTGTGGCATGACCTTGTTTTGATTATGTGATGGTCTGACCATGGGACGGGGGTGACATCTGGTGTAGATATGTTACCATTGTCCGTTAGAAAATTGGGTGCGAATATGAGGTCTGGTGATGATCCGTGTTTGTGTGTTGGTGTGTTGATCAATTGGGTGTATTGTAAGGATCCCATAGCTTGTAGGAAGGCTTCTGCATCCTTTGTGTTGGAGGATTTTAGGTTGAAGTCTCCTAGTAGTAGCAGGGGTTTGTTGCTGGTGTTGAAAGCACAGACCTCCTCTAGAGTGGATGCTAGTTTGTCTGGTGGTGCATTCGGGGCTCTGTAGGTGAGGCAAAGTGCCATCCATTTGTTTTCCACAGTGATGGTGTTGCATTGGTTGGTGTTTGATGAGCTTCGTGACTTGAATCTTAGGCTGTTCCTTGCGAGGATCAGGACCCCTCCTCCTCTTCGTTGTGTGCGTGGGCAGTTGAATGATGTGTATGTGGTTGGTACTAGCTGATTAAGTAGCACATTATCGGTGGGGGTGAGCCATGTTTCAGTAATGCACAGTATGTCGGGTTGATACTCTTCTATGTGGTCTGCTATTGTGTTAATTTTGTTTCTTATGGATCTGGCGTTGATGAGCTCGATTGTGATCGTAGTCGGGGTGCTTAGTTGAATCTGCGCTTTGTTTGGGTTTGTTTGTGTGTTGGGTTTGTGTCTGCTTTGCCTCCTGTGCTTGGGGGTCTTGATTGTGTTCCAGTGTGTGTACTGTGGGTGTGTGAAGAGTTGTGCTGGCTGCCATGGAGTGCTTGTTAGTACGGTGTGGTTGGTTGCCTGGTGTGGTAAGAGATGGGTGAGGAGGAGGCTGATGGGCAGAATCCATGTTGTGTACATTCTTATGTGGTCAGAGTTTGGTAGATGTTGCACTTACTTTGCTCTGCTGGTGTTGTCTTTCTTGTCTTCGATGTCTGAGTTTGGTTGCTGCTTGTGGCTCTTGCAGCGTCGGGTTGTGGTTGTTTCTGTGGCTGCACTGGGGTGCCATGCCTAAGGGCCCTCAGGTTCGGTCCTCAGGCGTGGTTCTGTCAGGGGTGGGTGGATTCTGCTGGGCTGGTGAATTTCGAAGGTGCTCCCATTGCCCTGATTGGGTAGGAGCTTCTAAGTGGGGTGGCTTACTGCTGAGTCATTCCACCCCGATCAGGGGGGCTGGATGTACTGTTTGGTGCTGTTGTTTGTTTCCGCCTTTGTGCCATGCCTAAGGGCCATGCCAAAGGGCCCTCTGGTGAGGCCCTCAGGCGCAGGCCTGCAGAGCACGGGCGCGCTCATCGGAGCTGGCTTTTAAGCCGGCTCTGCTGCTCTGCTGTAGCTCCTCCCACTGCCCCGATTGAGCAGGAGCCTCTGCTGTTGTAGCTCCTCCCAAAGAACAATTAGTAGAGATGCACACCGAAACAGCATCACTGGTCCAACTGAGCTGACATGCAGCTGTCCAGGCACATGGGAGCCATGAACATAGCTGTGCCTAAATGTAGCACCTATGTGGACATCAGTGAAATGATATGTGGGCAGGAATACAGCAGCACAAGGTCGGATATACCACATACTACCTGTGTATGTCACAAAACACACAGAGGTCAATGACATGAAAGCTGAACTGTGGTCACAGTGCTGTGAGTGAGCCTGATGGCTGCGATGTACGCTGTCCCGATCTCCCCCCCCCCACACACACACATGCTCCCTCAGATCCCTCGCAGGCTGGCTGTCATCCAGTATACACCACTGAAACGGCTGCTGCCATCGTCCCCAGCAAATAGGTCCTGATGATATCCAAGGGCCCATAATATGTGGACATTCCTCTTGCCCTTGACACTGGTGACCATAGCCGTCTCCACAATAACCTACTCCTGCATGATGCGAGGGTCCATGTACCATCCCGGTCCCCCTCCCATTACCTGCTTTGCCCCCATGTGTAGGGTCTGGTGGCGCCCCGTCCCCCGCCATTCTGCTCCCATCCGGTGTACCCCAAGGATCTGCCCGTGCTCCCTAATCACCCCCTCCATACACAGTCTCCCTGTGCGTGTATCGCATCCCATGGTGTCCCATACCATCAAGACTCTGATGGGTGACAGACCCACCTACACACACCAGAACACAAACAGGCTAACCAAGCCATGATCCATGCCTGGATGTCCCTCTGTGTCCTGAATATGAACATGGCCAAGACCCTAACCCCCTCCCCTCACCCCAAAACCGCTCTGCCCCCCTATCATCACTGGAATCTGTTGATAACTCTGTAACCCATCCAGTGTCCACAGGGTGCACTCGGAGGCCATCACTGACACCCCCTCCTCTCCCCAAACACAGGTATCTGATAGCTAACACCTGCCTCCCCTGTCTGTCAAACATCAGTGACACACGCACTAGTCCACACAACCACACCATTAAAAGGCCTCCCCACCCCTTTACAAGATACAGTCAAGGCCACTGTAGGATGTCCTTTGCAGGTCACCCTTGGAATCATCTCCCTCCCCATCTATGTGTGCAACACTCATCTGTGTGTCTAATCCTGCACCAGCCCAGTCATGGCCACACCACCCCTCCTGACAGCTCCCGTCATTGGCCCCCTAACCCTCACCACATGCCTCTAAAACATTGCCCTCTGAGCCCGAAATGCAGTTGCACTGTGGCTCCCCATCACCCCCTGGTACACATCCCCCTGTACAACCCCCCTTGGGAACATGGCCCCCACCCTACACACCTCCACAGGTGTTCCACCCCCACTGCTTACCCCAGACCATGCCCCATCACCACGATGCTATGTACCCATGGAATCAACTACCACTGTCTGTACAGCAGGCACCACCTCCAGACCCTACACCAATGCAGGACCAAATCACATGTCCACGTTCTGGTGCATGCCTCATGTTTCTCTGACTCCCAAACCCCATGTCCCCTGCTGTATCCCTGCCAACACCATCTGTGCCTGCCCTGAATAGATTGTAAGGTTAAATGAGTAGAGCATGCCCCCACACATCTGTACAGTGCCAAATATGCTTTGTATCACTGTACAAATGCCCTGTAGTAGCAGTAGTATTTGTCTTCACCATCATGGCCATATCACATGAAGACACAGCTGACAGAGGGCACGGTACAGGCAGGCACACCAAGCTGACAATACATACACAAGCCAATAAGGTCTGCAGGGAAGATTCAGAGATGTAATGTCAGACAGCCACACAGTGAAGTGGACCCACAGTGTACAGGAAAATGACCAAACATGCCAATGATGACATATTCCAATGGCCCAGCACCACCCCCCAGATGTGTAGACCTAATGTGTGGCTAACTGTGTGGCAGTATAGATTGCCAGACAATAGCATCTGATGTGCTGAAAATGAGCAGACATCAGGCAGTCATGGAAATATACAGGTTTAATGCACAAATAGCAGCAAAGACGGTGCAACACTGAAATATGAGGACATTGTAACAGGCCTGAGAGTCACATGTTCCCAAGCAACTGAGAAAGCAGAGTCCCACCAACATACAGAGGTGGCACCATGCGGGAGGCCCACTGCAATGGGTGCCATGTCCACAGGAGAGTCACCTATATGCCAATATAGAGGGAATGGCCAAATGAAGGCAGGCAATGGACACACACGCTGCCACACTGCCAAGGTGATGGTGCAACGTGAGTGGCACACTGTCATGTGATAATGAGGACTGTGCACACATGCAAAAATGACCCTGCAAATCAATGTACATTGCCACAGCTGTCCGGCAAACACACACAACAACATGTATGTAGATGTACAAAGAGAGGACCACAATGCTGTAGGAACACACACAATTCCAACACTGGCACATGCACCAGTGGAATAAATGATTCATGCATATGCACCGTGGAAGTTGACACATGACAGAGTGATGCCCCAGATGCACTGTAACACAGCATGCGATGGTCACAAAGCTACCACAGCTGATGGCAGGCATCACAATGGAATGGTGGCAAAAAGCGTGTCATGTACAAGTGTAAGGTCCACAGACAGAGAAGCAGGACCTACAGAATGCAAATACTGTGCCACATATGTGGTTGCTTGTGCCTGTTTCCACCCACCCACTACCTGGAGCTTGAGGGTTTCCAGGTGGAGGTGGCCTTTGGTGCCCTTCAGGGGTGAGGTACTACGATGAGACCCTAGGGATTCTGGATGATGTAGTCATAAGCCTCCTGAAGGGGTTGAGATTGTAGTTGTGTGCTCAAGTAGTTAAAGGCAGGCAAAGAAATTTCTTTTTATGAGGTTTATTTCCCGCTTTGCAGTTCAGTGCAAACAGACGCTAAGAGGTTTTATAGCACAAAACAAGAGTGAGAAAACCAAAATATACAGGGTTTGCAATGCTGGGCTAAGTGTCCATTAGCTTCTGGATTCACATTCAAATTGTCATGCGACTCTTTCATGAACTGAAACTAAAAAGTCTGGTACAACAGCAAAGCTTCTTATATCCAGGAAAATGCTTTCTTATTCAATTTTCATAAGTTTTCTCAGCATGATAACAAGTAAGGTAACTTCTCTTATATTTCTTTCATATAACTTTTAAAGCACTTTAATTAATGTCCTTTTCAATGGTACAAGTTGAGCAATCCATTGCTATCTCTTGCTCTGTGGAAGGCAGGGAAACATCTAAGGGCCTCTCCTCTTCACAGCTGTTTGCATGCTGTGCTGAATTAGAAGGAGAAACTGCCTTTCTTTCTAGGAATTCCCTGAACTCTGTTAGAAGTAATTCAGCCTGTGTTTTCCCTTTGCTACACTAAAGTCTTTCTCCTGCTTCAGGTAAACATTGGCTTAAGATGTCTATCTCATGGTAATTAGCAAGGCTGCTTTTGTCAGCACCACAGTTCGGTGTGCTAATAAAACCCTTCCCCCACTTATCTTTAAAAGTAAGTGCTGGGTTTTCCTTTAAAACTTCAACTGGCTCTGGAGAGTTTCTGAACAGGCTTTTAAAAGTAGAAACGTCAGGTTTATCTTGGCTCACGTCTCTCCAATAAGGCTCAGCCGTTTTCTTTCTATTAGCTTCTAAGCTGTAGGCTCCAGCTGGCTTATTAGAATATCTCGTGCTGCTTGAATGCTTTTCAGGCTGCACCAAACTGCCACAGTTTTGTCTGACTTTGTTCTGGCTTTTAAAGTTATCCTTCCAGCTTTCTTGCTTCCCAATATTATAGCTGCTAGCTGCTTCAACCCCACTTCGTACCTTGTGCTGAGAGTGTCTCCAGGAGAAATCTTTATCCCTCTGGTTTCTGCTCCAAGGTCCTGCTTGGTTCTCTGGAATCGTGGGCTGTATCTTCAGGTCTCTCAGTGCTCTTGAGCCCTTCTTCCCATAGAAGTCTCTCACTGCCCCTGAGTCTCTCAAGTACTTGCTTCGTGTCTCCAAACTGCTCCTCCGTGGAACACAGCTGCCTTGTTGCTCTCCTTGCCGTTGCTGTTTCTCTCTCTCCTTCTCCAACTCTTCCTGTCTCTCCACACACTGTTTCTGTGTTTGATTGCTTAACAAGCTCCCCGTGTGTTGCACTGCCTGCCTCCTGCTTGGGCGTGCCCAATCAGGGACTTGACCTATCTCCTCCCCTAAGGTGAGGTGTGGTTCCTGATCAGCTACCTGTTTTTTTCTTTCTGAAGAGAAAATCCTGCTTTCCCTTGCAGTACCAGTTTTCTCCACCAGATCTCTGTCTATCTCCATTGCTTCTTGAGAAGCTTCTACGTCACACTGTTCATCTAAACATGTTTGCAGATACAGTAATCCAAGTCCCACACATGGGCCCCACTCCTCAACACAATGTCTGATGGATGTAAAAACATACAGCGCGCATGTGCGTCACTGCTATACAGGTATGGAGCAGTCTCCACAGTGCAGATGATGTCTGTGATCCCACAAGTCCTGCCATTAATATTCCTGGGAACATGGCCATGCAAAGTTACGTGTGATGTCTCAATGTCCCACAGTAATGCAAAGGTGCTGTGTGCCTGCTGTGACAAACCAAACACACAGCCAGAGCACGGCACAAACGGTGTGTCGGTCAACCCTCTGATGCACAAGGTACCAGGCCAACACAGATGTCTATCAAAGGCATGTGTCTGACTCGCATAGGTCCAATCACACAATGACACCATCTCCCAGGGAGCGTTGCATGCAGTTGCTGTGTCCAATGACAGTTGGGTGATGGGGACTGCAGATGCAGTGTAGTAGATGTGGTGGGCGCGTTGCCTGTACCATGTGTAGAAAGGTGGAAAGATAAAAGGTCATGGTATGCTGCACACGATATCGTGCCACAATGGAGAGAGCAAGACCACAGGATGTACATACTGAAACCACAGACATGAACATATGACACGAGCACAACACTGAACACAGTGCATGTTGAAATCATCAGGAGATGCCACTGCAGACCTGGCAGCCACCCCTACCTGGCCACCCCCAAGCCCATATCACACAGGCAACCCAGAGGTCGACAGCATGTCATGCAGTGGTGTTGCACATTGATCCCACAAAAGAGCAACAGATAAAGAACAGACCAACAGAAACAGGTAAAGGTGGATGCCTGAGACAAATGATCAAAGGTGCAACCTACCAGCTGTGAGCAGCAGTTGTCTGATAGGGAATGCCAGCGTTATACAAAGGCCACATGAGGTCACAGTAAAGGCAGAGGATGTCATTGGAATGCCTAGAATCTCCATGTCTGCATGTCCAGCTGTCGGTGCCACACATCCAAGGTACGGGGAGATAAGGGCACCGGAAACATTGATGCACAGTGGTCTGTGAGCAAACAAGAGACAGATCAGGTGGAGCCATGGAACAAATGCATAAACACATGCGCACAATGTATGCAAGACCAACAGCAGAGGGTACAGATAGAACAGTGACCACCGCCGCACACATCACAGGACACATTTCAGAACTGGATCATGCTACAGGACAGCAGAGTTCGCTGTCACATATACATGTCCCAAAGACACAGAGACAAGCACAGTAGGACACAGAGAGCATGCTGCATGTAGTGTACGGCGTGTCTGAGCACCAACCCACACCAGTGGAGACAGTCATCACAGTTGGTGCAATGAAACACAGTTGGTGGTGAATGCCACACCAGGGAATGGTGTATGTGCCATACACCACAACCGCACCCTGTACCCGAAGATACACACAGCGCTGTCACATATGCCCCACGTACAGTGAATACACCATAGAACAGAACACAAACAAATGACCATAGGGGTGTCAACTGGGACACATGGGGTATGTAGTTGCAGGCCCGAGAGGTGTACAAACACCTATGTGCAGTGGACAGAAAGACACAGACATGCACCATGCCACACCGCCCCCACAGTATATTTACCATCATGTCCACCCACCCCAGTCAGCTGCAGGGTGGATAATGTACACACAGGCTCCACGCCACCAAAGCACCATGCAGGAACAAATGGCAATCCTGGGGATGTAAAGACACACATGAAACACACATCTGGCATAAGAGAGCCACAAAACACACACGACAGCATGTACATGTATACCCATAAGCACCTCCCCACATGTGCATGACTTACAGGAGAACAGCTCTTCAATCATATGTTGCCTGGCTGCCGCCCCCTCACGGGTATCACCACGGCCACATACAGGAGGGCACATTGGATCCTACTCAAGATCCTCATTAATTTCAACTGGAAGACCGTGCCTGAGAGCAATGTTGTGGAGGATGCAACAGGCCAGTAGTATCTGTGCCACAGTCATGGGTTGGTATTGTAAGGCCCCGCCAGTTCTATCCAGACACCTGAAGTGACTCTTCAACATGCCAAAGGTGTGCTCGATGACTGAGCGGCTGGAGGCATGGGCCTCATTGTACCTCATCTCTGCACATGTCTGTGGAAGATACACAGGGGTCAGCAACCAGGCACAACAGCCATATCCTGCATCACCTGCAGAAGGAAATGTTGAAAGATCAATCAGGAGATGATGGACGTGGAGGGGCACACATGAAGCTACATGGGTATGGACAACACATACACCAGTACACAAACACTTTGTGACACATATTGGCACCAGACACCTATGTGGCAGTAACCGGAGGTGTGAGATACAGAACAGAGGGCAAGGGCAGCTAGACAAATACGCAGAAGGTGTATCCTGGCCAGCACATGATCAGCTGCTGTAACACAAGGGCCAGGGGTGGCAGTCAGGAATGCAGCCGGCCGACACATGCCACCGCACCATGGTAAAGAGCATAGATGCGCATGGGTGAGACATGTGACGGCCCTGATACAGTGCACACACAGATGCTGACACAGTAACATGTGCATGAGGGCCACAGGCAAGATGGCAGACACGACACAGGAACGCTGACATACATACAGCAGACATGGGTGGTGTACTGTGGCACCACAGTCCACATAAGTGATGTGCCAGACAAAGGCAAAGGGGAATGGCCAACCAACACACAGGACAGCAACAAGATTACTTGCTGAGGCAAGCATTCCTCCACCCCACCAACACAACCACAAACATTGCATGCAGGGAGGAGTAGCCTAGTGGTTGGGGCAAGGTACTTTAGGCCGGAAGGTCGGGGGTTCAAATCCCACTAGAGGACAGCAACCTTGGGCTGGAAGGACTGGGGTTTCTAGTCCCACAGATGCTCCTTGTGGTCTTGGGCAAGCCACTTAACCCTCCACTGCCCATGTTCCCTGTAAGTATTAGTGTATGGGTGTCGTATCCCGCAATTGTGTTGTGAATGTTTTGATTGAAGGATAAGGCGGTATACAAAACTGTCTAAATAAATAAAAATGCAGTCACCAAGGGAGCATGCACAAAGTACAGCACATACACATGTGCACATGTGTGTGGTCCGGCTCCGGGTGGCGCAGGTGTCCACCATCAACAGGCATCATGGCCCACCAGAGCAGGGCTGGACCACATGTGCCCAGAGCATCACAGTCCCAGAGGCCAGTGGAAGCAACCAGGGCTACTGGAAACCAATGTCACCTGCATGGGCCTGGGCCTGTAGAGGGGTGGCATGCGAAGGTGCGCCTCAGCCTGCTGACGGCGCTGCACTGGTACCTCCTCCGCCTATGGAGCCCCCACAGCTGCAGGTCTGAGTTGCAGCGGGATTGCACCCAAACCCAATACCACAGCCCCATGGACACCATCAACCTCATCAGGCAACCACAGCTCAGGAAGCCACAGGAACACCACAACTGCAACACCGGCACCGTCCACATGAGCCATGATAGACATCAGATGGAGCAATAGCAAATGCTATATATGGAGTGGGGAGTGGCAGGTAATCAGATCAAACATAACACACCTGCATATCCAGCAACGCATGCCAGCAGCAGATGAGCGGATCGGGAAGCACATCCATAAGTGTAATGGCGTAGAGTGCATAGGTATGCATGTTCACAGATGCCATGGCGCATACGCAGGTAGGAGCTAGCGGCGTGTTCCTGTGCCTTGCCAGATGTTAGAGGTACGCGTCGGCATGCATACCGCAACTACACACACTGTAACGCACCGTACGCAATGGAGATCTCACAAAGCAATACTGCATACCACAAACAGCACATGGTAGCATGGGATACGTACCAAGATAGACCCCTGATACAGAAGAATACACCACTAGCAGTGCTGGTGTGAGTTGCGGAGGTACGGATGTGGGTGCGGGACGCAATCACCGCAGGACGGAATACGTCCTGCATAAGGCACACACCTGTGCGTGATGGGGTGTAGCAGCCGCACTGTGGCCCCACACGCATATTGGGCACATAACATCTGGCATGCGGAACACATATTTGCACCTGCGCTGAAGACTGCGTGTGCGCACGCGCACTGCGGAACGCATGTGGGGACACATGCAATGTACATTATATGGCCACACATTCACATACCGCTGGTGTATGTCAGACAGGAGGCAGAACCTGCAGGAGGAGGGACAGCCTGATGACATGGAAGCAGGAGACAACACCACAGGGGGTGTCCAACCCAGCCATCACCAACTAGCAGATGCCACCACTGACAATCCTGCAGGGGAGGAGGCAGGCCCATCTGGGGTCACCCAGCACCCACAGGACCAAGCAGGGGGTGCACCAGGGGCCAAGTGCCGCCGGAAGCCAGTGCCCGACGTGGCAAGGAAGAGGGCAGTCCGCTTCTCCCAGGAGGAGAATGACCTCCTCATGGGCAGTATCCTGGACCATTATGAGGTCCTATTCAGTCACCAAAGCAGCACCACCACCAGTGCAGAATGCACCAGAGTGTGGGAAGAGGTGCAGACAGCAGTCGTGGTGGCAGGGGTCCCATGGTGTGATGTGGAGAGCCTGAGGAAGCGCTACTGTGATATCAAGCATGGTATCTGGGCTCAGATGACCCAGGAGAGGCGCCATGTACATGGCACAAGTGGGGGTGAACCACGGAGGGCCACCCTGAGCATGCTGGAGCAGTGCCTTGCAGACCAGCTGGGGCCCAACTACATCCATGGCCTGCCCCATTCACTTGATATAGCAGATCCATGTGCAGGTAGGTTGAGGATATGTGTCAATGACTGACAGAGCTATAGAGATATGAGGTTAGTGCCCCCCCCCAGGGGTCAGGGGTGGATGACACCTAGCACAAAGAGGATAAGAACAGATGCAGCACACCATCATCAGGTACAATGTACATGTCAGTACAGTGGCCAGCCTGAATGGTGTAAACAGTCCCAGTACAACCCTAGGAGGGACAGGGAACAGGTGAACCTGGAACAGTCCAACTGAACAGTTTTACCATGGCCATGAACAGTACAACATGTACATAGGTTGATGGGTGTGTGCTGGGGATGGTCCACAGCCAGACACATGCAAGGGCCCAACACAGGGGGGGGGGTGTGGGGGCCATCACAGAGGACCCATGTATATGCATGTCCCCAGCCATCCCATAGAGACATATGCTGTGTCTGACAGGCCTGCAGCTGCACCCACGCACCGCCCACAGCCCGTCAGCTATGCACAGTGTAACCTGACATATGCAGACCCGCAAACATACGGACAACACCAGGCCCAATGTAGGGACACCATCACACCCACACAGCAGCACCCACCTGCCATGCCCCTGCCCCACACAGTGTGTGCATGACACAGCACCAGTCATAGTGCACAGGGGCGGCCTACGGCAGACCACTGCCTGAGGCGATGTATGGGGTGGCACAGCCCAAACCACAGTCAGAGATGGAAAAGAACCCAAAGGCAAATGACATGTACTGGGGGACATGCAGGATGGAAGCACAACAGGGAACCCAAGAAAGGCGCGGGAACCACAGCATACCATACAAAGCTACACCGAATGCAGGTTGGACCGCTGTATGCTGTGCTAAGGCCCCCCCCCCCATGGGAACATCTATCCTACACCCACGGACACCTTTCCAAAAACAGCATGTGCTGTGCAGGACTGGAGCACACATCCACAGAGCCCATGATCCTGCTATCCGAGGGCACCTGAGGCTTGTCACCCCACAAACAGATATCCCCCAATACATGAAATGTTGGGAGCTGATACAACACCCTGCATATGACACCAGGGACCTACCATGCTAGATCACTCATACCACAGCTAGCGGACCCCCCCAACCCCCTCCAGGGGATGAAGCACCACCAACATTGCAGCAGGCCACGGAACAGCTGACACCCAGCTGATAGGCTGCACATGGCAAAGCACCACAGTACAGATCCCATGTGAACAGCTCACACAGCCGTGGACACACACAAGGCACACATATACCCCCCCAGGGACAGAGGGAAGGCCCACAATTGGAGGTACAAATGAGGCAGAGATAGCTGAATCACACCGAACTCACATGGGGCAAGACCCCACATGCAGTGCAACATCAGATGGGTGATACAGTATGCCCCACAGTGTCATCAGGGGGAAAAGCGCAACATCCGATCAGCAGGTCAGGGTGCAACCCTGTATATCATGTATGTCACCTGTCCATTAGTTCCCCCTGCCATGCTGGCCCTGATCTGTGCCCACCATCTGCCTGGTGTCACCTGGGCCCCTAGCTGCCACATCCTGCATAGGGGCCTGTCCACCCCATCCCTAACCCACAGCCCAGCTCCAGCCCCATTGACCCCCCCGCACCAGCTCCCTATGGGCCCAGTGCCCCCCGTATGCCCCCCCATCACCCAGCCATCTACCTGTCCCAGGCCCAGATGTTAGCCCCCTAAAAGGCCCACCCCCAGGCGCCGGCCCCACTGACTCCAACCATGCCAATCCCTGGCCAACCATCTCAGGTCACAACCAGCTAACCCTCCCCCACCCACGGTTCCCTGTCAGCCATCCCCATCACCACCGACAGGCCCCAGATGTCCCCCATAGCCCCCATCAGCCACTACTCCACACCCAAAGGCCACGTCAGCCACCCCCCAACTCCCACCCACCCACGTGCAGCTCGTTACCCACCACCCCCATCCCCTGCCATGCAGCCTGTATTCTCCCCCCCATGCAGCCCATCCCGCTCCCCCCTCCACCCCTGCCCCCACTGTCGGCTGCACCGCACCATGGCGGACAGGACACCAGCATGGAGCCCCCTGTCACTCGGTGCCTCTGCTGCTGCATCCTGCCTCAGCGTCAGCCCTGTCCCACACAGTGGTGGCCCACCGCCCCAGCCCCACCCAGACAGTCACACCCATTGATGTGGGACAGCCACAGATGCATGCACAGGCAGGCACTATTGGGTTGCTGCTCCCACCAAGGACACGGACATGTTAGGTGCCACTCCTACCCCTGCACCATTATGGGCCCTGGCAACAGGTGCCCATCCATGGTGAGCACATGGTGCCCCAGGGAGCCCATGGCCCACGCAGTCCATTGTCATGGGATGTGACAGTTAAATGCACATGGATGGCCAGCCACCTACCTCCTGAGCTGTGTACTCTTTCCCCCCACAAGTGACATACATGCCATGGAGGCTGAGGAGGAAGAGGAGCTCACAGCAGTGGGCCCATGGCCCGTAGCCATGGTGGGGCCAGCAGTGGAGGCACCTCCAGGGGCTGGGCCAGCTACAGCTGTAGGGGAGGAGGGGAAGACGTCAGTGCACCTGGAGGATGATGGTGAGCCATGTGTCGAGCAGGGTAGTGGCAGCCTGCCTGCAGCTACTGTGGCTGGTGGTGCCCCATGGCCACCAGCACAGGCCCATACACCACAGACCGCACATGGCACCACTGGTGAGGTTCTCACCAAGATGAGATCCCATGCAGCTGAGGCCCATGCAGATGCACAGGGTGAGTGTCCACCCATTGTCACCTGCACCCATGTAGCAGATGTCCACATGTGCCACCCCATGTCTCATGTCTCACACTGTGTCACCCCCACAGGTATTCAGCTGGCACTCGGTGAGGTGGTGTGGGAGCAGCGACGGATGCGGCACAGGGCCAAGCGCTGGCAGACGGTGATGGAGGGGATCCTTGTGGAGATGCGGGGTCAGGGTGCATTGGCACAGGCCATCGCCATCACGACTGCATGGATGGTGGATACCTGGGATGCCCGTGCAGGACAGGCAGGATAGCCATCAGCAGCCACAGCCGCGGTGGCTTTGGAATAAGTACCACAGGATGGGAAGGAGGGTGTGGCTGGCAGGGCCGGGGACAGCGACAATTAAGGCCGCTCATGTGGCATTGCCTGTTGACACGTGTCAAGTGTGTGTCTGTCACCCCTATGACCCCTGTGTCATGCCCAACTGCACCATGGCCACTTGCCCCATGTCAGTCCACAGCCGACCTGCCTCACACACCCACACTGCTGCCCCACCCATGGCTCCCCCCATCGCACATGCCCCCCACCCCTGTCACCC
The DNA here is from genome assembly GCA_033557465.1 of Ichthyophis bannanicus. Lineage (NCBI taxonomy): Eukaryota > Metazoa > Chordata > Amphibia > Gymnophiona > Ichthyophiidae > Ichthyophis > Ichthyophis bannanicus. Next base: position 849,874,084 of record CM066034.1, read on the forward strand.
CCACCACTGCCATGCCCCAACCATACCTGCTTCACAACCCTTGCCCTTGCCCCACGCCTCATTGTCCACTCCCCCATGCCCACACCCCCCACCTGCCACATGTGCGTGATGCCGGAGTATCACCACTTGGCACACCACTACCCCTCCACCATCCTTGCCGCGCTGCTACCCCAGGGACTGACCCACCCCCAATGGCAGGCAGGTACCTGGTTCATGGCACATGCCCTATCCCATGGCTGACCCGCTCCTCCTCACCCACACTGGTCCCCCGACACACTCACCCGGGGTCCCCTGTATCACACATGGCACCACAGCCACTTCATGCGCCCCTGCAGAGCTGGGTGAATGTGGCAGCAGCACTCCTGTCCCCTCATCTGGGCCATCTCCTCCTGTACCCCGCCAACACATTTTCATGATGTACATGGCTGGATAGGCCCTGGTGAGCCGCACCGTTGCCTATGCCGCTATGCCAACCCACAGTGTATGCACCATTCCCTAGTCCCCCACCAGGCCACCCACACCCACACCCACTCACCCCCATCCCCACCTCCACTCCCTGTACCTGTCCCCCTGCCAGCCACCATACCTGTCACGGCCCCATCATGCCACCACCCCATCCCCATGCACCTACCCCCATGCCCTACCCTCACTGGCACCTGCCTCCACCATGGGGAGCCATCGTCTGCACCATCTTTGTGCTGATGGCATACATAGTCTGGCCCCTGCTGCACGCTGGCCTCACATCACACCCCCCCCCCCACTGGGCCCACACTGGTCCCCAGTATATGCAGGGCACGGGCCAATGTCATGTGGCCATTCCCAGTGTGCAGCTGCCTGGTACCTCTCCCCACCTCACAGCGGAAGTACATCCCTGCTCCGTCAATGTACACCCTGGCCCAAACACAGAGAGTGCAGTTACCTCCCCCCCTGCCCACCTGGCTGTCACCAGTGCCTCATCAACCCATGAGCCCACTCTGGCCTCTGGGACCCATCCCCCTGTCCTGCCACATGGGGACCACCTTTCACCCCCCACAGCCGGGCTGGGGGACTGTCACATCCGCTCCCCAATCGGGCTCCCTTTCCCATATCTGCCCCCATCCCCTGCAACCTGTGTGGGTCCACCTCTCCTACTGGTCATGCCCTCAACCCTGCTTGCCACCACCCCATGCCTATATGCATTGTCATGCCCCCTCTATGGTGTCCCACCCCACACCTGTGTCTGTACCCCTGCCCCCTATACCACACCTGACCTTAGTCTTCTCTCTCCTATCCATCATGGTTTCCATGGCGGCCCCCACCCACAGCATATGTAGACCCACGTACTGCCATATGTTTCCACCCAGCCAGCTGCTACATGCTTTGCTCAGTGCATGAGAGAATGGGTGTACACAGCCAGGCACATGGACATAGCACATGGACCCATTGGCATGCCGAGACCCATCCACACCACACCTGGCAGGGTGTGTGTGTGCTGTGTCCGTGTGACATCAGGTGCGTAGCTGTGCTGTGTGTCACCCATGCGTTGTGCCATGCCACATGTGCACTGTTCAAAAAATCGGGGTCTTTCTTGTGGAGTAATATAATGCACTAGTTTAATGGGAATCACTCCAAATAAACAAACTGTAGCAGAATACCAGGGAGGGTTATAGAAATTCAATAGCAAAGTATTCCAATAAAACCAAGAAACCGTCTCAGACCAAGCGGCAGCCTATATGCTGGGAAAGAAAATTCAAATTCACCAGCGGCGCCTTTAGCATCAATGACAGGTTTTTGGTATTTTTCTTTTATATTCTATACCCTCTCTCCATTGTATTTTTGAAAAAAGTGTGCTTAAACAAAATAGCAAACAGTCTCTGTGAAAACAGGTACTTAGCTTTTCGGTTTGTGTATTAGACTCTTAAATGTAGTAATATTCCAACGTTCTCCAGAAACCGTTTGACTTGATAATTCAGTCCTTCTCAATAGCCATTCTTGTAGTCGAAACAATATGTTTCAATTTCCCAACGCCTTATTCATAATGTTACTTCCGCGTTTCTCTCCGTATTCCGAGGTTCTTCAGGGGACGAATCACTTCCAACTAGCTTTTGACCAAAGTTGACCGAAGTTGCATGTAGTTCTGATGGTATAGCTTTAATCTCTTTGTAATAAACTCTTTGCTCACAGTCAAGCGTGGCGTTTTTTTGGATAAGCTTGACTGTGAGCAAAGAGTTTATTACAAAGAGATTAAAGCTATACCATCAGAACTACATGCAACTTCGGTCAACTTTGGTCAAAAGCTAGTTGGAAGTGATTCGTCCCCTGAAGAACCTCGGAATACGGAGAGAAACGCGGAAGTACGTTATGAATAAGGCGTTGGGAAATTGAAACATATTGTTTTCGACTACAAGAATGGCTATTGAGAAGGACTGAATTATCAAGTCAAACGGTTTCTGGAGAACGTTGGAATATTACTACATTTAAGAGTCTAATACACAAACCGAAAAGCTAAGTACCTGTTTTCACAGAGACTGTTTGCTATTTTGTTTAAGCACACTTTTTTCAAAAATACAATGGAGAGAGGGTATAGAATATAAAAGAAAAATACCAAAAACCTGTCATTGATGCTAAAGGCGCCGCTGGTGAATTTGAATTTTCTTTCCCAGCATATAGGCTGCCGCTTGGTCTGAGACGGTTTCTTGGTTTTATTGGAATACTTTGCTATTGAATTTCTATAACCCTCCCTGGTATTCTGCTACAGTTTGTTTATTTGGAGTGATTCCCATTAAACATGTGCACCGTTAGCATATGGCTGCCACCATGGGTCTGGACATAGTGGCCCAATGCTACCCCCCTGCACCTGTGGTGCTGCATCTATCAGCGTCCATAGCCATACACCACCCTTGCCATGGGGTGGTGACCATGTTCGGGTAGGGTGACATGCACACAGGCACACACGGGCATGCATACAACTGACATTCACACCTCTATGCCATGTGGCTAAATGGGACACTGGACCAGCATGCATTTGTTTAACATATATACATACTTTATTTACAATGTGAGTCCTGCCGTCAGTGTGCATTGCACCTCCCACTCCCTGCGGAAATGGCAGTCCCGGGGCACAGGCTGGCACAGGGTGGGGGTCACGTGTGTGTGGCTGCCCCTCATACCCCCTGGTGGCCTCCTGGGCTGGGTGGATGGCCAGCTGTGCTTGCCTCGCCCCTATCCCACAGCATGCGCAGCTGGTCATCCAACACGGAAAGGGCTACCAGCACCAGCCCCAGGATGTGAGTGTGCTCCCGCTGGGCGTAGGCCTGGGCATGCACCGCCACAGCCAGGCATAGGCTGCACATGCACCCACACAGACACACGTCCCCCTTGTCTGTGTGCCTGCATGTATGGCACGTCTGCCTGTGGCGCTGGGTGGCAGGCCCTCAACCAGTCGGTGGCCAGCACTGGCACTGTAGGGCAGGTGGCTGGGACTCCCAGTGCCGTGCGGCAGCCTGTGCCGCTCAGGACTGCCCATCCTCTACCATCTGTCCCCCTCCCTGCCCACCCCATCCCCCCTCCTCACCCTCCCCACTCTCCCTCCTGGGGCTACCACACACCCTCACTCCCCTCCACCTCCCCATCCTCCTCCTCCTCCTCCTCCTCCCCCTCCTACAACATCTCCCCCTCCCGCTCCATGCTTCCGGCCCCCCTACTCTTCAGCCTCCATGCCAGCTGCCTCCTCTGGGCCCCCCTCCAGCTGTTCGGCCTGTGCTGGCTGGCCTTGTCCAGCATCCAGCCCTGCTGGGCCCTCATCTGCTTCTGCGGCCACTGTGGGGGAAAGATATACATTACTGCCATGGTCACACCATTTACACATCACAGGTACATGACCTGCAGCCACACATGGGGCGTGGCACGGGTGGCATCACTCACCATTGCACTGGTCCTGCAGCTCTGCATGTACCCCGGCCAGGAACCTTGGGTACTTGGCCCTCAGCTCCTGACCCTTCTTACGTAGGTCCTCCACCTGTGGACACAGCAAGGTAAGGGACCATTAGGGGCCAGTCATCAAGGCCCATCCTGGGCTGCACAGCACACATAGCTGGGGGCAGCAGGTGGCTACCTCCGATGCGTGCTGTGTGTCAATGCTCACTGTTGGCCCTGGCACATGCATATTTATTTATTTATTTAAAAGGATTTATATACAGCCTTTTCCTTGAATCAAGGTGATTTTCACAGCAAACAATCACAATAGTGTTTTAACGGTGGTCATGCAGTGGTCCAGGGTGTGTGTGTGTGAGTTAGGGTACCTTAGATTCCTGTTGAACTATTTACATTGTACGCTATTATACATTCTTATGACTATGTGGAGGGGGAGGGGGTTTGTTTCTAATGATCTATTTACATTGTGTGCTATTATACTTTCCTATGTACAAGTGATGGGGTAGGGGGTTTGGTCTTTGTTCTTGTTCTGATTGGTGGGTAGATCATGTGACATCCTCATAGTGTTCAATGAAAAGTGTTGTCTTTAGCTGCTTCCGGAAGTCTTTGATGTCTGTTGTTAAGCGAAGTTCGTCTGGTAGGTTGTTCCACATTGCTGGTGCAGCCAGGGAAAGGGCTCGTTCTGAGGTGTCCTTGTGTACCTTGGTGATCTCCTTTGGTGTGTTGACACGGTTGGAAGTGCCCCTTCTTCTCGGTTGTGTGGTGTTGTCAGGTTGTATGAGTGTCTGTAAGCTGAGGGCTGATGACTGTTGCTTGATTTTGAATATGTTTATTATTGTCTTATATTTGAGTCGTGCGGCGATTGGAAGCCAGTGTAGATCTTTCAGGATTGGTGTAATGTGGTCCTGTCTTGCTGTGCCAGCTATTATGCGTGCTGCCGTGTTCTGTGCCAGTTGTAGTGGTCTGAGGGTTTGTTTTGGGAGGCCAAGATAGATTGGGTTACAGAAGTGAATGAAGCATATGCGCAGTGTGGCTGTGCATGTCTGAGTTGCCCCCTACATATGCTTCATTTGGGCCGCCTGCCACACCTTTCCAGGCCATCAGTCTAGACACGCATGGCCCTACACCACCATGTCATATGTACAGCTGCCATGCTGTGTGTCACGTGCGCCATGGCGGTGGACCTGCATGGTGCCGTCATCCATACACAGTGTATCCAGGAGGGGGCAGGGCTTGCACTGCACCCCACACATTTGCACTGTGTCAGCATGTCAGCTACACCCATCTGCCTGGCTACAACGCATGTCCAACATATGAAAAAGCTGCGTGGCATGTGCCGCTGTGCGCATGGGGGGCTGATCATGTGTGCCACCATTGGGCCTTGCAATATACAATTTTTATCGTTCTATTTATACTCTTGAGAGATCGACCCACAATCTTATAGCTGACAGAGAAGGTTTCAGTATAAAATGTAACACCTTATACTACCGGGTTCTCAGCCCAGAGCTTTAACATGGTGTTGTTTAACATCAATAACCTTCTGCCAGTTTGGTGTGCTGTTTAAAATCCTTATAAACAATTATGGCTGTTTGGATGATAAACTTTCTATCAAAATTATCTTGAAGCAGTTCAATACTCAGCTTCTATGCAGCAACAGCTCAAATTCTTCACCACTTTTCTGTGTCCCAATGTTCAACCCCGGTACCGACTGACGTTTCACATTTTTCGTCAGGGGACCTAAACATAACTATAAAAACCAACAATAAGACTCACATCTCACTCTCATTTTACCATCATTAGTTCAGTTCACTCATACTCTTCTAATCATAAAATTAAAAAGTAGAATACCAGAAGTGCTGCCCGCGTTCTCTCCTTTACTGCGATTATCATGAAAAGTTCTGTTCGCTCGTAGAAAAACGCCGCGCATGCGTATCTGATATTCTTGCTACCCTTTAAAGTTGGAATTGACCAATCAGGCACAGTCTTTTCTTAAAAGCTAAATTTCATGTTGTTAATAATATTTGTCTGAAAGGTTGATCTTATTTACATGCCAGCCATTCAATCTGATTATTTAGCCCTGCAGGGGCCAGAGTATTCAGTTTAAAAATGAGTCGCTGTTCTTTCAGATGTAGAGTCTGAGCCAATGTTTTACCGCGACCTGCTTTTTGAACTTGGGCTAGACAGAGACAGTGTAGCTGTTCAAAATCATGAACCTTTTGTAGACAGTGTTCTACTATTGGGGCTGTTCGACATTTACACCGAAGGCGACTATGATGTTCCCGCATACGTGTACGAAACATACGTATTGTCTGTCCTATATAGCAGAGACCACATGGACAAATTATTGCATAAACTACTCCTGTTGACTCGCAGGTAGTGTTGCTCTTTATAGATAACGTAATTCCATTATAGACAAATTTGTCCAGACTAAGTGTAATAGTGCAGATGTCACAATTTCCACATGGTAAATGTCCTACTGTATTAGTTGTCTGAATTTCATGGATATCATTTGGCACTCTAGCTGGACTCAACAGGTCCTTCAAATTTGGTGCTCGCTGCCAAACACATAGAATCCTATGTCCCTCCAATCCAGGAATTGTAGTTATTATATTACTATGTTTACGTAGAATTTTTTGCAGTGCTCCACTCAGAGGAGAATATGTGGTAATTAAATTAACTGGAGTATTTAATACCGGTTTTCCTACAGTTTTATTGGTTCCTAACAAAGTGGATCGATGATTATATAGAGCTCGAGTGTATGCCTGATGTACTATTCTTCTGGGGTAACCTCGTTGGATAAACTCTTTCTGTAGTTTCCCTGCTTTGCATTTATAATCTTCTCTATCGGAACAGTTCCTCCGGTAACGTAAGAACTGGGAAAAGGGAAGCCCAGCTTTTAATCTTGGAGGATGCATACTATTATATTGCAAATAGGTGACTCGGTCTGTTGGTTTTTTAAAAACCGTTGTTATCCATTGGCCCATGGAACGAGTGATCTTAACATCCAAATAGTTAAGGGACTCAGTATGATGTTGGAAAGTGAATCGTATAGATGCCTCGCGGGAATTTAACCATTCGATGAATTCTGTAAGTAAAGTTACTGGACCTTGCCAAAGCAAAAAAATATCATCTATGAAGCGCTTCCATAGAAGAATATGTGGAGAGTACGCTGAATTCTCTATCCAACATTCCTCGAAAAATCCCATATAGAAGTTGGCGATGGAAGGGGCGCATGTAGCGCCCATCGCCACGCCTGTGGTTTGTTGATATAGTACCTCCCTAAATTCAAAATAGTTATGGGAAATGGTCAACTCTGCTAATTTAAGGAGGAAACCTTTTAGCTGTTCAGTCATATCAGGACGTTGGCTTAACACTCTATCCACCACTATGAGTGCTCCTTCTTGTGGAATGTTCGTGTAGAGGGAGACTATATCTAATGTTACTAACTGTATTTCTGGTTGAACTGACAATAGTGCGTGTTCTTGAAGAACTGACAGAAAGTGGGTAGTGTCTCGCAGAAAGGAAGGAATGGTAATTAATAAAGGTCTCATGTATGAATCCAGAAATATGGACAAAGGTTCTAGCACACTTCCACGGGTGGACACGATGGGTCTCCCCGGTGGTCTTGAGATATTTTTATGTATCTTTGGGACCATATATAGCCTCGCCGTGGTAGGAGCTAGCGGATTTAAAAAGGAAAATTCTTTCTTAGTGATTAATCTAGCATTCATTGCCTCTGTAGTGTGACTCTTGATCAACAATTGAAGTTGTGGTAGAGGATCCACTTCCAAACGTTTATAAACCAGCGGGTCCTGTAATTGAGATAAGGCCTTAGCCACATAATCTTCCGTTGCCATTACAACGACCGCTCATCCTTTGTCGGCCTTGGGCACAGCGCCAGCCATGCCCAGGTGGGGCCAGGGTGTGGGCCACCACATGCTCTCCGGGGTCGTGGGGCAACTTGGGGGTGGGCCAGTCCCACAACCACTGGCCAGTGCACCTGTCATTGCGCCAGGGTGACTGAAATGCCACCATGATGTGGCCTGCGGAAGCCCTGTGAAACTAGACCAGCGGCAGGCACCTTGGCACCAGGATGAATAACAGGGCTCTGTGATGAGGCCTGGGGCATCCTGGGGCTAAGACAGCCCTGTTAACGTAAACCAGGAGCAGATACCTTAGCACCAGGATGGATAACAGGGCTCTGTGATGAGGCCTGGGGCATCCTGGGGCTAGGGCAGCCCTGTGAAACTGTAACAGGAGCAACCACCATACAACCAGGATGGATAACAGGGCTCTGTGATGGGGCCTGGGGGATCCTGGGACTAAGGCAGTCATGTGAAACTGTAACAGGATCAACCACCATACAACCAGGATCACTAACAGGGCTCTGTGATGAGGCCTGGGGCATCCTGGGGCTAAGGCATCCCGTTGAAACTGTGACAGGTACAACCACCATACAAGCAGGATGGATAACAGGGCTCTGTGATGAGGCCTGGGGCATCCTGGGTCCAAGCAGGAGCAGGTACCTTAGCACCAAGATGGATGACAGGCCTCTGCAATGAGGCCTGGGGCTTCCTGGGGCTGAGGCAGCCCTGTGAAACTGTAACAGGAGCAACCACCATACAACCAGGGTGGATAACAGGGCTCTGTGATGAGGCCTGGGGCATCCTGGGGCTAGGGCAGCCCTGTGAAACTGCTAACAGGAGCAACCACCATACAACCAGGAACACTAACAGGGCTCTGTGATGAGGCCTGGAGCATCCTGGGGCTAGGGCAGCCCTGTAAACCTAACCCATGAGCAGGTACCTTAGCATCAGGATGGATGACAGGCCTCTGCAATGAGGCCTGGGACATCCTGGGGCTGAGGCAGCCCTGTGAAACTGCTAACAGGAGCAACCACCATACAACCAGGAACACTAACAGGGCTCTGTGATGAGGCCTGGGGCATCCTGGGGCTAAGGCAGCCCTGTGAAACTGTAACAGGAGCAACCACCATACAACCAGGATGGATAACAGGGCTCTGTGATGAGGCCTGGGGCATCCTGGGACTACGGCAGCCCTGTGAAACTGTAACAGGAGCAACCACCATACAACTAGGATGGATAACAGGGATCTGTGATGAGGCCTGGGGCATCCTGGAGCTAGGGAAGCCCTGTGAAACTGTAACAGGAGCAACCACCATACAACCAGGATCACTAACAGGGCTCTGTGATGAGGCCTGTGGCATTCTGGGTCTAAGGCAGCCCTGTGAAACTGTGACAGGTACAACCACCATACAAGCAGGATGGATAACAGGGCTCTGTGATGAGGCCTGGGGCATCCTGGGTCCGAGCAGGAGCAGGTACCTTACACCAGGATGGATGACAGGCCTCTGCAATGAGGCCTGGGGTTTCCTGGAGCTGAGGCAGCCCTGTCAAACTGTAACAGGAGCAACCACCATACAACCAGCATGGATAACAGGGCTCTGTGATGAGGCATGGGGCATCCTGGGTCCGAGGCAGCCCTGTAAACCTAACCCAGGAGCAGGTACCTTAGCACCAGGATAGATGACAGGCCTCTGCAATGAGGCCTGGGGCATCCTGGGGCTGAGGAAGCTCTGTAAGACTAAACCAGGAGCAGGTACCTTAACACCAGGATGGATAACAGGGCTCTGTGATGAGGCCTGGGGCATCCTGGGGCTAAGGCAACCCTGTAAACCTAAACCAGGAGCAGGTGCCTTATCACCAGGATGGATAACAGGGCTCTCCAATGAGGCCTGGGGCATCCTGGGGCTAAGGCATCCCTGTGAAACTGTAACAGGAGCAACCTTCATACAACCAGGATGAATAACAGGCCTCTGTGATGTGGCCTGGGGCATCCTGGGGCTAAGACAGCCCTGTGAAACTAAACCAGGGGCAGGTACCTCAGCATCAGGATGGATGACAGGGCTCTGTAATGTGGCCTGAGGCATCCTGGTGATGGGTCATATCAGTGAGCCTGCAGAAGGGGCAACTACCTCGGCACTTGGGTGATTCAGCCACCTATCCTGGCCGGTCGCACATCTCTTGGGAGCCAATATTCTGAGGAGATATTCCTATCATATGGTATATCATACATGACCAAAGCAGGCAGAAGATCACTGTTAGCTGATATTGCATATGGTGGGTACAGTTTCCTGATATATGCCACATCATAGTCCAGATGCAGGTTAAGAATTAATTACTTCAAGTAAGCCTTTAAAGGGTTGACAGACCTCTGTGATGCTGGCTGGTGTATCCTGCAGAATGGGCAGACCTGCACACATCAGCCATGAGGCCTACATTGATCCCTGTTTGCCCCACATACACATCCTCTTCCATTGCTGTGCATGTCTGATATGTCTGTTGGTTGCTGGCTATTGGTTTGCATTGCTAGGTTTGTCTGCCTGTCCCCATGCACTTGCCTCACATGGGTAGTCTACAGCGCGATTGTAGCGCCTGGTGAGGTGCACCCATGACCTCCTCACCCTGTTTAGGTTCTGCCTGCGTGATGAGCCAAGGAACAGGCGCTCCTGGCACAGACAGATGAGCTCTGCCAGCAGGTGCAGGTCTGCATCTGAGAAAGCAGGCTCCCTTGACCTGGCAGCCATCTTGTCTGCTGTGTGTGTGGTCAATGCTCCGATGACGCAGTGACGGCGGAGTTGCGCATTGCATGCGTACCCCCGTGCGTATCCCCACGCGTATCCCCACGCGTACACACGCGTGTTCTGCCGTGCATTACATTGGCTGTGTGTACTGCACCACAGTTCTGCCGTGCATTACATTGGCTGTGTGTACTGCACCACAGGGGCACAGAGGTCCATAGGCTACCTTTACATTTCCTCACCCAGACCCTTGCTGTTTTTCTGTTGTGTGTACATAGTCGGGTAAAATAGTGGGCTGTGCTCTGCCAGGTCCACAGCTGGGAAATGAACCTGTGACCTTCTGCTCCTGGTTATATTGGCTGTGTGTACTGCTCCACAGTGTTGCCACAGGGACACAGAGGTCCATAGGCTACCTTTACCTTTCCTCAGTCATACCTTTGCTGGTTTTCTGTTGTATGTCCATGGTCAGATAAAATTTTGGGATGTGCTCTGCATAGTCTGCAGCTCGGACATGGACCTGTAACCTTCTGTTCTTGGTTATATTAGCTGTGTGTACTGCACCACAGTGTTGCCACGGAGACACAGAGGTCCATAGGCTACCTTTACTTTTCCTCAGTCAGACCTTTGCTGTTTTTCTGTTGTATGTACATAGTTGGGTAAAATAGTGGGATGTGCTCTGTAGGATCCGCAGCTCGGACATGAACCTGTGACATTCTGCTCTGGGTTATTCTGGCTGTGTGTATTGCACCACTGTGTTGTCACAGAGACACAGCAGTCTCTGGGCCTACTTTCACGTCTCCTCAGCCAGGCCTTTTCTGTCGCACTGTGCACCATGTACTAGTACAGGGCATGGCCTGGGTCCACTGCAGGTGGGTGGCACTGCTTCCTCCAGCACAGACACCCCCACCCTGGCCTGCTGCCATGCCCATATGCTGTTGGTGCCAGTAGTGCACTGTCCCAGGCCATCCAGGGTGTTGGTAGGCGGCTGCCTATGGTGTGGGTTCCAGGGTAGGGATGCCTACATCGGCATCCGCGCCTTCCCCGGGCACTGCCTATCAATGTTATGTGCGCTGTGGGGACCTGCTGCTGGGTAATGTCCCATGGATGGTGCACTGTGGGACACAGACACATGGGCATGTTTGACCTTGGTCACATTGCTGTCTTGCTGATTTCCATTTTCTGCATTCATCTGTGCCACCTAGGTGACAGCCTAGTTTGCCCTGTGCCCCAGCCGATCCCACCACACATCCCGCCTGTGGCCCCCTATGCCCCAGGTGCACCCATGCCATAGTGGCCTTTCATACCTGAGCACTATGCTATTGCTGCACATGTGGCACTACTATCACCTTTAAATGGTCTCTCTGTCTTTGCTACACATCGCTGACCTAAATGGTTTCTCTCTCCTGCAAATGTGCATCTAACGGCAGGTTTTTATTCGCGGTAGGATTCAGCCCTTCAGTTCAGCACGTTAGTGTAAAAGGAGCCTCTCCCTAACTACTCCCCACCCATTGACCCCTTCTCTCCGCCCTCTCTCCACCCTCTACGGTGTTTACCACGGCCAGGAACGCTAACAATTGTTAGGTAACATTAACGCCCGTTAACGTTACCTAACGCGTGGTATGTAACATTACCGCAGTTTAGTAAATATACCCCAAGATCTTTTTTGTCTAAAGCCATTTTGGCTGTCTCCCATTAAGCCATGCTGAGCAATTTTGTTCTTTATGAGAGTTTCTACCATTTTGCCCGGTACTGACGTCAGGCTCACTGGTCTGTAGTTTTCCGAATCTCCCCTGGAACCCTTTTTAAAAATTGGCATTACATTGGCGATCCTGCAATCTTCAGGTATTACAGATGATTTTAATGATAGTTCACAGATTACTAATAACACATCTGCAATCTCATATTTCAGTTCTTTCAACACCCTTGGATGTATACCATCCAGTCCAGGTGATTTGGTTCTCTTCAGTTTATCAAATAGTTGTAATACATCTTCCCGCTGTAGCGATATTTCTTTCAATTCTTCTGCAGCATCACCTTTAAATACCACTTCAGTCACGGGTAACATCCCTACATCTTCCTCAGTAAAGACTGAAGCATATTTCCCGCACAGGTATGTCTATATGCACACATCTCAGGTTGAGGCATTCCAGGGATGTTTATGGGTGGGACTGTGGGTGACAACAGTGTCTACACCTTCAGGATATATTTCACAAATCCCTGAATACATGCAGGGTGGAAGCCCTTAAATGTACCAAGCTGTACTTGCTATAAAGCAGGAATAAGCTTAAGACTTTGTTGTCTTTTTGAACTAGCTATGTTGTTGATTGGAGAAACTTGACTAGTGAATCACTGGCTTGACCATTGTCTGTGTATACAAGGTGCCCTTTGAGAAACCCTTTCTGTGCCTCTATCCTATTCTGTGCCTGCCTGCAACCCAACTCCCTCAAGACCGTTTCCCAGCCTTCCAAGTCCCACACACCTGTGTACCCTACCCTTCCCTGTTCCTTGCTCTATCTGTGGTCTCTGTGCCCAAGTGCTTTGTGTCTCATATGTGCTGTGCTGTGACCCCCACCCTCTGTGTGGGTCCCTGCTATTTATTTGTGTTGTGCTGGAATCCCCCTTCTCTATATCTCTGTGTTTGCCCCTGACTTGGTCTGTGTGTGCGCCTCTGTTGCTGTGTGTTTGAGTTCCTGGGAATGTGATTGGGGTAGGAGTGTGAGGACATACATGCTCTACAATTTTGCATTGCAATGCAGACAATCCCTGCCAGAAGAACAGGACAGTGCAGAAGAAGACCATGAGGCAGAGGTAGATGGGCCAGGACATAGGGAGACAGGGCAACTTTATCAACATGAGTTGTCTGCAAGAAATTACCTCATACACAAACACTCCATCTGAAGAAATGCGTTTACTGGAATAGACGTGCAAGTGAACATTGTTGTGTAACATATATGCCAGGCCCCCCACCACCAGTGTATCCCATTCCCCCCTAGAATTGGCAAGCCCCCCCAAAAAAATTGTGTGCTTCCCCAACATCCCCTTCCCCACACCCTCCCATACACTCCTTCCTGCCAACAGCTCTCCCCCTACTACTGTCACATATCAGGTCCCCACCCCCCAATACAACTTCAAATCCCCCATTGCCTAACACATTCCCTTTCCCATCCCAGACCCCTGCCTCCGAGGACACTTATGTATATGCTCCCCTTCAATGTTCTCACTACCGTGGATTTTTGGATGTCCTCTCTGGATAGATTCATCTTGGATACACCTTCTAAAATCCCACTTTTTCTGTTTATAAATACTGTCCTGAATTTCAGTAGTTATGCTGATTTATTTATTCTTTTCTAGCTCTATATTTGAATTTTTTATTTTGCATTGTCTTTGACATACATGAGGTCTCCTGTTGCAAATTATTTTATTTCATATTTAAGACTCTGATTCGATAAGGTCACAGATACATTTTTAAATTTTAAAATGGGCATATGCAGGCTTCTAGATTTGCTTACATTGTTTATGCTATAATGAAACATATACTCATTAAAAGATAATGCCCACTACTAACCAGAGATACAGTTTACAAAAGATGTATACATGGACATTTATTTATTTTACTAATTTACCATGAAATGTAGATTATAAGTAATGTTGTTGTTGTTAAGTGCCGTCGAGTCGGAGTCGACTCATGGCGACCCTCTGGATAGCTATCCTAAATTGTGTTCGGTCTTCAGTCAGGCGGCTCATTGTTGACAGACTGGTACCCGTAGCTGCTGTTATTGTAGCAATCCATCTCATTGCTGGCCTTCCTCTTTTGCGTTGACCTTCTATCTTGCCAAGCATGATGTCTTTCTCTAATGATCTCTCTCTTCGCATGATGTGTCCGAAGTATGAAAGTCGAAGTCTTGTCATCTGAGCTTCTAAAGAAAGCTTAGGTTTGATCTCTTCTAGTACCGACTGGTTTGTTCTTCGGGCAGTCCATGGTATACACAGTATTCGCCGCCAGCACCATAATTCAAAGGCATCAATTTTCTTCCTGTCTGTCTTTTTCACTGTCCAGCTTTCACATCCATATGATGTTATTGAAAATACCATGGCTTGAACAAGTCGAATCTTTGTATGGAGAGAGACATCTCTGCTCTTGAGAATCTTATCTAGGTCTTTCATAGCCATTCTGCCAAGAGCAATGCGTCGTCTGATTTCTTGACTGCTTGTTGCTTCTTTATTGATAGTTGATCCAAGTAGGTTAAAGTTGTTCACGATTTCAATTTCTTCTCCTTCAACGATGAACCTGTTGATTATGCCAGTTGTCATGATCTTTGTCTTCTTTACATTAAGGTGCAGGCCCATTTTGAGACTATGTTCTTTGATTGTGAGAAGCAAATGTTTCAGATCATCTTCACTTTCAGCCAGTAATGTGGTATCATCAGCATAGTGAAGGTTGTTGATGAGTCTTCCACCAATCTTCACACCTCTGTTGTCTTCATACAGTCCTGCTTCTCTGATGATTTGTTCTGCATATAAATTAAACAGGTAGGGGGAAAGTATGCAGCCTTGTCTTACACCTTTGCTTATTTTAAACCATTCTGTTTCTCCTTGTTCCGTTCGAACTGTTGTTTCTTGATCAATGTACAGATTACGCAAGAGAACGATCAGGTGTTCTGGTATACCCATGCTTCTTAATGTGGCCCAGAGTTTCTCATGGTTTACACAGTCAAAAGCCTTGCTATAGTCGATAAAGCACAAATAGATATCCTTTTGGTATTCTTTAGTCTTTTCAAGGATCCATCTCACATCCGCAATGATGTCTCTCGTTCCTCGCCCTTTCCTGAACCCTGCTTGCACTTCAGGTAGTTCTTGTTCTAGGTATGGCTGTAGTCTCTTTTGAATAATCTTCAGTAGAATCTTGCTGGCATGTGGGATCAGAGCGATTGTGCGATAATTTCCACAGTCAGTTGGATCATATAAGTAATACCACATTTCAAAACATATTATATCATCTAAATGTGTCTTTATGTACAATATATACACGCACTGATATTCATTGGGCTGTTATCCAGATAATGCTATCCAGAAGTCTTTTATGTGTTTAAGATTATTGTGATTACTGGATTTGAGTGTATTACCTATTATTGTTTCTTTAGGGCTGTCTTTTGGCATGGGAGGCAGGTTATAAATTGAGAAAATGAAATTAATGCTATGAACTATTCAGAGAAGTTAAGAAGACTCTGATCATTGAACAAAATCAGTTAAAGTTATCTGGATAAACAGATAACTCAAAGACAGTGATTTGTCTGTTAAACATATCCAGTTAAGTACAAATAGAAAGCAATGAATATCAGCTCTTTTTGCCCAAACTGAAGCTACACCCCGGCCTGTCTCAAACACTTCCTACAGATGGACAAAATTGATCCAGTTAACGATGGAGGAAAAGTGTGAAAAATTTGGGCAAACTCCAGATATTAACAAGACAAATCTTTTGAATGTCTGCCTCATACTAAGTTTTCCATAAGTATATTTTTCAGTTGTAAGTCAGATCATTCTCAAATGTTTCAGTTTATGCAAAAAATTATACATTTTTGGTTCAATATTCAAAAACAAATATCCCAACATTGTTTGCATATTTGCTTTAGGTGATACTGTCTGGTGCTTTCAATAGCACTATATGAATAGTTTCACAGAAAATCATTACAGACTGTTCTGACACTATCTGTATAGTGCCGTGTAGAGAGGCTATGTGGTATACTGCGGCCGAGCAATAATACTAGATTTTACAGCAAGTAGTAGGTTTAAAGAAAATACACTTTATTTTCAGGATGAACACCCAAGCAAACTGCCCTGGCCTTTCTTGGGCTTGCAGTACATGTAGTGCTACAGACACACACTTGCTCCAGGCTTCCCTCAGCTGTAGCAATTCCTTAATCCGTCTTAGCAGCCCTGTTCTGCTGGGTGAGAGAACGCTGTTCCAGCACAGGCATTTCTAAGGTAAGAAGAATAAACTGCTTCTTCTCCTAGGTTCCTGTGCTCTGGGACACAATTCAGTATTCTTCCCAAAGTTCCTTCACTCTGAGGCACAACTCAGTAGTACTCTTTCAGTCTTTAGCAGCAGGACACCATATTCATAATTAAAGTAAACAGCGGCTCTCTATAGCTGAAGAGTCCTCCATCTAGGTAGAAGTCTCACAGCAAGGCTGAAGGCATGGCAGCAAACTTAAACCACAGTCCCTACCTTTTCAACAGTCTCTCTTTCAAACAAAACTGGCCACTACATATTCCAGAGAACTCCAGACTCCTCTCTCTCCCTCTGGAGGTCCCCTGCTTCCTGGGATAAAGCCTGGAGCCTGGCCACACCTTTCCCAGGCATTCTCCAGCCTTTCTTCTTAAAGGGACAGGGGTTTACAGTGCAATACCTCACTTGTGCTAGACTTGGCTGGGGAGTTTCCCTGTGTGGGATGGGGCGTTTCCCAAAGACTCCATCATAGGCTAATTCCAGAGAGCAGAGATATTCTATTCTCTATCCGGATAACTATCTGGCTAACTTTAGGCTCGCAAAAGAACTGTTCTACAGTTATCCGGACAATTATCAGAACAGCCAATGGAACATCGCCACTATCTGGATAAGGAGTGGTGTTGACTCTTCTATATGCCTATTCAGGGATATATATTTAGTGACGGTGGCCATTAGTGCATCCTGAATGCTATCCATGACTGTCTCTCCTTTCCCTACAAACTATGAATGAACTTGCACCGTTAATTAGGCATCTTCAGTATACCGATGAGATGTAGTACATTTGAATATAGCAATTCAAACACAGCAGCAAAGTACCCGTATCACATTGCACAAGCTTTGCAAGGGTCCCATCCATTATCCTCTTACATGATCTCTTGATTCTGTCCTATAGTGATGATGTTATACAAGGGTTATTTGCATTCTGTGATCAACATTTCTTTTAAATGTCCATTGTGGCACATAAATAAAATATAGGGATGTTCAGCAGTACTAATCCAGTTAGTGCCGCTGAATATACCCTGCTAACCGGGTTAAACGCTCTGGCTATATGCGGGTAGGGCTAGGGCGTTGCAGGGGCAGAGCAGGATATCCAGAGCACATAACGTTAAGACAGGTGAAAAGCTGTGGTCTGGTTAGTGGCTGAATATTGCCACTGACTGGATTGCAAAACTACAATCTGGCAAACCATGGCTAGTAAAATCACTGACCACCGCCGTTTTAAAACTAAAACTGGATATTCAGCACTGATGCATGTCCGGCAACTGGTGCTGAATATCTGGTTTGCCAGATTGTAGTTTTGCAATCCAGTCAGTGGCAATATTCAGCCGCTAACCAGACCACAGCTTTTCACCTGTCTTAACGTTATGTGCTCTGGCTATCCTGCTCTGCCCCTGCAACGCCCTAGCCCTACCCGCATATAGCCAGAGCGTTTAACCCGGTTAGCAGGGTATATTCAGCGGCACTAACTGGATTAGTACTGTTGAACATCCCTATATTTTATTTATGTGCCACAACGGACATTTAAAAGAAATGTTGATCACAGAATTATTTATTTATTTTTATTTGCAGTCTCTTTTATACCGCGCTATTCGACATCAGTGCGGTTTACAATGAACATAAGAGTTGCACATCTCAATTTCGTGATTTCTGCTTACAGTGAAACAGGTATAATAACTTGGGTATACATTAAACAGGAAAATTAAACTTGGGTATGCATTAAGCAGGTATAACAGGTAAAATAGGGTATAAATAACCAGTCCCTTAACAAGGAGACACGATGAATAAATACAGTCTACTTTATGCAACAATATAATGAGTTATGCGGCACTGCATAAGTTTCTCATGGTGGTTGGAGGGGAAGGTGTGATTGCGAGTGATCAGTCTGGGAATGTGACGTGCATGAGTTTGAGGTGCTGCATTGAGATGTGAGAGTGGGTGAGTGTGGGGAGAAGACTGCATCATCGTAGTGATGAAGAAAGAGGTGCCGTTTCAGTGCCTTCCTAAATTGGGAGAGTTCACTGATGGTTCTGATAGTTGCTGGTAGTGCGTTCCAGCAGGATGGAGCAAAGAAGGAGAAGGCTCTGGATCTAGTGAATTGAGAACACTTCGTGCTTGCCTTAGGTAATATGAGAGTATTTGCGGCATTCGATCTCCTTGCTCGATTGGGAGGTGTGATTGAAATTAGATCAGTAATGGCAGTAGCAGGGTATTTATTGATGGCTTTATGGGTCATAATTAGGATCTTGAATGAGATCCTGGCTTGTATGGGTAGCCAGTGCAATTGTTTTAGTATTGGGGTAATATGAGAACTTCTTGAGGCTCCATGAAGGATTCTTGCAGCTGAATTCATTGCAAGTTGTAAGGGGTTAGTTGTGCACTTAGGTAGACCATACAAGATCGCATTGGCATAGTCAAAGTGAGGCATTATTAGGGCCTGAAAGACAGTTCGGAAGTCATCAGGTTCTAACAGTTGACGCAGATTGCGGAGGGTCCGGATTTTATGGTACACTGACTTTGTTATGTTTTTGATATGAGCCTTCATATTAAGTTGCTGATCAAGCGTTACACCTAGGTATCTTACTGTAGTCTTGCATATGATCTCTGCGTCGCGAACCTTGATAGACAGGGGTGGAGTAAAAGCCGGATTCCTGGTTACGAAGAGGGCTTCTGTCTTTTTGAAATTTAACTTAAGCATTTGTGCATTTAGCCAGTCTGTGACAGCGTCAAAGCACCTGATAAGTGGGGATAGTTCAAGATGTTCTGTCGAAATTGGCATGTACATCAAGACGTCGTCAGCATAGACCAGGCAGTTGATATTAAATGATTGGATGAGATCACAAATGGGTTGCATATAGACATTGAATAGCAAGGCGGAGAGAGATGAGCCCTGTGGAACACCTTTAGTTTGGGGGAAGGAATCGGAGTTGGAGGGGCCAGAACGGACATGTTGCCAGCGATCAGTGAGGTATGAAGCGCACCATGACAAAGCTGAAGCTTGAACTCCCTTCTCTCTGAGGCGTAGCAGGAGAACTTCGTGGTCTACGGTGTCGAATGCGGCAGCAATGTCCATGAAGATCAGTGCAAAGCCTTGTCTGATGTTATCGAGACCTAAGGTTATGGTGTTGAATAAGGTTGTGAGTAATGTTTCAACACCATGTGCTTCGCGAAATCCATGCTGGCAGGGATGCAGGGGTGCATTAGTATCTATGTGATCTTGTAATTGGCGTTGGGTAATCTTTTCAATGATTTTCGATAGGAGAGGTATGCTGGAGATAGGCCTGTAGGATTCCATCATCGAAGGGTCCAACTTACTGTTTTTTAGGAGTGGTCTGATAGCCGTCTGTTTCAGGCTTCGAGGAAATGTTCCAGTAGAGAACGATACATCAATCAATTTGGATAGGAATGGGCTGAGCTCGGCACGCAGGGCCTTTATCCAGGGAGCTGGACACGGATCAGAGGGTGCAGTTGTAGTGTTTATGTTTAGGATAGTGTCTTGAATGACTCTGTCAGATAGAGTAGAAAATGATGTGATAGTGTGTTGGGACCACTCAAGAAATGACCAAGAGGAGGTTGTGGGATGGAGAAAGGTAGGCTGGCTGGTATGGGGGGCTTAGCAGTGTGGGCAAGCTGATTACTTTTCTTACGCAAGTAATAAGCATATTCTTGTGAGTCTGGGTAGGGTAAGTTCTCTTGAGATGGCTCCTTTGCTAGAGATTTCACAATTTGGAAAAGCTCGTGGGGTTTGTTCAAGGAGCGTTGTAGTCTTTTTGCATGATATTGTTTCATACTTGATGCTACAGATAACCGATGTTTTCCTAATTGTGCTGTGAATGCCTCATGGCTCTCAGCTGTTCTTGATCGTCGCCAGCGTCTCTCAAGTCGTCTGAGCTGAAGGAGCGAATTACATAGTTCTTGGGAGTACCATGGGGCATTCTTTTTCTTATGTGGTGCTTTGTTCGTGGTAGGTGAGTGGATCACGGCATCTAGGCTTGAGTTCCAAGCGGCGACCATGTCATTGAGGCTTTGAAGAGGAGGGTCAAATAGATTCTGTGTCCTCTTTAGAATATCTTCTCTGTTAAAAGGGTGGAAGCGCTTTAAATGTTCTGATATGGGTTTATCTTCAGGTATGGATTTGGAGGAGTTGGTGCAAATTGGAATCTGGAATCTTATCAGGAAGTGATCCGACCAGGGAACCGCACTTACGTTTAGGTGAGACTGGTGCAAATGTGTGAGGGCTGTTTGTGGTGCAAAGATAAGATCAAGTGAGTTGCCTTTTATATGGGTAGGGGTATCAACAAGTTGAACATAGCCTAGATCACTGAGAGCATCAATAAAGGCATTGGTGTGGCTGTCCTGAATGACTGGGAGGTTGAGGTCACCTAATATCCAGTTTAGAGTATGCGAATTCGTGGTGTTGCAAGCAAGATCAATTACACAGGTACACTACCAAAAAACTGCCTCCAGTTTTGCAACTGATTCCTATAGATTTTGGGGTGCTGAATCCAGGAAAAATAGCCAAAATGTTCCATCACGTCACGTTTTCTTGCAAAATTAGATTTCTTACCCATATAAGGAATGTTCACATAATTTCTTTTTAGCCGACTGCAGTTTATTTTCTTGGCCCAAAATAGAGGCTGTAATGGTTAACTAACTAGAAACACTCCCTCATGATATTTTAGAGTGTTTTGTATTCATTTTATACATTAACAGGACAATTGGGAGGCGGGGGGCTAAATCCAGTACTCGCGCTGGCGCATGTTCTTTCCTGTTTGCCTCGCCTCGTTCGCTCGCTCGCTCAAACACGGTGGTTGCGACATGAACGTTCCTGTCAAATTTCAGTTTCTTGCAAGTTCATTATTACCTTTTGTTTTCTCAGTCGTAATCCAGCTTTATTCCGAAGTGGTTCACTACAGTTGTAGTTTGCAGTGCTGTGTATTTGTGATGGCTCACAGAGCCAGAGGTTGCGCCAACTCTCCGGACAATTTTTGTTTTATTTGTGGGGAATATACCGTGAAAAAGCGGCAGAGGAACATTTCTGCATTTATTAAAAAAGTATATTTCGCCTATTTCGGTTTGAAGTTAGGCGATCAAGACAAACCGTGGGCTCCTCACAAAGTGTGCAAGACATGTGAGGAAGATCTACGCTTATGGATGAATGGTAAAAAACAAGCATTTTGTTTCGGAATACCTATGATGTGGCGTGAACAAAGAGACCACAGCAGTGACTGCTATTTTTGCTCTTGCATTTTGAAGGGATACAACTTAAAAAATAAGAACGTAATAAGTTACCTCAACCTTCCCTCAGCAATTAGGCCTATGCCTCATAGCAACGAAGTACCTGTGCCTGAACCACCAAAAGCTTTGGATCATATTTGTGTGGACGGTTCTGATCATGATGAGACTCATCAGATGGCTTTTCCCGATGAGTCCAGTATTTCCGAGTTTGAAACTGAACCAGATCCGAAACCTGAACTTTTCTCTCAAGCTGAATTGAATGATTTAGTCCGGGATTTTGGACTCCCAAAAGATGCTGCCCTGCCCAACTGCTAGGTTCTCGGCTTAAACAGAAAAATCTATTGTCACCAGGAACAACTTTTTATTGGTACCGCAACCGCGAGACACAATTTTTGAAGTATTTCAGCAAAGAGGAAGATTTGGTATTTTGCAATGATATATACGGAGTGATGGAAAAGTTTAAACTCAAGTATGATCCTGCTGAATGGCGGCTGTTCATTGATTCGTCAAAAGACAGCATAAAAGGTGTTCTTCTTCATAATGGCAACACATTCGCTTCAGTTCCTATTGCTCACTCTGTTATTCTCCAAGAAAAATACGAGAATTTGGCCCTGATTCTTCAGAAGATTCGTTATGATGAGCATAAGTGGATGATTTGTGGAGACTTTAAAATTCTATCCATGCTATTAGGGCAGCAATCCGGTTTCACCAAATATCCCTGATTCCTTTGCTTGTGGGATAGCCGGGCCCGCGACCTACACTGGGGGAAAAAAGACTGGCCAATTCAGGAGTATTTGAGACCCGGTGAGAAAAATGTTCTTCATGAGAGCTTGGTACCTCGTGATAAAATTCTATTACCACCTCTCCACATTAAGTTGGGTCTCATTAAGCAATTCATCAAGTCCCTTCCAAAAGATGGTGAGTGCTTTCGGTACCTTTGCTCAAAGTTCCCACGACTTTCTGAAGCAAAGCTAAACGAAGGAGTGTTTGTTGGCCCTGATATAAGGAAACTCATTTCAGATGGAGCATTCGCTGAAACGATGTCTGAGAAGGAAAAAGAAGCCTGGGATTCCTTCAAGGATGTTGTTCTCAAATTCTTGGGGAACAGGCGGGATGAGAACTATAAGGATATTGTTGCCAGGATGCTCAATGCCTTCAAAGAACAAGGCTGTAACATGAGCCTGAAAGTCCATTTCTTGCACTCCCATGTGAACTACTTTCCCGAAAACTTGGGGGCGTACAGTGAAGAACAAGGTGAAAGGTTTCACCAGGACATCAAGGACGCAGAGAGAAGGTACCAAGGAAGATGGAACACCACTATAATGGCTGATTTCTGCTGGTTGCTGCTGCGGGAAACCCCAGATGAAAAATACGCCAAGCAGCGCACCAAGAGAAGCATTCGGGGGAAGAAGAAACGGGCCCACCAGGAGATTGATTGACCCAAGAATGACTTTAAAATCTAAACTGTGTTGACAAATATCGTGTTTTTACTAAACTTTGAAATAAAAATTTGCTAGTTATTACCACAGTGTCGGATCTCATTTATTAGAATTTTATTTTCACACCATCGGGTGTTTGTCTTCATGTATTGCAATGGTGCGGTTTGCGTTTTCTATTCTTACATACATACATGTACAACATTTTTTGCACATTTCTTTGCTTTGCTTTGTGTCTAACCTCGCTCTTATATGCTCAATGTTTGTGCACATGTATGTGGCTGTTTTAAGTGCAGACAATTTTGCTACCATCACAGTGTGTTTTGTTGACATTACTCTATTCTTATGTGCTGCCTTGTTACAATTTTCTTTATTCTTATTTGAATAACTACTAAACAATTAGTATAAAGAATTCATCCAAGAAACTTTTATCTCGATCACACTCAATCTGAAACGTTCACCTCAAACTGCTAACCCAATGTAGCAAAAAATCTGTACGTGATGGAGCAAATTGGTTACCAGATTTGGATTCAGCGCACCAAAAAACGTAAAAATCAATCGAAACATTAGAGGCAGTTTAAAAAAAATTTTTTTTAGTGTACCTGTGTTATTGTTGCTAAGTCATCTGGAGATGAAGATGGAGTTCTATAGAGCAAGTTAATAGTGATTTGCTTATTTGTAATGGTAACAGAGTCAAGGGTAGAGGTGCTGCTTGAGGCAGCAAGCCGAAATTTGAGGTCGGCTTTCGTTAGGATAAGTACTCCTCTGCCACGACGGTCAGCTCTGTGACAAGAGTGGACTGAGAAATTAGGCGGGACACACTGGTGAAGGATCACGGCGTCAGCGGCTGAAAGCCATGTCTCGGTGACACATAGGATATCAAGGTTATGAGCTGAGAGCATATCAGTTAGTGCTGGCCATTTTTTCCTTATTGATCGTGCATTTATTAGTGCACATTTAAGGTCAGGGGGATGGTGGGACTGTAATCGTCGAGATAGATTTTGCTGCTGAAGGTCCACATAGATAACATGTGGGCCTGATGTGTGCCGAAGTGTTTCGTATTGATGGTTGGGGGAGTCAGGAAATCTCCAAGATCTATGGAGGACTGGTATAGTGTTCTGAGGTGAAGTAAGGGCTAGGGTGTAAAAGGTCAGGGCTATTAAAATGTAGCACATAGCAAGGGTAAGGGGGTATGGGAATACCCAGTGAGATAACATGATGACTAATGTATATAGTAGATCCAGGAATGTTGTTAGCTAGTGAAATGTGCACAGTGTGGTGGTACTGGAAATCTGTTAAGCATCTGTGTAATGAGGCAATATGTACTGTGGTGAACAGCGCCCTCCTGAGCCTATGGAGACAGATGAAAATCCTGAGGGTCAGCAGGATTTACACCAAAATGACAGGGCAAGGAAAAAAGAGAGACTCTATTCCACAGAGCTGAGTATGGAGACCAGCCCAGGGGAGGAGTCCTGCAGTTCTGATTGGGCACACCCAGCCCTGGGAAGGGGCGTGCCTAAGAGAGAACGTACTTTTAAACCAGAGCATGGCTCTGAGCAAAGGAGAAAGGGAGAGAGAAGGAAAGAGAGGAGGAACGAGAAGGAGGCTGTGACTCAGTACGGGTATGGGAATGAGTTGAAGAAGAAGCAGCCCAGGAAGGAATACAGGAGGAAGAAACAAGAGGATGGATGGAAAGCCAGAGGAGACAGTAATGATACTTGGGAACCTGGCATAAGAAGAAAACCTGCACAATTCTATTCAAGGGAAGTAAGCAGAAGTCCCACAGAGAGAGGACTTAACCTTGAATTGGATAGCCGTTGGAAGGCAATGCCTTGGGAGAGAAAGCCTTCAAGGCAAGCACAGGTGAAAGAGCAATCATTCTCTGAAGTGTCGTTTGTGCCGGAGAGCAACAAACAGAACAGCTGGAGAACCTTGGAGCCGTCTGAAGACAGAAGGGCTGTGCAAACAGTGAGTAATTTGCCACATGGTTGCCAAGCTGAATATAAAGATAATTCTCCTATCTATGAAACAATTGCCAAAGAGACTAGCAATTATTCTGATGCCTTTAACTTACAAGATGAGAAGACAAACAGCCTTGAGCAGAAGGGAAGTTCTATAGCAGACAATAGTACCCTATCTCACAAGGAACAGGCTGAATTGCTTCTACAAAGCTTTAAACAATTCTTAGAGTTACAAGCTAGACAACAGCTAATTTCTCAAGAAGCTAGTAATGCCTTACAGCTTGAAGGAGTAACAGAGAGTAATACAGACTTACCAGGCTGTGAACAAATGGACTGTACGATTTGTTGTATAGATAAGTCAAGCTGAAGGAAATGCTTTTGCCGTCTGTGATCTGAGAGTTACAAAGCTGTTGTTTGCATTGCTGAAAGAAGCTCTGATTACGTGCACATGTTTTCTCAAGCACTGTGAGAGCAATGGTGACCGTAAGAGGCTGCAGTGAGCCTAACTGGCCTCTGGAGGCAAAAGAGAGTAATTGGCTGGAAAGTGAAAAGCAGCAATATACTTTTGAGTTGCATTTATCCTGAGTTTCTGTTAGCCGTTTGAAGCACCTTTGTTTTGCATTATTATATGCCATGTGATGGAACATTTATCTTTTGCTTTAATAAAATACTTATTATCAAGAAACCCCACAACTACAGTTTCTTTAATTTCGGAGTGAGAAGAACTGGAACTACAACTACCAGCATTCCTGGGGTAAAGGTTTTACTCTTCCCTCACGAAGCACCAGCGGCTGCTCCTGCCTTTAACCCCTTAAGCCGGGCAGGGTCGCCGCAGTACTCAGAGTAATTCACAATAAGGTAGTGGTATCTGCACAGAGTGGAGGTAAAGGATATCTGTTAAGAACTGTGTGGTTAGGCATTATTCACATCAGAGTAATTCACAATAAGGTAATGAAATATGCACAGTGTGGTATGTACGGATATCTGCTAGGCAACAGTGTGGTAGGTAATATGAACATCAGAGTAATTCAATAAGATAGGCCCAAAGGCCAGATGGCAAGTAGTTTGCAAGCAATTGGTTGAAGATGAGCATAGATTAATATATACGTTGTATAACTAAATCGTTGGGGTGAGAGTCATGTGGAAGGGTAGCAAGACGCTGTGGAGTTATGTTACCAACTTGATTGATGGAGATGTGTAGACTGATGGTGGTTCATTCCTTCTCATGGTATTTAGGGAACTGGAGCTCTTCTCTTTTCGCTGAAGACAAAGTGACGGATGTGGAACCACAGTGGCCACGGACCACAGCCTAAGGGCCACGCCAAAGGGCCCTCTGGTGAGGCCCTCAGTTGCGGGCCCATCAGGCGTGGGCCCGCCTGAAGGCAGCTGCTTTTCAAATGGAGCTGACTCCTCCCCCTCTCAGACAGCCCCAATTAGGCTGGAGTTCAATAAGCAGGACAGATGGATTTCTGCTGGGCTGTGTAACCCCAATCAGGGAGCAGAAGCTGATGACAGTTAGCTCTTAATAACCCTTGTATAACATCATCACTATAGGACAGAACCAAGAGATCATGTAAGAGGATAATGGATGGGACCCTTGCAAAGCTTGTGCAATGTGATACGGGCACTTTGCTGCTGTGTTTGAATTGCTATATTCAAATGTACTACATCTCATCGGTATACTGAAGATGCCTAATTAACGGTGCAAGTTCATTCATAGTTTGTAGGGAAAGGAGAGACAGTCATGGATAGCATTCAGGATGCACATTTAAAGGTGTGTGTGTGTATCTGCCATATTTCACTAATGGAGAAAATCTTCATCTTAAGAAACGTTTGATCAGTTCAGAAAACGAGGGGCCAGTTTAAGAAATGGGAAAAATTTTCAAAGAAATAAAATAAAAACACTAGAATCAATAGATTTGAAGCAAAATGTTCATGGCTTTCTACGGTATATTCATTGCTGCAATTAATTACCCGGCAATGATTGTTTTGAAGTTTCCAGGTGGAACAAATGCTAGTTTACTAAAGTGCTGAAAATTAAAATGTGTAATATATAAATCTCTCAGCATTTGACCTAGCAGTCTTCAGGTTTTTTTTTTTAATTATACTTCCATTACTTAGGCAACACACTATTTCCCCAGTTGCTTTAAAAATTAATAGGAGCTTACCTGCTACTTGCAAACTTTTGCCGTGAAACTGTTATTCTGGACAGTCTATTTATGTAATAGATTTGTCAACCAATATTAACATTTAAATGTTATTTTTTCATGCTATTTTTTCAGAGCATGATTTTCTAAAGGATTTTTACACCTAAAATCTACTTTAAGTGCATACAAGGCTTCCTTTAAAATAACCTCATGGGTTATGCATTTAGAAGTGTCCTTGGTTACAAAAACATGCAGACTTCTACTAAAACACTTATCCACTCCTTAATCACCTCCCGTCTTGACTACTGTAACCTACTCCTTGATGGTCTCTCTTTGAATCATCTCTCTCCCCTTCAATCTGTTCAACACTCTGCTGCGCGGCTAATCTTCCGCCAGCCTCGTCATGCCCATATTACTCTTCTTCTGAAGTCACTTCATTGGCTCCCTATCCATTTCCGCATCCAGTTCAAACTTCTCCTGCTGACCTATAAATGCAAAAAATATATCAGGTCATTTCTCAGAGTGTAACAATCCAAATCTTCAAAATACGCACTCCACAAAAACAAAAAATGCTTCTCAGAAAACTTCACTGTTCATTATGCAATGATCTTAAACACAAAATCGCTACATGGAAGGTCTCAGTAACCACGGGCTTATGACAGCTATAATGCAAAATCACTGTCATAATACACAGGCCCCCATAACATCAATGACCCTCCAAGTAGACCCAGACTGGCCACCAAAACACATTCAAAGATGGCTCACTTAGCTTTAGAAAACATTTCTGTGTCTTAATCGGTGACCACCCCGCTCCCCTCAGAGCTCACAAGCATTTCGCGAGTACCCTCGCTTCATCAGGGGAAACACCAACTGTCCAACAACACAAATAACAAACACTAATCATTAAAAATCTCCCGACAAAAGCATAAGCCAACAACCCCATCTCTGGCACCGTACTCACCCCCATCCCAGATTGGTAAATTGGACATCAAGCACAGAGCCGCGATGTCTCCAGCCTTCCTTTAACACAGCTGATCCAAAAAATGCCACGCATGCTCACAGATCATCTCTTTCCAAATCACACATCCCACCTTATATACCATGCAAACTTCCTTCCAAACAGAGGGTAGAGTGGCAGTGGAGTTTCTGTTTGGAAGGAAGTTTGCATGGTATATAAGGTGGGATGTGTGATTTGGAAGGAGATGATCTGTGAGCATGCATGGTGTTTTTTGGATCAGCTGTGTTAAAGGAAGGCTGGAGACATCGTGGCTAGGTACGGTCCTGACTCCAGACTTTGCTCCTTTCACCTTGCTGCACCTTACACCTGGAACAAACTACCTGTGTCTGTACGCCAGGCACCTTCTCTAACCCTCTTCAAGTCCAGGCTGAAAACTCACCTCTTCGCTGCTGCTTTTGGATCTTGACTCACCTGATGTCCTTTTTCTTTCCCCTTGCTTTATTCCTGCCTACACCTTCTGTGTTTGTCCTGAGTAGATTGTAAGCTCTGATGAGCAAGGACTGTCTCTTACATGTCTGTGCAGCACTGTGTATGACTTGTAGCGCTATATAAATGCTCAGTAGTAGTAGTAGTAGTAGTAGTAACATGGACAGATGAATGGATCTCTCTCTAAGAAGAAAAATCTTACCAGTGGTGTGCCGCAGGGATCTGTCCTTGATCCGATTCTTTTTAATATTTTAACATGGACTGCCGAGTAAAGTTTGCCTCTTTGCAATGATCCAAAATCTGAAATAGAGTAGACACCCAGGAAAGAATGGATAACATGAGGAGGGATCTAGCTAAGGTTGAAGAATGGTCAAGAATTTGGCAGCTGAGATTTAATGTTAAAAAATGCAGGGTCATGCATTTGGGATGCAAAAATCCAAGGCAGCAGTACAGTATATGGATGAAGTATTTCTGTCCATGAAAGAAGAGTGGGACCTGGAGGTGATTGTTTCCGATGATTTTAAGGTGACTAAACTGGTAGAAAAGGTAATGGAGAAAGCCAGAAGGATGCTTGGGTACATAGGGAGAAGAATGGCCAGCAGGAAGAAGAAGGTGACAGTAACTCTATATAAATCTTTGGAGAGATCTTGTTTGGAATATTGTTTGCAATTCTGAAGACTACACCTTCAAAAGGATAGAAACAGGATGGAGTCAGTGCAGAGGGTGGCTACCAAAATGGTCCAGGGGCTTCATCATAAGGCAAATGGGGCAGAGCTAAAGATCTCAATATGTATGCTTTGGAGGAAAGTTGGGAGAAGGGAAACATTTAAATACAGTATCTCCATAGCATAAATGCACAGGAGGGAGAGCATCTTTCTATTGAAAGAGATCTCTGCAGCGAGGGAGTATAGGATGAAGGTGACAGGGGATAGATTCAGGAGTAATATGCAGAAATATTTCTTTATGGAGAGTGGTGGATGCATGGAATAGTCTCCCAGTGGAGGTAGTAGAGACGAGGACAGTATCTCAATTCAAGAAAGCATGGGACAAACACAGAAGTTCTCTAAAAGAAGAAAAGGGCTGTAGTAGTTGGTATGGAAGGATAGACTGGATAGGCAACATTCTAAGGAAAGGAGGGGCTTTTCCATAGGGATGGACAACGAGGATAGAACCAGGCTGCTGGTATTAACCTTTAAAAAGGAGATAGAGCAGCTTTTAAACTAGATAATAGTGAAAAGCCAACAGTCGTCCAAGAGCGCATGGTATGAAAGGATGTATCCTTGAAAGATACTAGCAAAAGACGGAAGTTAGGGCATCTCAACAGAGAGATTCCAATAAAGATAAAAGTAACCCAGATGTCCTTAAGTACAGAGCAAAGAGATTCCAAATGACCACATCAACTGATAGCCAAATTAATATGAATAAAATGCAACCTCTAAAATGCCTGTGTGCCTATGCTAGAAGTCTTAAAAATAAGATGGGAGAGCTAGGATAAATAGCATTAAATGAAAGGTTAGATATGATTGGCATTTCAGAGACCTGGTGGAAGGAGGACAATCAGTGGGATACTATGATACCTGGGTGCAAACTATATCACAATGATAGGGTAGATCAAATTGATGGATGAGTTGCACTCTATGTTAGAGAGGGCACTGAGTCACATAGGATTACATTTTGCATGAAATGAAATGCACTGTAAAATCTCTATGGATAGAAATGGCATGTAAAAAGAGGAAGGCGATGGCAGTGGGGGTATACTACCAACCGCCTGGCCAGAATGAACAGATGGATGATGAAATGCTTAGAGAGATCAGGGAAGCTAACAAAAGTTACAACACAGTAATAATGAGTGAATTCAATTGTTCCAGTATCAACTTGGTCAGTGTCATTGCAGGACATGATAGGTCAATAACATTTCTAGATGAAATAAATGACTGTTTCTTGGAACAGCTGGTTCATGAACTGACAAGAGGGGAAGCCATTTTGCACCTAGTCTTTACTGGAAAGAGATAAGGGTGTTGGGACCACTTGGCAATAGCGATCATAGCATGATTGCTTTTGATTTAATAAATGGAAGCAGGACGGCAAGGATATCCAGAGTATTACCTTTTAACTTTCAAAAGGGAGACTATGATAAACTGAGGAAGATTGTAAAGAAGAAAATCAAAAGGAGCAGCTGCAAAGGTTAAAGATGTACATCTAGCATGAGCATTGTTTAAGAATGCTATCTTGGTAGCTCAGACTAGATATATTCCATTCATTAAGAAAAGTGGAAGGAAGGCCAAAACACTGCCAGCATTGCTTAGAGGTGAGGTCAGAGAGGCTGTTCTGGCCAAAAAAGCATCTTTCAGGAAATGGAAAAAAGAGCCAAAGGATGAAACTGGAAACAGCACAAGCACTGGCAAGTTAGATGCAAGGCATTGATAAGGCAGGCAAAGAGAGAATTTGGAAACAAGCTTGCTATGGAAGAAAAATCACACAATAAAAACTTTTTCAAGTACATGTGTAGCAAAAAGCCTGTGAGAGATTCAGTTGGACCATTGGATGATAGAGGGGTAAAAGGGGTTCTAAGGGAGGATAAGGCCATAGCAGAGAGCTGAATGAATTCTTTGCTTTGGTCTTTGAAGAACCTGTAGGGAAGTTACTCATACTTGAAATGGTATTTAAAGGTGATATATCAGAAGAACTGAAAGAAATATAGATAAACTTGGAAGATGCATTACAAGTATTTGATAAATGGAAGAGTAGTAAATCACTTGGATTGGATGATATACATCCAAGGCTGTTAAAAGAACTGAAAGATGAGATTGCAGACCTACTATTATTAATCTGTGAACTATCAATAAAATCACCTGTAGTACTTGGAGATTAGAGAATGGCCATGCAACACCAATTTTTAAAAAGAGTTCCAAGGGTGATCCAGGAAACTAGATCGGTGAGCCTGATGTCAGTATTGGGCAAAATGGTAGAAGCCTCTATAAAGAATAAAATTACTTAACATCTTGCACGGTAAGTAAAGACGTGTTGACACTTTAATAAAATGGCTCCTAAGTGTCTTTGTAAGATTGCATCATGATACGCACTTAGTTGACCACCCAGCCTAGGTCACCTTATAAAATTACCCTCCACCAGTTAGATTTGCCTTTGAAATGCATATGTAGATTAGTTTGAAACAAAATTACCCTTCATGTACTACTATTTAGCCAAGTCAATGTGCTCCTGGGAATTTTATACTTTGTTAATTCAGCCAATTTGCAATAAATATTTGGAATGAGTTTTAGAACGTGAAAGGGAAAAATGTATACAATTAATAGAATTTGGCTTTCAAAATGCACAGGCAATACTGCTCATTTTCCATAAGGGTTAAGCACACTGCAGAGGTTATACACTGAAAAATGGATAAGAACAGAAGGCTCAGTAGTCAAAAAAATAACCACAAAAGAAAGAATTATGCTTGCTAGATCAAAGCCTTTGAGAACTGACTAAATTTAGTTAGCTACATTTCACTAGACAGTTCACTCTGACAGGCCCGAGGATGAGATTATAGTAAGGGGAGAAAACAGGTGGCTAGCACAGATTTTAAGTACTAGCCACTTAACCTGGCTGTCCAAATTTAGGAATTACTATAGCAGGCCTTTATATTTCCAGTCAGAACCTCAACCTTCTTAGCCAACATTTTTTAGTATTGCAGGACTGCCAGGCCTCACAAACGTTTCCTCCTCCATTCATAAAAAATTTGGAGGTGGGCTGACAGTCTTCCTGCAGTCCCCCTTCCCTCCTATCCCAAGGAAAGCATCATTGGTGAACCAGCTGCACCTCTATAATTTACTCTCATATCCAAAATAAAAAAAAAATATGGAATGCCATCAGCTTGCTCTTTCCCCACAATCCCCCTCCTGAAAACAATTAACTTTTAGTTGGCTAAATTTAAGATGTTTTTCAACCAAAAATACAGCCAGTTGATTCAGCTCAAAATCAGTTTAGCTTAGATAGACAATTTGGGTCACTTAATTTAGTTGATTAGTTCTCTTTTTTTTTCTAAAATTGATCTCCTAGTTGCTGCTGTGATTATGAGCCCAATTCTGGGATGCAAGTTGCGGGGCCCGATTCTCCCTCCAGCTCTTCCTGTAAGTCCTGAGAATCAGGACATGGAGAGCCGGCGGGATCAGGACACAGTGGGGGCAGGCCAGCCCAGCAGGACATACAGGGCCAATTCAGGTCACGACCCTGTATGTCCTGAAGGGCCCGTTGGGACACGCTTCTTATTTCATTTGGAATAACCAGCAAAAACTCAGTGATTGGGCCCGGGAGCTGGGGGCTCTCTGCTTCCTGATCCAGGCCATGCCAGGCGGCGAGGAAAAGGGGGACGAAGATGAAGGAGTTTCGGGTGCCTATGGGGACGACATCCCCACAGGCAGCAGGGGAACACTGGACCATCAAATTCAACCTATTCATCAAATACTACCCCACATGAAGTGAAACATAACAGTCCCACCGCAAATTTAACCACAGCTTTCTCATTGTTACTAGCATTCCTGCTAATTTGTGTAAATAGTTTGAGTATGTTATCTAATTAACAGATCATATATTCCATGTAGATAGTTCTCCCATGTTTTTCCAAGTTTATGCTCCTGTTATATGTAACACTGAACAGCCTGTTGTTCTGGTTTTTATTTTGTTCTCTGTAAACCGCGCTGATACCAAATAGTGCGGTATATAAGAAATGGAAATAAATAAATAAATCAAAATAAATAAATAAATCCTTGGGCCTGATTCTGGTTACTACGCAAACATTTTGTTCCTGCGGTCCAGAATCGGGTCCAAATGGGCCCATCTTGCTTGGGCAATCCAACAACAAGCACGATTCCACGTGCAACAACCAACCCAGTAAAAAACGTGGAATGCAATTGAAAGGACACACAAAATTCTTTATTAAAGATATTCCACTCCAGCCATTGGGCCAATGACTGGAGTGGAATATCTTTAATAAAGAATTTTGTGTGTCCTTTCAATTGCATTCCCCATCTTGCTTGGGGCCATCCAAGCGGCCCAGATGTGGCCATACCAGAATCTGGCTTCACATCAGCAACCTCTGGTTATAAAACCAGAGAAGAGGAATCATCACAAGGGAGGAAGCATCTTTCCAAGTGCTGGATGTCATCAAGGATTCTCAGTGTCTTTCAGACATCATACTACTTAGAGCATTGAAAACTTAAAGAAGGAAAAAGATGGGCCAAAAAAGAAAATGAAAATTGGGAAAGATGTCCAAGAATGACTCAAAGAATACATTTTTTTCAGTGCACTTCCTTAATTTGTTTTCTTCAAGCTTGTTGAGCAGGTTTCTTCTTAGAATACTCTTGCTCTCTCCCTTCCCTGACTCAAAAGCGGCAGTAGGTTATCAGAAGGGATGCAGAAGGCAAGCTGCTAATGGGTTGTTACATGGTAGGGCTGAGAGCCCTGCTGGCCACTCATTTCATCAGAGGGAGACCTCTCAACTCCTGCAGCCAGCTAGTACTTCAGAGAACGCTGCCTCTTGAGACTGCTTGGTGTTCCACTTAGCCCAGGTACGGACTTCTCCGGCAGCTACGAGTAAAGGTGGAAATTGTTTATCAGAACAGAGCAAGGACCAGTTAAACCTCTGCTTTTGAAAATTCTCCCGCAGAACAGATAACATAATTCACAAGGTGGCTAAATCTAGAAGAGGTGAACAGTCATTTTAAAATGAAAGTGGAAACTCAAAAATATTTTTGCTTCGTTTTGTGCCATTTACAATCTGAAGCAATAAAAAAGTGTCAATGAAATTTTGTTCAGTGTTGGCTACATATCATCTTAGAAGCTATTCTCCATCCCACAGGAACACCCCTGGAGGATCATTCTGCCTCTGCACTCCCACCTCCTGTGGATTTTACAAAAACTCCAGTGAAGGATCCAGCAGCTCCCTGCTCCTCTAGAACTTACTATCACTTGTTGTCAGAGCCTCTTGTAAAATACTATGGGGGTTATTCTGAGCT
Source organism: Ichthyophis bannanicus (assembly GCA_033557465.1). NCBI lineage: Eukaryota > Metazoa > Chordata > Amphibia > Gymnophiona > Ichthyophiidae > Ichthyophis > Ichthyophis bannanicus. The sequence goes on from CM066034.1 coordinate 849,908,838, forward strand.
GGGTGGGCAGTGGGCGGTCGCTGGCCCTGGACGTACAGGGCTGATTCTAATGTTGGCCCTGTACGTCCAGGGCCAGCGAAATGTCCTGGAAAGTTATTCCACCTCTGAGGTGGAATAGCTTCCCTGGACGTTTTTATTTTTGATGGTCTAGGGTGCGGAGGCGGTAGGAGGGGGCCAGGGTTTATTCCCCGCAGTCCGACCCTGGCCTTAGGAGGCCAGATCAGGGGTCAAGCTACAGGGAATAAACACTTTTTGCTGGCAGCCGGCATTGAGGCTTTTAAATGGAGCCGCGGTGCCATGGCGACATGATACCATGGCGCTGCGGCTCTATTTAAAAGCCCTGACTGAGTTAGCTGGGTGCAGTCCTGCACTTGTAGGCCAGACAGAATCGCCCTTTTCTTAGACATTATACTGTAATAGGTATGTCTTTGTATAACATTTTACTTCACTCTTCCTTCCATTGATGTCTGTTGTTATTGTAAATCATTTTGAATAACTGTTCATAAAAATGGTGCATAACATTTTTTAATAAATAAATAAAAACACATATGCCTTAATTTAGGGGTATGTTTACTAAACCGGGCTAATGGTTAACCTGGGCTATCTGCCACTAGGTCCCATATTATTCAATGGGACCTAGTTGTAGATAGCCCGGGTTAACCATTAGCCCAGTTTAGTAAACATACCCCTTAAAGTGTATTCTCTACCATTTACAGTACTAGTTTATTAGGACAAGTGCATAAGAACATAAGTACATAAGATATTTATTTGATTTATTTATTTAACTGGTTTTATATACTGCTTTTCTACGAGGCAAAACGGTTTACAATGAACAGCAAATGAATGTTTACATAAAACGGTTGAAACTTTGTACAGGTCAACTTTGATACAAAGTAAATAAACAAATCAACACGCAAATGTTTACATAGAACTAGTGAAACTATTTACATGGAGCTTAGATATTGTAAGGTCATACTGGGTCAGACCAAGGTCCATCAAGCCCAGTATTCTGTTTCCAACATTTGCCAATCTAGGTTGCAAGTACCAAGCAGTTTCCCAAAAGACTCTGTACCTTTTCTAATAATGCTATATCCTTTTTAAGATATGGCAACCAGAATTGCACACAATATTCAAGGTACAGTTGCACCATGGAACGATACAGAGGCATTATAATATCCTTTGTTTTATTTTCCATTCCTTCCCTTATGATACCTAGCATTCTATTTGCTTTCTTGGCTTCTGCTGCATACTGGGCAAAGGGTTTTATTTATTTATTTTATTTTACATTCTCTTATATACTGTGCTATTCTGCATCAGTGCAGTTTACATTGAACAAACTGAAATTACATTGAACAGGGCATTATAACTTGGAGATAACTATTTTACAGGGAACATGGGCTATGGAGGGTTAAGTGGCTTGCCCAAGACCACAAGGAGCACCTGTAGGACTAGAAACCCCAGCCCTTCCGGTCCAAGATTGCTGTCCTCTAGTGGGATTTGAACACCTGACCTTCCAGCCTGAAGTACCTTGCCCCAACCACTAGGCCACTCCTAGTTTTAACATTTTATCCGCGATGACGCCTAAATCTTTTTCCTGGGTGGTGGTTCCTAATGTGTAACCTTGCATCATGTAACCATAGTTTGGGTTGTTCTTTCCTAGGTGCATAACTTTGCACTTGTCCACATTAACTTCATCTGCCATTTGGATGCCCAGTCTTCCAATTTATCAAGATCCTCTTGCAATTTTCCACAATCCTCATGGGTTTTAACAACTTTAAATAGTTTTGTGTCATCTGAAAATTTGATAACCTCACTCGTTATTCCCATTTCCAGGTCATTTATGAATATGTTAAAAAGCAGCGGACTCAGCACAGATCCCTGGGGTACTCCACTATTCACCTTTCTCCATTGGGAGAATTGGCCATTTAGCCCTTCCCTCTTCTTTCTATCTTTTAACCAGTTCCTGTTCCACAATAGTACACTGCCTCCTAGCCCTACAGTACTTTTCTTTATAAATTAGCCCCTATGTAGGTATCTACTTCCATGTTTTAAGTACGTTCTTCCATATACAATTATCCTCTAGATGTACTCTGTAATAATCTTAAAGGGAGCCGTATTCATATGAAATATCCCCTATCTGATTTGAATTCATTTTTGCTTCCTGCATCAGGGACAACAGAACATTATTCTACATAAACTCCAAGTCCACTAATATTTCTTCTGTAAACAAATTAAAACATGGCATCAGAATCTACAAGTGGGAAGAAAGACGCTGACATTAATGTTTTATTTAATTAGTGGGCTTTGAAGGTATATAGAATAATGTCCTATTATCCCTGATGCAGGAAATAAAATATGAATTCATGCCCGATGGGGGATGTTCATATGAATATGGCTCACTAAGATACGTACTGTCTACTTTTATTCTGAGTGAAATATGGACACGACGCCAAATATTTAAGGTGTTATTAAAATTAAATGGACTCATGATTAACATACTGGGAGGATGATGAATTATAATCTAAAGAACCTGTATTGAAATATGATAGTTCATTAAATTATTAAAATCATTAAATACTTCAGAGGTTGAAGATGTAAAGGGGTTCTGAATGGAGAATACTGGCATGTTTGTTAGATATAGTCTATATGAACAAGCAGCAAATAGCTGCAGTGTGTATAAGGAGGCATATTCAGCAACTGCCCACGTAATTAAACCCAGATAGTTAGTGCTGTAACTTATCCAGTGTATGGCGCTGAATATCCAGGTTCTCTGGACAACTGCATCGCTATCTGATTAGTGGTGACCAGAAAGCAAGAACCAGATAAAGTTAGGACAGCTATTCAAGTGACCTAACTTTAATCAGTTTAGCTATCTGGTTAATGGCTGACTATTGCTGCTAATTGGATAGCAACCAGTACTGCTCCGAATCTGCTCGCAGACTGCCCCGTTTGTAGCCAGGCATTTTTTACGTGATCTGTGGGGTATTCAGTAGCACTAGCTAGTTAGAGCTGTTGAATATCTAGCTAAGTGTGTTTTAGTCAGTTAGCATTCTGCACACTTTTGAATATCCCCCCCACAGATTATATATTTCACCATGCTGCTTGAGATATAATGGTTTTGAGGTGACATGATGCGTGATATGATCTATACATATGGCAGTCAAATATCGGTGTTTATAGATATTCACATTTACATTTATTAATTTGGCATACTGTAAAATCTTGGAAAATCTAAGTGGTTTACAAACTAAAATTAATAGGGAGTAACAGACACAACATAAACAACACAAACAAGGAAATCAACTACACAGGGAGACACCATAAGGGGCCGGGGTTACTGTGTGTGTCAGAGATAACACAAGAGGAATGTAAGTGTCCAACAGGGAAGTCCCAGCCTACCAGCAGAGGAAAAGTGAACTATCAAAAGTCAACCTCAGCAATGTACCTTAAAATCCCTGTGTAAAAAACCAAATAGATTTTTAACGAACACTTAAAATGCTTAAAAGAAGATCAAGTCGGATATAAGGAAGGAGACTATTCTATACACAAGGCACAACAACACTGAAGTAGGACTGTCTTGTGTCCAAAAGGAGAATATCATGGTGGGATGGCACCACCAAGAATTTTTGCTGTGAGGAACAAAGTGTTTGCATAGGTATGTATGAAATCAAGGAGCTAGTCAGGAATTCCAGCAGGCCAGTTAAAAAAAAACAACTAATGGGTAATTACCAGGATTTAAAGGATAGATGTGCACACCCCATGTTTTTGTAGCAGGGACATGTATGTGGCCGCTATCATGGCCATACATTTTGAGGATGTCCTAGTTTTTAAAATTAGGCCAAAGCTTGAATGTCCCTGTTTTGTTTTCGGATGTTTTGCCTTGGATGTCAAGGATTGTACTTGGACATCTTTTCTAAAATGCCACTTCACATGTATAATTCCAGATGCATGATGCATTATACATCCAGAATGATACTTATAATATTGCAACATTTTTTTAGTGCTGGACACATGCTCCACTTAACCTGCACCAACATGGCTTCAAACCACATTACAACATGGAGGCTCTGCTCACCTCCCTCTTTTGACAACCTACTGAAAGGAATAGACAACATAAAGAAAGGTTTCCTACTAATTTTCATCGACATCTCAGCTGCCTTTGATACGGTATCACGCCCCATACTCCTACAGTGCCTCCAAGAAATGGGATTACGCAACAACACCCTGAAATGGTTCACCTCCTACCTAAACAATCGCATACAGCAAGTAAAATGTGGGGAAAAGAAATCAGCTCAATTTACCACCACTCAAGGAATACCACAGGGATTGGCCCTGTCCTCAATACTTTTCAACATTTATATCCAGCCCATATGTAGCATCATTAGATAACACAACATACAATATCACCTGTACACAGACGATATAATGGTGTACACCCCAATCGACCTGAGCACCCCTGACATAACTTCAATGACCAAGTGCCTCGAACACATGAAAACTTGGCTCACTGACAATAACCTCAAGGTAAACTTTGATAAGACTGAAGCAATGTTTATTTCCAGGAGCACAACATTCAACCCACCCCAAGAAATCAACATACTACACAGGACAATCACAACAAAGGATGAAGTAAAGTATCTCGGTGTCATCATAGATAAGAACCTGAATCTCCATTCCCACATTAACAAGACTGCAGCAAAAGTGTACCACCGTTTAAAGATCATCAGATGGCTCAAGACACTCCTCAGCCAAGAACATTTCCGCACAGTATGCCAGGCAATCATCACCCTCATACTGGACTATGGAAATTCACTATATCAAGGGTTACCCAAACACTCTGTACACCCACTTCAATTGGTTCAAAACACTGCAGCATGCATTAATCACAGGCACATTCAAATACGAACACATAACACCAGTACTCCGAAATCTGCACTGGCTAACCATAATGTCACAAGCAAAATTCAAGGCAACACTAATCATCATCAAGACCATACACCACTGCTCAGCAGAAATTCTACAGACCGCAATAACCAAAGACACAAGGTGCAGACCCAGGCAAACCCAAAGCAGCAACAGACTCCTCACCCCAGCCGGATACAACAAAACAAAGCAATCAGCTTCCAGAACAGCCTTCTCACTCTCGGCGCCGGACCTATGGAACTCGCTCCCTGAGGAACTAAGAGCACAAAAGGACCTCAAGGACTTCCACAAATCCCTCAAAACCCATCTGTTCATGGCCACATATGAACAAGTACCTTAACTCACAACCAACGCAGCCATGTCGATATAGCCACCAAACACCAACAGCTCAAACCTGGGACTCAACCCCCGGAAATATATGTATGTCTTGTCACCTATGTTGAATGTAGACCCCTCATTATATCCCTAACCACTTTGATTGAAGGATAAGGTGGTATACAAAACTGGCTAAATAAATAAATAAAAATAGTTCTTTTAAATATTGTCCAACGTCTTTGAGCATGTGGAGAGTGATTTTATAAAGTCTAGAATAGTTAAAGAACTTTTTTTGTGTCTATTTCACATCTATTGTATAAAGTAAAATACACATAATGATCGAAAATGCATGCTAAGTCTAGGCACAATCACTTACACCAGCCATATCTGCACCTAGGTTTGCTAAGATTGCATGTGAATTATAGTATTTTTATAATCTTTGCCCAAACTCAATCCATGCACATGCCCACAGTGAAATTATATGCCATCGGGTTTACATGTGCACTTAGAGAACAGTGACCATCTGAAGCTTGCATATAAATGCCCATTAGTATGCATATATCACTAAAATACCTTGATTTATGCATGGAGATGGCACATAGGTTTACGGGGCTCCTTATCAAATTACCCCCAAAAACTAAGTTTTCATTCCCAAAGTGATTGATGCTGTTTTATGCCTCCGAAGTGGTTATAAGTTTCAGGGTCATCAGATCTGATATCATGGGAACCATTGGAGGATATTGCACCTCCCCCTCAAATTTTGACCTTGTATTAATATTTCAGTCCTCTCTTTCTAGTACCAACATAATTCACTCTGCCTCCCCTCAGCAGCTAGGATGAAAGTAATGCTTCATGAAAATGTCGGCCTTCTGTGCTGGTGGTGGTGGGGGGTGCAGGGGCGCATGAGGCAGGGTGGGAGAGACAATAAGACAGGTCAGAACAGAGATGATCATGTGGGTGAGAGTGTCATTGGGGAGGGGGTCAAAGAAAGAGGGCTGTGCAAGTGGGAGGTGAGAGAGTATCACAGGGGTAAGCAGAATGGGAGAAAGCAAGCAGGGGAAGTGAGAGAGAATGTGGTAGCTGATAAGGGAGGACTGCCCAGGTGAATGGATGGTGAAAAAGAGGAACATGTAGGCAAGGATAAAATAGAGAAATTCAGGAGTAGGGTAGTGAGAAAAAGAGAATCATGAGCGCAGGGATAAGAAAGGAGCCAATGAGCAAACAGAAAGTGAGAGTGGATTGTGCAGGTACGAATGGTACAGAAAGGGTTTGGATCATGCAGAGGAATGTGTGTGTGAGAAAGGGTTGAACTGGAAGGGATAGAGAGAGGATTGTGGTGAAGGGGAACTTCCCTAATGGAATTGGGTGTCCTAAAAGCTTTCCGGCTACAGTGAATCCTGTGGAGCGTGCAGTTATTGCAGTATAATGTTACAATATTACATCTACTGCTCACCATAATGAGACACAAAGAAGTCAAATGAGTTAAGGATGCACAAAAAGCCACTTTCTCATCTTTTTCCCACCCACGGATGATGCTAATCCAAAATGATACACTGTGCATTGGAAATAAATTATTAAATGTCTTATGATCTATGAACTGTGATGTTATATTTAATTTTCTTAAATATATTCATGTGGAAGTATATTGTTTAATACACACCATTATGAATCACTTCAATGTCATTATGTCAGTGGGTGCCAAGCAGTGTGCTTTTGCATTGAGATGTGTGAATCTCTAATGAGAGTGTTCATACTATGATAAAGTGCAGTCGAGAATGAAGGAACTGCTGCTTCATGTGTAAACTGAAAATTTAACATGGCATGCTGCACATAATTTTGCTGCAGGTCCGGCACATAATTTTGTGACACTCCATGTTAAACTGTGCTAAGTAGTTTTCCAGTTTCATTAAAATCGTGCCGTATGGCAGTGACCATGTCATAAAATATTGTGGAAATTTTTCAGTTAATGACTTTTGCTACTATGCAGTAACCTTTCGTCCTTGAGCATGCTAAACTAAAAGGGACTATGTCACACTAAAAAATTCCCCATATTCACTAAGGGGCCTAACCGAAGAACCATACTGGTTATCCAGATAAGAAAGACTGTCAGCAGTACTATATGGAAAGTGTTGCTGAATATCTCCACAGACCGCCTGGTACTCTCTGGATAGTGCAAGGGGTGATCTCTGGGCAGAGCAGGGGCGGTGGTCGTGACCATCTAGTTAGCAGTCATATTCAACTGCTGTCTGGATAAATTCCATCTCTGTGAGGATACTCTATCCTCATAACTTACAACAGCAAAAAGTGGTCCTAAGTGTTATTTTGATAGGCTGTCCAGACAACAGCTGAATATAGCTACTTTCTAGATGGCCTTCAGCACTGAAAGCTGAAAGCTGGATCCAGATAGTCATCGTTGGTCACTATAGATGCTGAATATCCAGATAGTAATTAGTCCTTTAAATATCAGTTCTTTGTATATTGGTCTCTCAATTAATAATATGGACAGCTTGCACATATTAAAAGGCTCATCCTAAAGAAAACTTGAGCCTTTTAGAGCAGGTAGATGTATACTTGTGCATTTCAACCAACCTAAAGTGTGAAAGCTTTCAAGCACAGAGTTTTTTCCAGAGTATTTTTTCCAAAAAAAGGTCCATCTGGGATCCAATGCAATCCCCCCAAACTCCCTAGAGATGTTCTCCAGGCTTTTATGCGCCTTCCTACCGTTCAGCTCACAGCAGTAGGACTCTGGCATTTTATCCCACTTTCATTCCACCCAAACACCAACAACCTATATTCATGAGCCCAAAAACATTATCTGAGGCTAAATAGCCTCCAGTACATGCACACAACATTACTGACCCCTCCATTGGCCTACCAGTCATCATAAGCATGACAGAATGCTGTGATCTCCTATTGTGAAATACCACCTCCTGATAACACTTCATAGTGAATTGCACCATGGCAGCTGAGTGGGGAGAGGAGGATCAACAACCTCTTGGTCCACACATTTTTTAAATACTAACCTTAAAAGCTATAAATGCCATGGGGGTTATTTTACCAGCCCTATTCATGCTTTAGATGTCTGCAAATGGGCATAGAGATGTCCAAAGTACAGAGATGTCTCCAGAGCTATTTGAGAAGCCGGGTCTCTAGATATCTCCAGTGCAACGATGTCCAAGTCTGAATGGGGGTGTGGCAAATGCGTGGCTGGGGTGTTCCATAGAACTTGGACATCCCCTCTTGATCTCAGAAATGTCCTGGAAATCCAGCATTGTGTCTAAGGTTATACTTGCTCTAAGCATGAAGAGGCATCTGAACAAATGTTTAGAAGGTATAAAAAAGGAGCTACACTAATACCCTCTTTATTTTACAATATCACAACAAACATTGGGAATAGGGACTCATATTTTCATTTTGCTATGCCACTGGACATCCCCTTATACTAACGTGCATGAGATGGATGACCCTGTCCAAAATGTTCCTAAAGGGGACGTCTATGTAGCCACTGGCAAGGACGTCCACGAAGGGGCTGTGGGCAAAAGTGAAACCAGATAGCCAGGTATCTACCAGTGCTGACTATCTGGTTTTGCTGCATGCCTCGGTTGCTCTCCGGTCATCAGCGATATTCAGCCACTTACTGGATAGCAAAATCACATAAAGTTAGGAGAACCATTGATCTGTCATAAATGTATGCAGTTACTATGTGGTTAGTGGGCTGAGAATTACCCTGGCACTATCCAGATTGTGTGAAGGCAGTCACTGAGGATATTCAGTGGCAATGACTGGTTAGTACAGCTGAATATTGGGCTCAGTAGAGTTTATGTGGTTCGCTCTTTTGAATATTGGGTCCTTTATTTCTAGCGTGTCATAGTATTTGGTCTTTATTTTATAATGGTGTAGGTAGAGAATTCCATTGAGATTGGTACCTCTTTCTTATTTTGGGACTATATGTACTGTATGTACTCTTTCCCTGTTTTGTAGGCTAATGGCATCTGGTCTTCTCTCATAAGATCTAAGTAGAGATTTGGCAGCTTTAATTTTCATATTACATAACATTTTTTGTGCTTTTGTGTAACAGATATACAACTGAGGTATTTTTCATGACAACATCTTGTAAACATGAATCCAAACAACCATTTTTAGTAACTGCTATTTTGTATTTGTGTGCAGACATAATTTCTTCAAGTACATCCTGAACATGTTTTCAGCTTTCACCACATAATTTTCTATGAAAAATAGAGAATGAATCACTTCTCTCTGCTATCCATATGCTTTTCCTATGCATTTTCTTATCTTTCTATTCTTCTAACTCGCTGCTTGCAGACAGATGGATTTAATTTTCTACAAGAAATATTCCATATGTAAGGTCTCTTTGTCCTGATGTAAGGAAAACCATTATTCTAGCAAAGGGGATTGGTGATCCTTTCATCTCCTGACAAGACTAAAAGTGGTACAGTCCATTAGGATGTGTACTTGGATCACTGAGAAAATTCTGGTCCGTTACGGAGAGAGCTCCAGGGAAGAATGAGTTGCAGAAAATCTAGGGGCATGTTTATTAAACATTACTGCGCCCTAAAAGATGTCATCACATGTTAAGTAGCATTTTAGAAGAAACATCTAGTTTGAAAAAAATGGCGGAGGGGGATATTTAGTGCCGGCGGCTAGCGCTGTTAACATGACTAGCCACTGGTGTTGAAATTTAAACCTGAATATTCAATGTTGGGGTCATATTCATCCCTGGCATTGAATATCTGGGTTCGTTGCATTCCCGTGAGGCTAACCAGGGTTTTCTGCACCTCTCTTTCACCACATATCGCTAACCGGGAAGTGACTTAATATTGCCACTGCCCAGTTAGCCTCTACTCTACTCCAGAATGCAACAAGGCACATAGAGGCAGCACAGAGCCACATTTACATGGTTTGCAGGACTGCAAACCATGTAAATGCCTTTGAAAATACCCTGCATGATTCTTAATGCATGGTAATGAACATTTAGTAAACCTTTAGTAAACATGCCCCCTTCGACAGGTGAGCATGCACCTTATGGCAAAAGTAGGAACAGCAAGTTCCATTAGGCTTTACTTTTCTTCATGTCAAACGGATGCCAGAAGAGTCTAGAAATTGTAAAATTCAAATGGGATCATTGATACAATTCCCAATACAGAATCATTTAGGGATCTGCATGCGTTAGTTTGTTAAAAAAATACCTTAACAAATGTAGTGCCTGCTAAATCTATTTAATGCATATTCACTTTTGAAGTAATGCATATTAAGCCAATTTGTGCATGTTAAAAAGTTCTAATGTGAGTTACATTTTTTGTAACTAAAATGAATGTGTGAAATGCATTGACAAAAATCAGAAAGGAAGCAAGAATACACATTCGTGAGCATCTTCTTAGTTCATTCAAACACTTTAAAATTTAAATTGCTTGTATGCTTACATACCTATGAATTAACGTGGGTACAATTAATTTGTGTGCTTAAAAATGTTCTAGCCCGCTTAAAATGAATGCCTAAAGAATGAAAATGCGAAACAGAATGAAAAAAATGCCCCAAAATCATGAAATATGAAGCATGAATTTCAAACCTTTTTTTTTTTTGGCCATACATTCCCTTAGGAAAAAACCCAAACAAATAAAAAATGTTTGCATTGAGCAGTTCTCTAGAACCCTTCATCTGGAATCTGCACTAAGGAATAATACAGCAAAAAAGTAGTTTCCACTCTCCTGTAATGTGGGCTAGTATGTTTGATGTGGTTGGATAGTGGCTGGCCTCTTGGGGCTATCCTATTCTTTGATTGTATTCATTGTTATGTTTTCTTCATATTGCATTATTGTTCTGTATGTAAAATATAGAAATTTGATAAAAATAAAAAAAAACGTAGTTTCCTGAACAATTTGACAGGTCTACTAAGAATTCTTTTACCTGTCTGCACAAGAACAATGAATACAAGTCACCAGAACTTTTGTATCCCTAAAGTATGATCTTGACCCCAGTGTACTGTCATCATGGTCTGAAAGTAGCACACTAATGGGCTCGACCTTATGGTTAAGATACAGCTATCTTCTCCTATGCTCCCCAGAAAAGAACACTGTAACCTGGAGGGCTAAACTTACTACCTGCACCAAATATTTTCTTCTGGTGAATGAAAGTGTTTTATAGGAGTGTGAGCAGCATCTTCTTGGAATGGAAAGAGTACACTTTGAATATCCACTTGATGAAGTGATAAGGGGGTGGGACACATTTTCAAAGGCGTTTACACTGTTTGCAAACCTGCAAACCATATAAATACCGCTTTGTGGGACATTCAGAGGTTAGCGCCCCTGAATATTCCCAGTGCCACCACTACACACCCCAACACTAAGCGTTCCGGGGAGGGAGCGGAGGCAGCAGCCATTTCTAACCGGGTAACTGCTGCCCATTTAGCGATATTTGGTGAAAGTGAGGCACAGGAAACCCTGATTAGCCTCATGACAGTGCAGCGAACCCAGATATTCAATGTCAGGGCCGGATATGACCCCGGCATTGAATATCCAGGTTTAAATTTCAGCGTGGATGGTTAGCTGTGTTAGTAGTGATAGTTACTGGTGTTGAATATCACCCTCAAGGAGAATAAACTTCTATTACTCTTCACTTCGTGTGCCACTTAGAAGCCCTGTTCATGATTTCCATGCCTGAAAGTGCCTATTCGCACATGGAAATCTCATGGATGTCCCCAGAGCTATTTTAGAAAGCTCCAAATTTACACTTGCCCAGTGTAATCATGTCCAAGTCACTCAGGGCTATGATGGGGGTATGCCCAAGGTGGGCTAAAAAACAGATGTGCGCACGATTTTAGACCAATGCTGCACGTCTCAATTTGCCATCAGAGCCCTCCGTGGCTATGCCTGTTCCAGAGAACCTGTTGTAGGGCACAAATAGGACACTGCAAAGTGCTCGTTTCAGCAAACTAGCAGCTGTAAGGAGAAAAGGGGAACGTCCCCTCACTGATATTTTTCACTCTTTAAAAAAATGTGGCAGTAAGTAAAAAAGCATAGCTCCTATACCGCTACACGTCCTCATTTTCAAGATGGCAGGTCAGGACGTGTATGCGGCGAGAGATACAGGGTTACATTCCGATAGAGGGCCACAGACACAGAATGGCAGACAACCATATCTGACACATGCAGGTTTCTAAAATCGGGCATAAATCTGCACATGCAAGACCCATCACTGTCTGCACCTCCCTATTTTCCCTTTTATCTCGCGGATACGTGTATCTTTCAGGCAAGGAATGGCCCAGTTTTACGAGGCACTTACATGTGCCTGTCATCTGTGCTGCCCCTCCCAGATTTCACCTACACGTCCTTTCTAAAATGGGCCTTTATATGTTTGTTACCATTCTTTTGTATTTACACCTCATATTTCTACAGCTCAATGGTTGTGGTGGGGGGGGGGGGGGAGGGTAACATTGAATTTACTCTGGCTTCCCTCTCATTAAAGCAGCAGTTTTAAAAGTAGGTGCCTACTTTTAGGTGCCAACTACGTGCATAAATGTTAGTACTTTAGTCATTTATGTAGTATGTATATGTGGTCACATATATGAATAAATGACCTCCTATAAAATACAGATAGCATAAAAATACAAAATGTTTACCTGATGCATACTTTGCTGGTGGGCTCGTGCATGGGGAGAGTTGTGCAGCCTGCAAGGTTACACGAGTAAATCTTGTCAAATGTCACAGTATTTGTAACAGTTATGCCCAGGATACTAACACTAGCTTGTTGAAGCAACCAATTGTACCCCACCCCTGTTCCATGAAAGCATAGATGAAAATTTCATGTTAATTGTAAATTGCTTTGACTTAAGGATGAAGCAGTATATAAAAGGAGTTAAATAAATAAATTATAAAATGATTATGTTTACATGCGTTAATTATAAATTTAGCTATGGCCAATTACACCAGCTGAAGGCACAATTTCTGCAATATAGGGCCTATTTGTTTTCAGTAAATAGGCTTAAAATAGTTGCTTTAAATGTATTTTTCCCAGGCGCCCTATTAGCAAATTACCCTCTAAGGGGAGAAATGTATAAAAAGCCACCTACTGTAGATCTACACACTAACATCATGCATAAATCTAGCATAAGTGGCCACTTGTGGTCATAAATGATGTGGCCACAATTCTGTAAGTATGCACGCACATGAGATCACACATGTTTTCATTGTGGGTGTGCACAGGGGCAGAGCTTGAACAAAGTGCAAGGTTATGCTCATATGTTATGAAAAATACTATAATTTCTAGGGCTGGTAAAAGTGAATACGCCTTAAATTAATGCAGGTTTTCAGTCATAAGAATATAAGAAATGTCATACTGTGGCCAATCCAGGTCACAATTACCTGGCAGGTCCCCAACAAGACACACAGGTTTCACAGTGCTTGTACTGGGGCAAGCAGTGGATTTCCTAGGTCCTCTTTAACAATGGTTTATGGACCTTTCCTCCAGGAACTTGTACAAACCTTTTTGAAACCTAGCTACACTAACAGCTTTTACTACATTTATTTTATTTATTTATTTAGCAAATTTTTTTATACCACATTCTCTACAAGTCTCAGTGATTTACAAAGAACTTAAAAGCAGGAAAGGGAAGTTACAATTAGCTTGATAGGTGAAAGTTCGGTAGCTCGGAGTAACAAAACTTAAATGGAGTTAATAGAAGGTGCATTTAAACAATAGTTCAGAAGGTGCTCTTAACAATAGTATACTATTAGTCATACAACATTCTTTCTCTAAGGAATTTTAACTTGGGGGTCTTGGAGCATATATGGGGTAAGATTAATTTAGTCAGACAAGTTGTATAATAATCTATTGTTGTAGTGCTGTGGGGGTATGGTGAGTTCTTAAAATTATAGATTTATGTTTGCGCAGTTGAGTTGGCACCCTAGTGCTGTAGAAATAAGTGTGTCTTTATTTTCCAGTGGAATTCCATGGTGTCTTTTATTAATACATCCTCTGGTAATGAATTCCAGAGTTTGATTACGTGTTGAGTGAAAAAATATTTTCTCTTATTAGTCTTAAACGGGTTACACTATAGCTTCATTGCATGTCCCCTAGTCTTTCTACTTTTTGATGGCAAAAACAATTGATCTACATTTACCCATTATACTCCTTTCATTAATTTATAGACCTCTATCATATCTCCCCTCGGCCATCTCTTTTGCAGGTTGAAGAGCCCTACCTTTTAAGCCTCTCCTCATCCACAATATTTTATAGCATACTTTTCAGCATAAAATACACAAGAAATATGTCCATTAACCACACAGGAATTTATAAAGGTATCCTCTTGGGTTCTAATTCAAAACCTTCATAATCCCACTAATAAGACTCACAACCCCCTCCTCCTGGAACTAGGGTAGGAGGTGGATATGTATAGCACTTTTGCCAATCTTCCTTGCCTAGTTTCTGATTATTCCCTTGCTTTCCTTACAATTTCTGATTTTGTTTTCATAGGCAGCAAAATTGGGTGTGCCACAAAGGTCTTGGCCCTACTAAGATTTTGCCCAACACAGCATTAACAGCTAGAGAGCTTAGAAGCAGAGATGAACATTGGCTAGTTTGGCCATCCCAACAAAAAAAGATGTTCCACTGCCCCTGTTTCCTTTCTCATCTGTTCTTGGGTTTCCAAAATCTCACACCCATATTTAATAATCTAGATAATATTGTTCATTGTGAAACAGACCCACAGAGTTAGCTTAACTTCACTTCTCCACATCTGGACTTGCAATTTCATTCTTCATTGTCTGTTCTTTGATGCCAAGGCTTTGTCAAATTCCATTTATGTTTTTGGATATTTACTGTCCTTTGCCCTCAAGAATATCTCATTCACTAGGCAGACCAACTGGACCAAATAGTCATTATGTGCAACCACCTCCCAATCAACTCTTTAAATCAACATGCCATGTATTCAATGCAATTGCTGTGGTACCTTTATTCTAAGAAGAATCATTTGGAGATTTAGAGTTTGCACTATATGTCTCAAGCTACTTGTTATGAATAAAGAATTTACTCTATCAAGGGAAGAATTAGCTGCAATGTATTTATTTATTTATTTATTTAACAGCTTTTATATACCGCACTATTAATCATCAGCGTGGTTTACATTTTAACAACTTTGTACTTAAGCATAAAACATATGTCAAGTTTACAGGTAACAGGGAATGAAACATGGATAACTGGGGTTGAAATAAATAACAGAATTCACAACTATTTACAATAAATTCTCAAATGTTTTGAGTTCTAAAGAAGGGGAGCTACAAGGTTTTGAACTGGGGCGAGTATTGAAGTTACAGGAGCATATTTGACTAACCATGAAATACACCTCCCCTAGGGTACAAATTGAAAACAACTTACCATCAAATGATAAAGAATCAAATATCCCAGGAACAAATGGATCACAGTGGGCTCTGGTAGGTTGCGACCTGTAACACGGAGACACCCTATACATTAAGAGATATCCCTGCATAATGCCTTCACTGCCTTGGAAAATGAGAGTGGCCAATTAGTGGAAACTAAAGTGACCTTAAATAAGAAGGTTAACAACCCATCTGCTGGTAATGCCCCAAATATAAACAGGAAACTGTTATTTCTTGGAGACTCCATCATCAGAGGGATTAACTTGGGAACACAATCCAAGGGCCAGAAGATGGTCAAATGCCTCCCAGATTCTTCAGCCAACAGGAACACAAACCAAATTGTTAGCATAGTCAGTACAAAAAGTTAACATTTCAAAATGGATGTTGTTATCCACTTGGATACAAATGGCCTGGCCAGAAACAGTATCTCTACAGTACAAAAGGACTTCTAGATTTTGGGATGGAAACTTAAACCCATTGTCAACACTATAACATTCTCAGAAGTTCTACCTGTTCATGATAAGGGGGAAGAGAGCCTGCATCACATAACCAACTTTAAAATGTGGCTCCAAAGCTGGTATAAATGAGGATTTAGATAAATAGGCAACATGGGCAATAGATGAAACAACAAGAGGCTATACTGTGTTGATGGACTGCATCTCTCTGTGGCAGGAAAAAGGATCCTAAGTGAAAAATTCAGGAAATGTGTGGACAAGCATTTAAACCAGGGAAAGGGGGTGACTGATGGGGAAAAACAAACAAGTTCAGTTGTCACTCCAAGCAAAAATATAATAACATTGGTAATAATCATCATATTAATCCACACATTAATGACAAGAGAAGAGTCTGGAATAAAATTCATCCAAAATACAAGAAAGCCAGCCAGCCAACAATTGCTGGAGCGCAATGAGCATAAATGCTCAAAGTCTAGCCAACAAAGTTTCTGATCTGGAAGCCCTGATGGTAGAAATAGACTTGTCAAAACCCAACCACAAACTCCTTAGCATAAAAAGATTTAAAAAACAAACCGAATACCAAAATAGTACAACCTAAAGTATTAAACGAAAAAAAACCAGGATAGCACCCTGTGACTCATCAAACCAAAGCTTAAGGGAGGAAAAAAGACCTCAGTATCCCTCCGGACACACCACGATCCAAACGTCTCAGAGGGCGAGTCAGACCAGATTAAAAGCAACAGAGACTGGTTAAAAAAAAAACTGATAGAGTCAGTGCATGGCATGCATAAATTACTTTTTAAAAAGTTACTGTGCTGCCTCCCTCCAGCTTTCTCCAATAAAGGTTCTTTCTTTCAGCACCAAGAGATACATACAAGTGTCTCACCTTCTACTGCTGGGCTGATCTCACAATAAGTCCCACATGATTCCAGGAGCCCTCTCCCCGATAGTTGGGGGCGATATACCTATGCACCTCTCTGGCCGCTGGAAGAGAGTACTTCTATTGCAGAAAGCCAGATGGAGGCAACATAGAAACTTGCTTAAAAGCCATGATTGCTGAGCTCTGCATTTTTAAGTTTTGAGGGGCTGGGAGAAGGAATGGGAGTGTTCCTTCCTCCTACCCTTCCCATCACTGCTGCAGCCTCACCATGAAGGTTTGGAAAGGGCCAGCAGTCTCTATAGGGTAAATCTCAACCTTCTCCTGTTGGTTGAGCATTATATGAAAAAGGAATTTCAAGACAAAAAAAAAAAAGGCTGACTGCAAAGGTAAGGCAGCTCCATCTTGGACTCTCTTCATTCTACAGTATGTAAAAAATATATTTATTGCATAAGGCAAAGGAATGATGCACAGGATTTAAAACCTGGATTATCTGGTAATAGTAGTTGTTATGACTGTTTCAGTTGTGATCTAAAAGGAGTTGTGCTTGCCTTCTTTTTCTATTGATGGTTTCAACAAAAACATTCCATGAATCTGTGCTTCAAATCCATGATCACTGGTGACCAATAACTGTGAAAAAAATATATTTTGCTCTGATCAAATAAAATGAGAAGGATGACATGTGTTCCACAATGTTCCTCTCAGAAAAGCTAAAGGAATCAGGATGTCTGAAGAAATGAATCAAGTTTTGCCAGATACTTTTCAGCTATTTTCTGGCCTGAATTTGTGATGCCTTTCACTCTGTCTTTTTATGCCTTTGGCACTGTTCCTTGCTGTGAGTCTGACAATAGAATGCAACAAAATTATAAAAAGAGGCACCTGCCTCTTCCATTGATGATTTTCTTTTTACATTGTGCTGCTCTGAAAGTAGTAAAATAACATTAAAGTGGAGAGTAATTCTATAAACTCCCATGCAGTTGCCATGTGTGTTTGTGGGGCCTATTCTATAAAGTAAATATGAGCATACATTATTGTCTAGAATAGGGTATACTGATGCGCCTGATCCTAGTCTTGGAAGTAATGCCTGCTCTGGAGCAGGTACAAATGCCCAAATCTAGATACGGAGAAAACGCTTATAAGTTCTAATATTCTATAACGTAGAATATAAATTTAAGCCCTGTCAATGTTGCACGCAAGCTCTTTCCTTGTGCATATGCTAACCAAATGGGACTTAAGCCTGCACTTACAGAATAGCCATGCCTAAAGGAGGTCATTTTGGAAGCCCTATTAGTGCTTTGGACATCTGAAAACAGGCATGGAGAAGTCTCTAAAGCCATCTTAGAAATTGGTTCTGATGAGGTCATGGTGAAGGCATTCCCAGAAACCTGGACAACCATTGACATTTAGACCTGTTACAGGCACCTGAGAAGGGCTTGTTTTGCTATAAACCATTCAGAAGATAATTCTCCATCACCCCCAGTACTTAGCACAATGTCAATGATAGCAGCAGTGGGATTTGAACCCTGGTTTCCTTGTTTTTAAGCCCACTACTCTAACCATTAGGCTATCCTAAAATACTCAGGTCCTGAAATATAGTTCTGGGGATAGCTATGTAGATGCCCTAACACACATTCATATCGGGCATATCCATATTTGTGAAATCATGTCTGCCACTGGACGTGCCTGCTTTTTTTCAGATGTTCTGGCTTAAATGTCCCAGATTTCATGGACGCCCCTTCTGAAATTGCCCTCATAGTACAGTCAAACCTCGGTTTTCATTTGCCCCGGTTTTCATACGCTTCGGTTTTCAACGTCTTTTCTGACTGAGATTTTGTCCCGGTTTTCATGCATTGCTTCGGTTTTCAATGTCTTTTGACTGAGATTTTGTCCCGGTAGCAGGGAAGAAAAGCTGTCAACGTAAGCAGGAGATGTTGCATGAATGTGGGAGGCAGTTCTTTCTCTTGCAGGGTACGTCTGAAGCTATATCATTAAGATTTTCTGCCATTCTGAAGCATTGATATAAACTAAGTCCTTAGGTTAGTAAAATTGAAATCCAATAACAAAAAAACTAAACCCACAAAGTGAAACCCCTATTTAAACTCAATTTTTGTCAGAAGAGACTGGAGGAGACTGGAATGGACATCCAATCACACCAGACAGCCTTTTCTATTTTTCTTTTTTTGTAAACGCTAAAACATTTTTTACTTAGCTCATCAGTATATTACAGTGAAGTTTCCATGTGCCAGACTTTCTCTCGAATAGCGGTCGGATAGTTCAAGCACGACGTACGTTTCGGGCCATTAAGCCCTGTTTCAAGTGGTTACTTTCTTCCAAATACACCACTTATGGAAAGCTTCTTCTTACCGGAAGTTGCTCCGGAAAGATAAAGGGGAACAATCCTGTTCATTGGCTAACAGTCACTGCCATTCAATTGGGAGATCCAATCTACCAAACGGGAGACCCCATTGCCATCGGGGAATCCCTTGGTGTCTTGGATTACGTCAGAATAAGCTAAACCATTCAACTTCTTTGTTTAGCCCCATAGGTTGGACTGCCTGCAGATCAAATATCAGCTGTTGTTCACGCCGTTGTAAGGCTAAAAGCCGATTACCCCCCCCCCCCCCGGGGGTTTGGGGGAATAAAATCCAGCACTGTCCAAACAAAGTCAGTATCAAATTGATGTTGGTAAGCTTCACAATGTTCTACTAAAGGGGCAGAAAGAACTTTTTGGCGAATTCGAGAGGCATGTTCGCTAAGGCGAGTTTTAATTGGTCGAGAAGTTCTGCCTATATAAATTAAAGGACATGACCATTGTAAGGCATAGACCACAAATGTTGAATCGCATGACGTCCACCATCGGCGTTGTATAATTTTCCCAGTGGTGGGATGTGTCCATTGTTGTCCAATCATTGCTGAGTCACAATACATGCAGTGTGAACATTTGAAATGCCCCCTAAGATCAGGATCTGGAACTTGAGGGCGATCCAAGGGGGTGGCAGAATGAACCAAACGATCCTGTAAATTACTGCCTCTAGAAAATGCTATTCGTAAAGATTTTTGAAAACATTTATGCAGTCCTAAAACACCCCAATGTTTTCGAAGCACCGTCACAATAGAAGAACTTAAACTGGTAAATGGTAATGTCCCTACTATATGATCAGACTCCTGATCATCAGAGGTTTTGTTTGGCGATTTTCGTCAAGAAGCCATTCACGATGTGTGTACAAGGCTCGTTTATAGGCTGTCTTAATCACTTTCTCTGGGTATCCTCGTAGGGATAATCTGTTAATAAGATCCAATGCCTGAAATTTAAAATCAGACGTTGTGGAACAGATTCTTCTCAACCTTAAAAATTGACCATATGGGAGATTCCTCCGCATTGGTTCCGGATGACAACTCTGGTACATGAGAAGGCTGTTCCGCTGAACCGGCTTCCTATATAAGGTTGTACGAAAGGTATCCTGTTCCTTAATCACTATGATGTCTAAAAATTCAATCTGCTTCAAATCATAATGAGCTGTGAATTTTAAGTTTGGTTTAAGGGCATTCATCCAATCAAGGAAAGCCTGAAGGCGCGGTAAAGTATCAAACCATAAGAAAAATATGTCATCCAAAAACCGTCGCCAAAAACGTACCGGTTGAAAAAAATCAGAGGGATATAGTAAGTTCTCTTCAAAGTGAGCCATATATAATGTGGCTATAGAGGGGGCTACTGAAGCCCCCATTGCTATGCCATATATTTGATGGTAAAACTGACCTTCAGAAAGAAAGTAATTTTTTGTCAAAACCAGACTTAGCAATTCACATAAAAATGCTCTAGGTAACCGTTGAGGAGCAAATTGAAAAAAGGAAGGCATTAAATCCATGACTTCAGCCTGATTGATGTTAGTGTATAAGGCTTCAACATCAAGTGTCACCAAATAAAAATAAACTCCGTCTTCTAAACTTGGGATTAACATTTGTACCGACATCACGACATGATCCTTTTCAAATTCGGCTTAGTTTACAAAAGTTCTTTCGAAAACTACAGATAATACAGTTTTTTTCGGATCGACCATCTACCTTTGATGGTTCAGTTAAAACACCAACATCAAAGTGGGTCCCCTCTGGAGTTCCTGATCCAGCTATAACAACTTATCAGAATTTAGTTTTTAAGGATCTTCAAAATTTGGAAAACAAACGGCGTTACACCCGGTCTAATTTAGATAAAACTGAATGGCAAGCTTTAACGACATTACAACAGGATCCTAACATTATAATACGACGAGCGGATAAAGGTGGCGCTGTGGTGGTGCAGTCAACAGAGATGTATATGGAGGTTCTTAGGAACCATTTGCTTGATCGCCGAACGTATACTTTACTTGAAGTGGACCCTACTTACTCTCTCCAACAGGAGATTAAGGTCCTTTTGGATGAAGCATTAACCTTTGGTTGGTTAACTAAACGGGAACATACGTTTCTGAAGTTAGAAACCCCTCTTCGGCCAATCATATACATGGTACCAAAAGTCCACAAGTCTTTAATCGCCCCCCCGGGTAGACCTATCGTATCTTGTAGGGGATCCCTGTTGGAACCATTGTCAAAATTTTGCGACGTATTCTTGCAAAAGGAAGCAGCACTTGTTAAATCGTTTATTAGAGATTCTTCTCAATTTTTGCAACAACTAGCAAATGAACCAGTGCCATCTAGGGATTTTTATTTGGTGACACTTGATGTTGAAGCCTTATACACTAACATCAATCAGGCTGAAGTCATGGATTTAATGCCTTCCTTTTTTCAATTTGCTCCTCAACGGTTACCTAGAGCATTTTTATGTGAATTGCTAAGTCTGGTTTTGACAAAAAATTACTTTCTTTCTGAAGGTCAGTTTTACCATCAAATATATGGCATAGCAATGGGGGCTTCAGTAGCCCTCTCTATAGCCACATTATATATGGCTCACTTTGAAGAGAACTTACTATATCCCTCTGATTTTTTTCAACCGGTACGTTTTTGGCGACGGTTTTTTGGATGACATATTTTTCTTATGGTTTGATACTTTACCGCGCCTTCAGGCTTTCCTTGATTGGATGAATGCCCTTAAACCAAACTTAAAATTCACAGCTCATTATGATTTGAAGCAGATTGAATTTTTAGACATCATAGTGATTAAGGAACAGGATACCTTTCGTACAACCTTATATAGGAAGCCGGTTCAGCGGAACAGCCTTCTCATGTACCAGAGTTGTCATCCGGAACCAAATGCGGAGGAATCTCCCATATGGTCAATTTTTAAGGTTGAGAAGAATCTGTTCCACAACGTCTGATTTTAAATTTCAGGCATTGGATCTTATTAACAGATTATCCCTACGAGGATACCCAGAGAAAGTGATTAAGACAGCCTATAAACGAGCCTTGTACACACATCGTGAATGGCTTCTTGACGAAAATCGCCAAACAAAAACCTCTGATGATCAGGAGTCTGATCATATAGTAGGGACATTACCATTTACCAGTTTAAGTTCTTCTATTGTGACGGTGCTTCGAAAACATTGGGGTGTTTTAGGACTGCATAAATGTTTTCAAAAATCTTTACGAATAGCATTTTCTAGAGGCAGTAATTTACAGGATCGTTTGGTTCATTCTGCCACCCCCTTGGATCGCCCTCAAGTTCCAGATCCTGATCTTAGGGGGCATTTCAAATGTTCACACTGCATGTATTGTGACTCAGCAATGATTGGACAACAATGGACACATCCCACCACTGGGAAAATTATACAACGCCGATGGTGGACGTCATGCGATTCAACATTTGTGGTCTATGCCTTACAATGCTCATGTCCTTTAATTTATATAGGCAGAACTTCTCGACCAATTAAAACTCGCCTTAGCGAACATGCCTCTCGAATTCGCCAAAAAGTTCTTTCTGCCCCTTTAGTAGAACATTGTGAAGCTTACCAACATCAATTTGATACTGACTTTGTTTGGACAGTGCTGGATTTTATTCCCCCAAACCCGCGGGGGGGGGTAATCGGCTTTTAGCCTTACAACGGCGTGAACAACAGCTGATATTTGATCTGCAGGCAGTCCAACCTATGGGGCTAAACAAAGAAGTTGAATGGTTTAGCTTATTCTGACGTAATCCAAGACACCAAGGGATTCCCCGATGGCAATGGGGTCTCCCGTTTGGTAGATTGGATCTCCCAATTGAATGGCAGTGACTGTTAGCCAATGAACAGGATTGTTCCCCTTTATCTTTCCGGAGCAACTTCCGGTAAGAAGAAGCTTTCCATAAGCGGTGTATTTTGGAAGAAAGTAACCACTTGAAACAGGGCTTAATGGCCCGAAACCTACGTCGTGCTTGAACTATCCGACCGCTATTCGAGAGAAAAGTCTGACACATGGAAACTTCACTGGAATATACTGATGAGCTAAGTAAAAAATGTTTTAGCGTTTACAAAAAAAGAAAAATAGAAAAGGCTGTCTGGTGTGATTGGATGTCCATTCCAGTCTCCTCCAGTCTCTTCTGACAAAAATTGAGTTTAAATAGGGGTTTCACTTTGTGGGTTTAGTTTTTTTGTTATTGGATTCTGAAGCATTGAGCAGATAATGTAAAGGTATTTTAATGGACTGAATTCAATGTGATTCCGAAGAGAGCTGGGCACAGCAGCTTGTCAGGGGTGGCTAAGGCCAGATGTTAACATACTGTACTGTACAGTACTGTACTTAGCTTGCTTTCAGTGATGTTAAATGTTCATTTATCCATTTCATTAGTCATTTATATTTATTTCTCATTGTTTTCTGTATGTAAAAATATAGTTATTCTCTATAAAATGTATTTTTTGTGAATATTTTTGGGTGTCTGGAACGGATTAATTGGATTTACATTATTTCTTATGGGAAATATTGCTTCAGTTTTCATACGTTTCGGTTTTAGTCAGACTTTTTCGAACGGATTAATCATGAAAACCGAGGTTTGACTGTATGTGCATAATGTCGTACCCCCTTGCCTAGGCCAGAGGCTTAGGGCAAAAAGGGCTGCCTTATTTGTCCTTAAATAAAGAGTCACTGATTTTCTTCACCAGGGAATTCTGGGAGTTGTAGTTCTTACTTAAAGACAAAGTAGTATGACCACTCCGGTTTGTTCAGGCAAAACAAGAACATTTATTTTGGGTTCCCCTTTCGCATCAAATTCAAACACAAGGCAAAATAGGATTATTCTCCAAAGATAACAGGAACAAAAATTGCATCGGGAACCTCAGAACTGAAAACACTTTTTCACATCACAGCTGTTCCCAGCTAATTCTTCAGCTTGTTAATTCACAGCAACCTCTTGTCATTCAAACCAGGTAAATTCATTCCATTTATATTCAAAGTAGCTTTAGTTAATAAACTCAGAGTTCAGTGAATGTTCTTTAGTTTAACAGAAGGTCTTAGCTTTCTCCTACCCAAGTACAATATTGCTCTTCAAAGACTTCCTGTCTCAGTCCTTTTCTTAGCAATAATTAAACCTCCCTTCTACAGAGAGAACAATCCTTCGGTGCTTCATTACACCCAGAATCTTCCTCACAAGGATCAATCTGCATGTCCTCTTGCACCATACATTGCTTATCTTCCCCTGGGTTTTCAACAACACGTTCAAACTTACTGTTTTGTAAAAACTTCTGGAGTTCCTCTAAAAGCTGCTCTCCTGGATAAGAACTGGTTGTACCTTGAGAGTAGGCTTTTCTGTCTTGGAACAGTTTCTTTAATACTTTAATTGTATTCAGGTCTATCTCTCTGCTCAAGGCTGGGTTCTGGTTATCTCTGTCTCTAACTGCTTGCACCCACCTTCTCTCAGCTTGGGTTCCTGGAACCGGGTTTTGCACACTCTGCTCTGCAGTCTGGCTCAGCTCATTAGCAACGTCCCCAGCTATCCATCCACTGGACTCTGAAGCAGGCGTACCTTTCACCTTAGAACTGCTTCTTTGGCTGCTAAAACCTTTTTCCCACGTGGAGTAAAGCTTTCCATGTCTGCCTTCTCTTGGCTTCCTTGAACCAGGCTTCACTGCTCCTGAACCCTCTGGCTTCACAGCTGCTGGACTCTCAGCTGCTCTTTCTCCTTCTCCTCCCTCTGCTCTCACTGAGGCCGGCTTAAAAAGCTGCTTTCCTGCTACCACTCCCTGCTCCCTGCACATGTGCCTGTGATTAGAGCTCAAACCTGCACCTACGTTAGGGCTTGGGCGTGGCTCAGCCTCAGCTAGTATGTGTTTCTTTAGTTTATCTGAAGCTTGAACCCTGTGGAAACCTTGCCTGTCTCTTGTCTTAAAGGCGTATTCCTTATTTTCCTCTGTTTCCATCTGTTCAACACCACTCTCATCGTCACAATAAGCGTCCAGTCATATATATTATTTATTTATTTATTCTTATATACTGCATTTCCAAGGATCAACACAGCTTACAAAGAACTGAACTTCAACATTACATGCAACAATTTTACATGGAATAGGTATTATAACTTGAATGGAACCATTTCCGTGGAACAAATCTACATACATATAAGCTGTAGAATAGCACACAACTTTCCATGCACCCTTTATAGAATTTCTACTAAAATGTTTAGGCAACATTATATCAGTCTGTTGCCTATACTTGGATAGTACTAGTACTGTGACTAGTGCTATTAAAATTTTCCATAGCACTACTAGATGAATGTAGTGCTCCACAGACACAAAAAATAAGGACAGTTAATGCCTCAGGGAGCTTACAAGTAAAGTAGCTAATTATCATAATATTAACATGTTTTATTTTTTTATTTATTTAACAGTTCTTTTATACCGCTTCAGCTAGTAGCCGAGGCAGTTTACAAGGAATTTTACATGGAACTTGAGACTTAAAATATGTCTAGTTACATTACAACATTTTTTACAATTGAAGAACTATATACAGTGAGAGGAGTTAAAGGGAGAAACAGGTTATAGGGGTTGAGGGAGGGAGGGTTGGGGGTGGTGTCTTCATATGGGTGAGAGAGCTATAATGGGTGGGTTGAGTCTTGGAAGTGTTTTGAGGTTAGGTGCCTGTTTTGAAATGGCCTTCGAACAAATGTATTTTGAGGTTTATTTTGAAGTCTTTGAGGGAATCAATGAGATGCAGTTCCAAGGGGAGGGGGTTCCATAGTTTGGATGCAAAAAGGGAGAGGTCCCGCAAGGCAGTGGATTGATTACATTTGGCTAGGGTCTTTGGCACTTTTAATCAATTCTGTGAGGTGGTTCTTCTTGAACTGTGGTTGGTTTGAATGACAGTTTGGTTGCTCAGTGCAGAGAGGCCATGTAGGATCCTAAAGGTGGTTAGCAAAGCTTTATATCTTACTCTCATTTATATTGGAAGCCAGTGTAGCTGCTGTATTGTCACAGTGATGTGGTTTCTTCTAGGTGAAATTGGTCTGATTCTGGCCACTGTATTCTGTGCCATTTGAAGTGGGCAGAGGGTTGCTTTCGGGGAGTCCTTGATATATGATGTTGCAATAGTCCATGCAGAGCCAGCCTGTCTGTTAGGTGACCTAGGCAGCCGACCCAGGTGGGCAGTGGCAGCGGCACACATGGGCAGCGGTGGTGGCAGTGGCAATAGCACACATGGGCAGTTGCACCTCCCCCAGCTGCCGCCGATTCCATCTAGGGGAGGCAGGCAGCGGCAGTATTTCCAAAAGCGGTGGCAAAATGATGGAATTGACAGCAGCTGGAGGATGGCAAGGCCAGGGTTTATTCCCAGGGCGGCAGAAACTCTTGGGCCAGCTTTGAGTCTATGACTGGAGTAATTAGAGATTGACAAACATTTCTGAAATCTGTAGGATCAAGCAGAGGTTCGAATTCATGTAGGGTTTTTGTTTTGTAGTAGACTGTTTTTGCTACATTTTTTATGTGAGGAAGGAAGTTGAGGTTTTGGTCAGGCATGATTCCTAAGTATCTTACTTGGTTTTTAACTTGAAGGGTAGCTCCTGCTAGATGTAGGGATAATGGT
Organism: Ichthyophis bannanicus; assembly: GCA_033557465.1. Lineage (NCBI taxonomy): Eukaryota > Metazoa > Chordata > Amphibia > Gymnophiona > Ichthyophiidae > Ichthyophis > Ichthyophis bannanicus. Next base: position 849,935,774 of record CM066034.1, read on the forward strand.
GGGGAAAAGGATGTTTTTTGTGATATGGAGGACTTCCATTTTATTGTAGTTGATATGGAGGTTCTTGTGGATTAGCCACTGAGAAATATCTTGGAGACATGAACTGATGTTTTTTAATCAGGATTGTCAATCAAGAATGTGGTGCATACTAGGATGTCATCGGCATAGAGATTGTATTGGATCTTGTGTTTTTTTGCTAACCATACCCACACACATATGTAGCATCAACAAAGCTACCAGTTCTAGGGCATTCACCTATGTTGCCCCTACTCTCTGGAATGCCCTTCCCGACAATTTAAGTTCATCAATGTTATAATGCAACCTGGTTGTGTTTCATTGTAAACCACCAATAAATAAATAAGATTGGGCTGAACCCTGTGGGAGACCTTGCAGTAGCTGAAACAAGTAGGAGGTTAATGAGCTGATCTTCACTTGCTGGGTATGGTCCTGTAGGTATGAGTATAAACCCTTGGTTTAATTTTTCTTTTCCTTTGATTAGGTGGTCCATGAGTCTTGTAATTAGTGTTTCCACTCCATGTAGAGGTCTCTGAAACCATACTGTTGAGGATCAAGAGGTGCATGGATATCAACATGGTTTTGGAGCTAGTTGGACTATTTTTTCTATAATTTTAGCCACAAAAGGTATGCTGGATATAGGTCTGTATGATGATGGTTGTTTTCGGTCAGTGGAGGTTTTTTTTTATAAGAGGCCTGATGGAAGAACGTTTAAGGCCCTTAGACATGTACCCAGAATAAAGAGATAATTGTCTGATTTTAAGTTGGAAAGGGTTGAGTTCTTGTCTGGCTACCTTTATCCAAGAACTGGACAATGATAGAGGGGGGAAGTTGTGGTATTCAATTTTGAATTTATAGTGTCTAATTGTTTTGGTGAAGTGCTGGTAAAGGTCTTCCAACTGTTTGTGGGGATGCCTGATATTGGTTCTTCTTGAGGAGTGTCAATTGTGGGAATAGTGAGGTTATGTTTGGACTGTAGGTATATTGTTATTGTGTTTGGGCACATATGGGGATTAGTGCTTTGGCTGGTTGAATCTTTTAGGAGGGTCATAGCTATATCAAATACTTCCCTGGGGCGATTAAGTGAGGATCTGATGAGATTTATATGGTATTCTCTTCTGCATGCATTGGTTAGCTAGGAGTACTCATTTAATGCAGTATTGAATTCCTGCTGGTGCAGGGGGATCTTTAGTTTGCCTCCATTTGTATTCTAATCTTCTCAGGTGGTGTTTAAGAAGTTTCAGTTCTGGTGAGTACCAAGGTGCCTTTTGATGTTTTCTGGTACTGTTTGCTTTTTGAGGAATGATTGCACAAAATGAGATGGTGTCATTCCATTTGGTGATTGTAGAATCTAAGTCAGATGGGTCCATATTTATAAAGGGTGTGATTTCTTCTAGGAATGATTGTCAAAAGATCAGAATTTTCGGGCGTTGTGCAGCATTGTCCTATTAGGATTATGTTTGGTATTTTTGTGGATAAAAGGTTATTAACTAATATTTGGACCATGGTATGTCTGTTATTTGAGGTTGTAGAAGGTGAGTCCATGTATATGGAGTAAAGATGAGGTCCAGTGTTCCACCCTTCGTGTGAGTTGGGAAGGAGATGATTTGTTGATATTGGAGTTTGTGCATGGCATCTATGAAAGTGGAAGTTTGTTTGTTGCTTATGGAAGGGAGCTTTAGATCTTTAGATGAGCAGCGCTTTTGATGGAGGTGAGAGCAGGAGCTCCCCCTTCCTCCCCAAGCCCGCCAATCAGTAGCCATGCCCAACGGCTTAAGAACCGCCGTTGCTGGGGCTTCAGATGAGCAGCGCTTTTGACGGGAGTGAGAGCAGGAGCTCCCCCTTCCTCCCCAAGCCCGCCGTTGCCGGGGCTTCAGATGAGCAGCGCTTTTGACAGGGGTGAGAGCAGGAGCTCCCCCTTCCTCCCCAAGCCCGCCAATCAGCAGCCATGCCCAACGGCTTAAGAACCGCCATTGCCGGGGCTTCAGATGAGCAGCGCTTTTGACAGGGGTGAGAGCAGGAGCTCCCCCTTCCTCCCCAAGCTCGCCAATCAGCAGCCATGCCCAATGGCTTAAGAACCGCCGTTGCCGGGGCGCGCCCGTGCCTTGCAGGCCCACGCCTGAGGGCAGGCGTTGGTCCGTGGCATCTGTTTCTGGAGTCTATATTGATGTCCTGCTTATATATCAGGGTAATTTGCTGTTCCGTGTCCTTCTCTTCCTCTTATCTGTTTGACTGTCTCTGTCTTCTACTCTGTCCTATCTTATAAAAGGCATTATTTTCTTATTTCCCTAAATGATGTAGTATTGTAAACCACTCTAATACCTTTTGGTCTGAGTGGTATATCAAATTCAAATAAACATAATCATAGATCTCCTAGTAGGATGAATTGTTCATTGTTGTGGCTGTGAATATGTTTCTTGTATTAGTGATGAGAGGTCTGTTTCCTTTGAGGAATGGTGATCTATATGTTAAGGAGATTGTGGTGTCTTTCCTGGTGATAATGAGAAGGTCCATATCTTCTGTTGAATTGGTTATGATGGATTGGAATTGAAGGTTGTCTCTGGTAATTAGGGTACCCTATTTCTTCTGGTTGTTCTTGGGCTACTAAAAATACTGTATTCAGGGATGGACAGTTGGTTGAGGAGTACGTTGTCTGTCTGTTTAATCCAAGATTCTGTGATAAACATAATATATTTTTTTAATTTAATTTTATATTTATTGAAATTCAAAGAAATAAAATCCATGAATATAAAGATAATGGATTACATCAATACATAAGAAATATCACAAGAAATACCCATCCATATCTTAACTAGTCCACACAAAAAAAGGAAATAAAAAGGGATGAATATAAGGACAGGGGGAAATAGGCAATAAAATGAAAATAGGGTCAGGGACCCACAAAAGAAAGAAAAAAAGAAAGCAGGTAGAGTCTTACATGTCAGCCATATGAGAATGAACTATAGCTTGAACAGACACTTCCTCTCTAGCACATAAGAACTCCAACAGTTGTCTGGGCTCAAAAAAACACATAAACCTTATCTTCATAGAAAACATAACATTGAACAGGAACTTTTAACTGAAAAGAAGCCCCAAGGGCCAAGACCTTAGGCTGAAGGCCCATGAACTCCCTCCTCCTTAGCTGAGAACCCCTAGACAAATCATGAAATAACCTAACCTGAGACTCCAGAAAAACCTGATTAAAGTTCCTAAAATAAGAGCAGAAAATTAGAGCCTTATCTGACTCCAGGGCAAGAGCGACAAGCAAAGTAGATCTACTGGTAATTACCTCCAGTCGGCAAGCCAGAGTGAAGCACAACTCCTACTGGCCCTTCACTTCCAGTTTGCGACGGGGGGATTCTCAGCTCCGGTGAGAGCTATATATCTGAAGATCCCAGAGATGGCAGATTTTCTGCTGGCCCCGCTGAAGACGCCACTCCAGCACCGCAAGCAAAAATGCAAGAGACCGTCCTTTGGCCAAGAGAGCTCTGCACAGCAGGATCAGAGGGTAAGTCCAGCTGCTTGCATTTCCTGCACGCCATAACACCGGCCACAGAAACTCAAAGACTCAGGAACCAGGAAACAAGTGGCTCGTCGCGGTACACCTTCTGCCGCCATCTTAATCCCCTCTATTTCTGATACACATAATATTGATATGGTTCTTAGTTATGTAATCCAATATTGTTGGACTACTGTTGTGAGAAGAACGTGCATTAATCAGGATGCATTTCAGCAACGGGTGTGGAGTTGGCTCTTGTTTGAGTTGGTGTTTTGTAGTGAAAAGGGTATTCTGATGAGGTGGGAAGTTTGTGCGTAATGTGGACAACTGCATTGATAGTGTGGTTTACAATTTCTGTGGTGATAAATGATGGGGATTGAGACAGGGGTTGTTGTTGTTGCAGTAGTAACTTCTGTTAAAGTCGCTATTAGGATTATAGCAAGGAGAGTTATGAGGAAGGTAGAATAGATTGCCATGATTGTTATTAGTGGCATGTAAGTCTTTCTGGTGGTGCTGTGTTTGAGGGATTAGTTAAGCTATTCTCAGGATGGTAGCACTGAGTTATTAAGCATGCCTGTTGTAGAGTTTAAGGCCTGGAGATGTTCGCGAGGAAGATCGTCTGAGTGGTGCTGGCTGTTAGCATTTGTTTAAGTTGTATTGCGGCTTAGATGAGACTATGGTAGGCTCAGTGAGGCAAGGCCTTGAATATGATAGTCAGGGGTTGGATTCCTTAGACACTAGGTCCATGCTAAGGGTCAGGCCTAAGGGCTCTTTGGAGAGGCCCTTAAGCACAGGGGTGCCTGAGTGTGCTTTTCAATTTGAAGTGGCTTCGGGCAGCTGGATTGGTGGTGGTGGGTGAGCGGGAAGGAACTCACCTTCCCGTTTGCAGCTGCTGCCACTGGTGGGATCGCCGGTCATGTACTTTACTAAATGACAAACCATATTAGATGATCACTTTTACAACTGTATTCCCAGCAAATATGAGATTATTTTCCAGGAACAGAGGCATAATAAGATTATTCTAATACAGTGTTCCATGTTTTCCAAATATTTCCCTAATATCTTCCTTTTTTTTTTTTAGAGATAGCTCAGTAAGCCTAATGACCCATGGGATTTTTTCCCCGTCGTGTCTATGACAAAAAAACCCCCAAAACCTTTTGAAACTAGCGTCCAGTGTGACACTGGGAATACATCATGATTGTATTCTTCAATTTCCACTTCAAGAAGAATTAATTATTATTTGTGTTTAAGAAATCAGTAAAAGCTTTCTTCTTGGGAAAAAAGCATCAGTTTTCTGTACATGGTTTCTTTTGTGATCAAATAATCAGAAGTAACTATTTATACTGAATGCCTAATATTAACAATCTTGTCACTATATGTATTCAAAAGGAAAAAACGTCCTTAAAAATGAGAGGAAAGAGCAGAACTGAAAAAGAAGTCAGGACTTTCATGTTTCCATAGCACTGGTTGATTTCTGACCCCTGCAGAGATCAAGGTCTATAGCATTGGTTTTTGATGGACCCTGCAAGGAGGACAGAAGAGGAAGAGTCATTAGGGAAGAGGGACAGGACAGTTAGGTGTCTGATTCATTTTTTTCTAAATGTGTTTTCTCATGTTTATAGATTTCCCCCCTTCGGGGTGGACACCACTACTTATTTTTCTATCTGATAGCATTATTCAACAATATGCTTCAAACATCTGCTATGCTAGCTTTCTTAGCAAAGAGAATCTGGCACAGAGGGTACAAAGTTCCATGAAAAAGCTCTGAGCAATTTAATAGTGGTAGTACACCTTGTATGATTCACTGCTGCAGGGCTGGTGCAAGGGTATTAGACACCCTAAGCAAACTTTGAACCTTGGCTCCCAACTCCTCTGAGATTTTGATAATTAAACTCAACAATCAGGATCATCCTAACATCAAATCTCCTACAACAATCCTGTAAAAAGGCATAATTGGAAATCACGGGGGGGCATATTCAAAACAGTTTAATTGGTAGCAGACCCACTAACTAGTTAAACCACAGTCAGCAGGATGTTCATCATTTAGTGCCGCTAAATATCCCCTCATGCCAGGTTTGAACGCCCCGACACTAAGCGCTTAACATCGGAGCATTCTGGGGTGCAGAGCGGAAGCGGCACCGGGGATTAGCCAGTCAGCGGTGCTATTGAGCTGCTGGCTGGTTAACCTAAACTGCCTAAAGTTAAGACTGCTGAATGACTGCCCTAACGTTAGCCAGTTTTGCAATCCAGTCAGTGGCTGAGTATCGCTGCTCACCAGATTGCAAGCAGGCAATCTGGCCAGATACGGCCCCGGCACTGAATATCGGGGTTAAAATGAAAGCAGCGACAGCCAATGCTTTACGTGTGCTGGCTGCTGCCACTGAAAAGCCCCTCCCCCATACTATTAAACTTTGTATTGTATATATGTCTGCGCCCACTCTCTCTGCATGTTAAAGAATGTGTTCATGACACTGAGTCAGAACCTATTGTTTTCCTTTGATTGTTGCTGTGGTTTGCTGCTCCTTGGAAGCTGCCACCTAGCCTTGCCTGATGGTTGCACTGACCCTGTGTTTCAATTTTAGTCCCTAAATTTGTGGAGGGTAATTTTATAAGGCAGACCTAGGTTAATGCATATTGCAATGTGGGGTGTAAGTGCTAAGTGATTTGCGTGTGAAATCTAGGCACAATCACACCAGTTCTTGACTGAGTGTAGATGTCCTAAATTTGCAGAGAATGTGTGTAAGCTGTAGTTTTTATAATTTCTGTCCCTGTCCATGTCCGCACTGAAAGTAGGCATCATCGACCTGATAGCACCTGCATAAAGCATGCACATAAGGGATCTTCCACTCACGTAACTCATTGAAAACACATGAGTTCTGCATGTTCAAACTGTGTAGCTTTATGTGGCTTCTAATAAAATTACCTCTCATCCTGCCTAAGCCTGTTTTGAAGGTCCCAAGAATACACTGGCCTTGTTTATAAGAGAAATATATTATGGCAGGCCTTGACAAATTCTTTTGGGTTCTAGAAATCCAAAACTCGTCTGCCGAGATCTTGGTCATGGTGCCCTACCCATCCCACCCCCCATTTTCTGTGGGAAAAGAATGCTTAATAAATTGGGTCCTTAACAGGCCATTACAGCAAGCCCTCCCCCCTCTCCATCCTACCTACCCCCAATGAGTAGGTTGTCAGCAGCATATTGGTGACCCTTTATAGCTGCACCTGAGGCAACTTCCTTTTTTGCTTCATATATCACCATGACCTGATTGCACGTAAAGCAAAACAAATCGTTCATAGCCTCTACACCCTGTCTTCACCCAGTCTCTCTCTCATAGTGCCCCCCTCAGCCATCACCCAGTCTCTATCTCTCTCTCATAGCCCCCACCCCAGCTTTCATCCAGTATCTATGTTTCTCTCCTGCTGCATTGTTTGCAGCTGCTTTCTCATGACTATATCTGCAAAGACTTGAGCTGCACAGTGGAAGAAGATCAGCTGGAAAGTCCTCCACCAATGGCTCAAGCACTTTGTAGAGAGTCAATCATGGTGGAGTCTTGGAAGTTCATCAGGCAGCACCAACGGATTGAAAATAATTTCAGGAGCATGAAATCCTAGGTGCACTATGGTTACCTGGTACCCTAGGATTTCCAGGCACTATGGCAGCCTCATACCCTGGGATCTGTTGAGCCCTGTATTATGGTATGGCTTTCTTCTTTTGTGCTATTTTGCTACATGTTAAGGAAAAAAACAAACTCTATGATCAAGTGATGTATTTTCTGTAAAGAGAATTTAATTTTATGCACTAAAAAGCTTTCCCCGGCATCTGATCGGAACCAGTTCATAAAATTCTGCTGATGGTAACTGAACCTGGCTTGGTGTTTGGGTACAGTGTGAGTTGAGAATAGCTGAAACTGCTACAAGGAAGAGTCTGTTACATTGGCCGCTCAAGCAGAGTCAGCCATTGTGTTGTGGGAGTCCTGAGCTACGGTGGCATTAAAGTCACATTTAAATGCAACAGTCTTTTCTGAAAACATAAAGAAATGCAAATAAAAAATAGGAGAGTGACCCAGCAGTCAGAAGCAACATGCGGGTCACACTGAGACTGAAGCCACATTGTAGCCGTGACTTGCAGCCTGCACAGAAGGAAAGAGGCATGCTGGAGTGGCTCACACATGCTGGTGATGCTTTGGCTTTATGAATAAAAAAAAAAAAGTGGTTCACGGCTACGTTGCAGAGTGTAATTCTAAAGGCAGACTGGGCCTTCAGCCTGGGAATAGTCAAACTACCTTGATGGCAGTGCTTGGCGTGTTAAGGGGATCACGATAAGAGTGGCAGTAGGCCATGATTATTTAAAGGAGATATAGCAATTTTGAATTTTCCAACAGGAGAGCAGTCAGGAACCATAATCAAACTTTTTAGCAACACTGGGGATTTTCCTAATGGAAGGGGGGGGGAAAGAGTTGCATCAGCCTGAGCATGCCATTGATGCTGGGCCACCAGATTTAAAGACTTTAGAGACAAGGTACCAAGAAATCATTGGATATGAGAGTTTTATGAGAGAAAGCAGCTAGCAGAAGAAACAGTAAGAAACTTTGGCTGTAACCTCAATGAAAAGATGACTAGAATCCTGACTAGGAAGCCATCAGTTATACCAGAAATAGAAGAATTACTGAGTGCTTATCCTCGTTCAAACTAAAGGGATATCATTGTTTCTATACGCAAATGATGTTATGTAACTGTACTGTCTAAATGTTTACACGTACCCTAATGTTAAATGTAACCCACCAATTGTGATGTGACGTGATGTGACCACCTTGATTGAATGATAAGGTGGCATACAAATCTGTCTAAATAAAATAAATAAATAAATAAATATTCTCCTTGTCTCCCACACTAGTAGTACTAATCCTGACATTGGTCAAATGAATCAATGCCTTATAGTGACTGCTGAATGCTTGCAATAAAACTGTCTACAATTAAACCCCAATGAATCCTCAGCCATGTGGATCACTGGGGCTTTCACAGCTCTGGGTTTTGCTCCCAATATCAGAGAACATATCATCACCCTAGCCTCCTCTGTTTGTTATCTTGGTGTCCCTATTAATCAGGATCTTATTTTTTTGCAACAGATTAGCCAGGTGGTAAGGACATCCTTTAACTCCTTAAGGCACTTCCATGCAATTCACAAATTCCTAGATACCCCTGCACAGACTTCAGTAATTTTGGCCAGAGTACTCTTGCGGATTGATTATTGTAACATTGCATATGTGGGTCTACCTAGCTTTGAACTTAAATGCCTCCAGATGATACAGAACACCGCTATCTGCATTCTGGTACACACAAATCATTTCGACCGTGTAACTCCTGTACTCATTCATCATTGGTTGCCTATAAAAGCCTATATACAAAATAAAATTGTGATCCTGACATTCAAAGCTCTGTATCAGACTGCCCCTGAGTATTTATCTAACATGATTATTCCATATTGTCCTACACGCTCTCTCCGCTCGGTACACAGCAATAGGCTTTGCCTGCCGGCACTCAACAAAATACTCAATGAATCCACTAGGCAATGAGCCTTCTTTTTTGTAGCTCCATTGTTTGGAATAGCCTGCCAAATCAACTCCAACTCCTAGCAACTTTTTCTACTTTCAAAACAGAACTTAAACTTATCTCTTTAAGAAAGCTTTTGATCTCCTGGATTAGGGGGTCATTGGTTCTCTCACGGGGCTGGGGAACAGCATCTATAATTGCATCTCTCAACTTGCATGCTTGCATACCGTATTCTGATGTCTGCATCTGTCATATGTTTTCTTTTCTCTTACTTTCTCTGTCCTGTCTACAATTGGAGCTTTTTCAAACTCTTTCTGTCTACCTTATTTTATTTTCTAAACTGCTTTGTGTAACTTAAAAAGGCAGTATAATAAATAATTTAAACCACAAACCATACTGAAGGAACAGCTTGATACCGCTTGAAAGATGACAATCTACATCTCGAGATAAAAAGGAAAAATAAAGAAAGCCCTGACATAACCTTCCAGGAATTACTAGCAGCAGCAATAGAAGCTTCAGAAAAAGCGGAGATAATATCCATAGAGAGGGACAAAGAATGAGGAGTAAGAATATTCTCACAAAGGAATGAAGGCTTGGTGAGAGCAGCAGTTGGTGAAACCAACTTGACATTACAGGCCATCCAAGTTGTAGAAATATTGGAACTTGTTATGAACCAAAAACAGCAGAAGCTGTGCCAAGTTGTGTAAGAGCAAGTGGAAGATACATGAAAAGAGCTTATAGAAGACAGAGAAACAAAGAGATAAAACTACCTATTTTGTCCATGGGTGCATGGGTGAAATGACAAGTGAGACTTAATATGCTTTAAATATCAAGAGCCTGAACATATTAGCAGATTTTGTCAAAGTCAATGAGTGTCAGAGTCTGAACACAGAAGAAAAGACTTCAGTAAAGGAAGACAAGGACAAGGCTTCCAACAGAGGTATGGAAGAGTAAAGTGATGACAGACAGCTGTTCTGTAGGAAAGAGGAAAGGAAGGATGAAGACAAACTAGAATCACCCAATCCTACTACTTCAAGAAGAGGGTGTTAGAATTGTAAAACGGACTACTCCTTTGTTAAACAATATTTTAAAAGGAATGCAGTGGTGCCTAGACTCCTATTGAAGGTGCTAATGGGAGGAGTGCTTATTAAATGTCTAATAAAGACCAGCTCTAAAGTGAGCACTTAGACTACTGAATATTTTTGTAAAAACCTGGTAAAGGGCAAGTGCTTAACTGATGCAGGGTGGATTAAACTCTCTATTACTAATGGCATGAAACCCGATTCAAGGAGGGGGACGTCCGGGACCTCTGGATGTCCCCATTGAAGACGGGGCTGTTAGGACCCGATTCTGGTCCGCAGGAAACAAACATTCCTGCGGTAGTCATAATTGGGCTTGAGGATAGCCCAGCATGCCCCTGCCGCCTGCGAGGACATCCTCCCCAAAGGTGCCCTCAACATATGTGGCTTTGTCCCCCCCCCCACCCCCCGTTTCCCTGCCTCCTGACCCACAGCTGACCTGCCATGGCCTGGATTGGGCAGCAGGGACCCCCCACACCCAATTCCCCGGGCTTGATCACCTATGAGGTGGTATAAGCAGTGCATCCCTACGGGCCTAGCAGTACATACAGGGCATGACCTGAATTGGCTCTGTATGTGCTGCCGGGCTGGCCTGCCCTAGCTCCGCCCAGACCCCACCCCCTCCTGCCCCCACCAGCTGTCCCCTTCTTAAAGCACGGGACGTGCGGGGAGGGCAGGAGAGGGAATAGGGTCCAGGCGGCTTACATATCTCACTCCCCTCCCCTGCATTTCAGAATGACCTCCTTAGAGATCTCAGTGATAGAATGCTTAGAAACAGACATTGGGTATTTGGGCCAGACAATACCACAAGGATGTTTTTTTATCATCTAAGATGATCCTTAGGAAGCTCAGAAGGAAGAAACTAACTGATAGCAATACAAGAGCTATTATAGAATAACACCTCAGTTATTTCCCTTGCAAATAGGGCAAAATGGCAAATATCAACACTCACATTAAGGTGTAGCTCAGATTCCTATAACACACAGGGCTCATAGGATGTGTTAAACTATTAGGAAAACATTATTTTTCTAATTCCATCTCTTAGACAGTGGCCATGGGGATTTTTCATACATGACAAAAACTAGATTCATGTGCAGTAGTGACAGAATCTTCTGATAAAGTGACAATACCTAGTGGCTTGTTGGTTGTAAAAGTGCTGGCAAAGGTCACAGAATGCAGAACAATTCACATAATTATCAAGTCCAGTATCTTGTTTTCAACAGTGGTCAATCCAGGTCCCAAGGACCTGTCAGGTTTCCAAAAGGTAGACAGATTCCATGCTGCTTATCCTAGGCATAAGCAAAAGATTGCCATAGTCCACTTTAATAGCGATTTATGGATTTTTCCTCCAGGATCGTATCCAAACCTCTTTGAAACCCAGCTACACTAACAGCTTTTACTACATCTTCTGGCAGCAAATTCCGGAGTTTGATTACATGTTGAGTGAAAAGATTTTCTCAGATTAGTCTTAAATGTGCTACATTGTAGCTTCATTGCGGGTCCCCTGCTTTTTCTTCTTCATTATTTTATAGACCTCTTTTATCTCCCCTCAGCCATCTCTTTTCCAAACTGAAAAGCCCTATCCTTTTAAGTCTTTTCTCGTAGGGTTATCCTTCCACCCTCTTTATCATTTTGTTCACTCTTCTCTGTACCTTTTCTAATTCTGCAATATCTTTTTTCAGATATGGCAACCAGAATTATTCACAGTATTCAAGGTGCAGTCACACCATGGAATGATACAGGGGCATTATCATATCCTTGGTTTTATTCTCCATTCCTTTCCTTATGATTCCTAGCATTCTATTTGATTTTTTGGCCACCACTGCACACTGGGCTGAGGGTTTCAACATATAATCCATAACAGCCAGATTCTTTTCCTGGGTGGTGATTCCTAATGTTGAACCTTGCATTATGTAACCATAATTTAGGTTGTTCTTCCCTAAGTGCATAACTTTGCATTTGTCCAGATTAAATTCCATCTGCCATTTAGACTCCCAGTCTCACAATTTCTCAAGGTCCTCTTGCAATTCTTCATAATCCTCATGTGTTTTAACAACTTTGAATAATTTTGGGTTATCTGCAAATATGATCACCTCACTCATTGTTCCCATTTCCAGAGTCAAAATGCAAGTACAAAATTAAGCTTCCAGTTAATTGAGACACGTGTAAAAGTTTCAGCAGTAAACACAACTTCAAATGAGGAAAAAGCATGTGATATTCCAAATGTTAGTCGAATGGGATCGGATGACACCCAGCCGGCAATAACCTTTAAAGCAGCTGTTAAACATAGAAATGTATCCACCAAAATGATAGATATAGGTTTCAGGGATGGCATTCATACTATTAATACCGTGAAACTGTGCTGATCAAGCAAGATACAGCGGAGTGCTACCTGATGTTTATGAAGAATTCATGAACCATATTCAAAACATAGTAGACCAAAAAATACTGCAGAAAAGCTAGTCCATCGGTGTCTCTGAAAAAAAGATGGAGGCTTGAGATTTTGCAGTGGCTATGGAAAGTTTAATCATGTCACTGTTAAAGATGCATTCCAATTGCCCCAGATGTAGGAGTCTCTAGATGCATTAGGGCGAGCAAAATATTTCTCAGTGGTACACCTGTCCTCACGATACTTTCAGGTGGCAATGGCTGTAAAAGACTAAAACAACTGCACTAACTACTCCCTTTGGCCTATACAAATGGAATAAAATACCTTTTGGACTGAACAATGCTCCAGCAATATTCTCCTACCTGATGGAGATGATAAGGATTGAGGGCAATTTTTGACATTCTTCTAATATACCTAGATGACATTTTAATTTTCTCTACAAGTTTTGATGACCAGATACACGGGCCCGATTATGGCTACCGTGGGAACATTTGTTTCCCATGGACCAGAATTGGGTCCTAACAAAGATTAAAAGATTATGGATTAAAAATTAATCTTCTAAATGTACATTGTTAAAGAGTGAAATAAAATTCTTAGGGCATGTCATCTTAGGGCATTGCTACTGAAAATGAAAAGACACAAGTACTGAGAGATTAGCCTACTCCAAAATCTATGCAAAATGTATGTTTTACCAGTTATAACTGGAAATTTACCAGTTATAACTGGTTATTGAATCTAAACTTAACTGAAATTGCTAGACTTTGCATACTCTAATGGGGGGAGCAAAGAATATACTGCACTATTTGAATGGTCAAGCAAATGTCAAACAGCGTTCAGTGAATTTTGGTATACCTGGATTTTAGGTGTACATTATACCTCAATCAACTCTCCAACCAATCTGATCTAACTTACTTGAGGACTCAGGACTGGTAGTAACACAGCAGTCTGTTTCTGGCACTCATCCTGCCAGTATCCTCATCTTGCCAAGTGCCTCGTGCTTACTGTTGGTGACTGCTTCTTGACCTCAGTGCCAGCCCTACCATTGAGCAACTATGTTCATTGCATATGGCCCTGCTTTTCAGCCCCACTATTCAACCCCTATAGACCATTTTCCACACACACTACACATGCATCACAGCCTCACCACACCTCCAGACATACACATACACACCCATGCTCCTCCGCCCATAAAACCCCTTATCCCTAGTCCTCCACAAAACTCTTCACAGGTAAACATCTATACTCTCAAGACACAGATATATACACATTTCCATCCACCTAGATCTCACATATAGCTTCCAGAAAGCCACACAGCCCCTGCCACCCTACCATGACACGTTTTACCATGTCTTCACCCGCAGAATCCGTACCCACCCATAGATATGCACGATTCTGCAAACTGAGAGGGTAAGCAAGCCTTGTATTACACTATAAGTGTGTATGAATTCCACTGTTGTTTCCTTTTTCCTGCTAGGTAATACTATGAAGAAAAGGCAAAGCATATCTGATAAGTTCTTGGCTCGAAATGGGTAGTGCAGATTCCTTTTTTAAACATATTTGTAAAGCCAAGCTCTTGAAAAATATTCATGTACCACAAAAGTCACTTTCAACTAAATAAAGACATTTCCATCCATCCTGGATACAGTCCAGAGGAAGCCAAAAGTATTTTTCATCCTCGGAATCAGATGACTGAGCATCTGTCCTCAGGCAGTCTACCACTTCTATTTATAAGAGAAACAAGGTTAACCTGAATAACTTTTAAATGACTTTTACACCTAATTTATGCATATGGCTTGCCAAATACTCACACCTGTACTTATGATGGACAATATTATTCCATAACTCTATTTGATCATCTAATAGAACCCCGGAATATTTTCTTTAAGGGTTCAAACTACCCTTAGGGGTATGTCAAGTAAAAGGCATTAGGTTTTTGTAGCTAACGCTGAGCTTTAGTGCAAATAGAGCTTTGACAGCTGCAAACGTTGCACACTATTTGTTGGGGTGCGCACAGCATTTCCCCAGCAGATAATGCAGCAAAAATGCTGAGATTACAGTGTTGCAGAATCCCGGATGCAGCTAACGACAGCCATTGAGGTGACATTAGCTGCGCCTCCAGCGTCTGCAAAATGTGCAGTTACTGTGTGCTGCCATTGCACATTATGCAGATAGCATGGAACATTTCCTGTGCTATCTGTATTTGGCCCACATTGTTTGTTACCTCAGCACACGTTTCTCCCGTTATTGCCCCATTAACTGCTAACATCCTCTAGTAGACAAACCCCTTACTATTTATTTACTTCACAAAGTAAATACCCCAGGCTGCTCAAGTTTTTTCTAATAACAACTGTCACAAAAGGGATATTTGGGAGAATATTTGGGTGTTCAAAAAAATATTTTTAGCAAGACTACAAAAAATATTTTGAGTGCACAGAAACATAGAAACATGATGGCAGAAAAAGACCACATGACTTATCTAGTCTGCCCTTCCATATCAACTACAATAGTCCCCTTTTTATCTTTAGAGATCCTCTGTTTTTGTCCCATGCTTTTTTGAATTCAGATACTGTCCTCATCTCTTTCACCTCCACTGGGAGACTATTCTACACATCTACCACTCTTTCCGTAAAGAAATATTTCCACATATTACTCCTGTCCCCTCATAGCAGAGCTAGCATTCAATTGAAATAGACCCTCCTATGCATTTATGCCAAAGAGGTATTTAAATGTCTCTATCATATCCTATCAATGCCCCTATCCTGACTTTCTTCTATAGTATACATATTAAGATCTTTAAGTCTGTCCTCATATGCTATGTAACAAACACCACTAACCATTTTAATAGCTACTCTCTGCACCGACTCGAACCTGCTTATATCCTTTTCAAGGTGTGGTCTCCAAAATTGCACGCAATACTCAAATGAGGTCACACCAGAGACTTATACAGAGGCATTATCACCTCCTTTTTTCTGCTGGTCATTCTTCTCTCTGTACACCCAAGCATCATTCTGGATTTTGCAGTCACCATTTCTTCCTGTTTAGCTACTTTAGGATCATCAAACACAATTACGCCCAGGTCCCACACTTCTTTTGTGGACAGAAATACTTCACCCCTTCACTATGCTTCTCATTTAGATTTTTGCAGTCCAAATGTATGACCCTGCATTTCTTAGCATTAAATTTCAGCTGTCAAATTCTCAATCATTTTTCAAACTTAGCTAGATCCCTCTTCATGTTATGTACTCCTTCCTAGGTGTCTACTCTATGGCAGATTTTGGTATCATTGCAAATAAGCAAACTTTATCCAATGGCCCTTCCGCAATATCACTAACAAAGATTTTAAAAAGAATCGGACCAAGGACAGATCCCTGCGACACACCACTGATAACCTCCTCAGAGTGAGCTCCATTTATCTGTACCCTTTGTCGCCTCCCACTCAACCAATTTCTAACCCAAGCAGTAACTTTAAGGTCCATCCCTAAGATGCTCAGTTTGTTTATAAGTCGTCTGTGAGGAACGGTGTCAAAGGCTTTGTTGAAATCTAAATACATCACATCTAGGGCTCTCCCTCGGTCCAACTCCTTGGTCACCCAGTCAAAGAAATCAATCAGATTTGTCTGACAAGACCTGCCTCTGGTGAATCCATGCTGCCTCAGATCCTGCAATCCATTGGACTCCAGAAACCTCACTATTTTCTCTTTTAGTAGCCTTTCCAATAATTTGCTAATCACAAAGGTTAGCCTAACTGGCCTGTAGTTCTCAATGTCATCCTTACGTCCGATTTTGTGTAAAGGGACCACGTGTGCCTTTCTTCAGTCCTCTGACACCACCCCGACTCCAAACAGGCATTGAAAAGGTCAGACAGTGGAGCTGCTAGAATGTCCCCAAGTTCCCTCAGTATTCTTGGATGTATCCCATCCAGACCCATGGCTTTGTCTACTTTTAGTTTAGCTATTTCCTCATGAACACAGGCTGAAAATCATTCGAGATCCCTGTTGCTTCTATTCCTATTTGTAGGTGTTTTCAGAGGTCCTGCTCCTAGCCCTTTATCTGTGAACACAGAACTGAAATATTTGTTAAGCAATTCTTCTTTATCTTCATAATTTTTGCATATTTCTCCTCTGCATCCTTGAGTCTGACAATACCACTTCTGCCCTTCCTCCTCTCACTATAATATCTGAAAAATGACTTATTCCTGCATTGTATTGCATTGGCTGTTTCTTCTTCTTTTGGTACCATTGCTTTCTTGACTTCTTTGCTAGCTTCTCTAAGTTTTTCCAAACATAGATGCCTGCCTTCCTTTCCCTGTGATTTCTTCACCTTTTCATCTACTTCTTTTCAGAACCATAGCGTTCTCCTTTTCCTTTTACATTTGTTTAACCTTCTAACAAAAAGAACATAAGAACATAAGATATGCCATATTGGGTCACGCCAAGGTCCATCAAGCATAATATCCTGTTTCCAACAGTGGCCAATCCAGGTCACAAGGCACTCAAATACCACTTATTCCTCCATTACTACCAGGATAGCCAGACTCCAACATAATTGCATCTCCTCCATACTAGCCTACCATTTAGATAGTACCTAATCTGTAGCACAAGCTTACTGTACATATGTAAATAGTTGCATTCATACTTCCCTATGTTATCCAAGTTGTCTTTTTCCTGTTCTATGTGAAACCAAATAGTTTGTTGTTATGGTACTTTGTTTTATGTAAACCGCGCTGATGATAAATAGTGCGGTATATAAGAGATTGTAATAAATAAATAAAATAAACAAGTACTTAGCATTTTCCCCAATGATACCGTAACATTGAGAACATCCATAGCCTGAGACTGATCTGATGTTACCTTTTCCCCTGTAGGCAAACATTTTTCAGGTATATTCAGGAGAAGAGAAAGATCAGAGGTGGAATTGCAGGACTCAAAAGCACCAAGAACAGATTCGTGGAAAGTGACATTGAAAAAGCAAAAATGCTAAACAAATACTTGTGTTTTACTAAAGAAAATCCTGGAGAAGGAGCACATGTGATTGATTAATATACAAATGGGAATGAACTAGATATTGCACTATTCACAGAAGATGATGTGTTTGACCAGCTTGCAAAACTGAAAGTGGACAAGGCCATGAGCCGGATGGAATACATCCAAGGATACTGAAAAAATTCATAGAGGAAAGGATGTTTTTAATAGATTCCTGGAGAAAGGTTCCACAGGGCTGGAGAAGGGCTGATGTGGTACCTCTTCAGAAAAGTGGTAATAGGGAAGAAGTGACAAACTACAGGCCAGTAAGAATTACCTTGATGGTGGGAAAAGTAATGGAAGTGCTCCTGAAAGAGAGAATAGTGGACTTTCTCAACACCAATAGGTTGGATGATCCAAGGCAACATGGCTTTACCAAAGGACAATCACGCCAAACTAATCCAATTAAGTTCTTTGACTGGGTGACCAGAGAACTAGATCAAAGGCATGGAATGGATGTGATCTACCTAGATTTTAGCAAAGCCTTTGATACTGTTCCTCTTAGGAGGCTTATCAATAAACTGAACAGTCTGGGGGTGGGTCCCAAGCACTGTTCCCTCTAAGCTGTGAGCGTGTGCGCGCGCACACACCTCACCGAGCGAGCGCACATACTTTACAACAGAGCGCACAAAAATTACTGTTCTTATTCTGATAGAAAACAACACAGATGTCTTAAAATTTAAAAGTTGTGATTGTAATTACTAGAAATGTTCCGCTTCATTTAGTAATTGTCTATTTTCATTTAATTTGATTAAAATCAATTTGGTGTACATACTGAATACTGACATTTAGTCAAATTTTAAAGTTATTAACTCCGAGTGTCGTTATGTGGTGCACAAAAATTTAACCTTCCTTCAAAAGCTGCACAGCTGATATTTTATGTGCACACAGCCTACAGAAAATTAGAGGGAGCATTGGTCCCAAGGTGGTAAAATGGATCAGAAATTGGTTGACTGATAGACGACAGAAGGTGACAGTAAACAGAACTCACTCGGATGAAAGGAAGGTGAGTAGTGGCGTGCCCCAGGGATCAGTCCTGGGATCTGTACTGTTCAATGTATTTGTGATATTGCTGAAGGACTGAATGGAAATGTCTGTCTTTTTGCAGATGACAAGAAAATTTGCAACAGAGTGGACTCCCTGAGGGAGTGGATGACATGAGGAAAGTTCTACAAAAGCTGGAATAATGGTCTAATGCTTGGCAGTTAAGATTTAATGTGAAGAAGTGCAGTGTTATGCACTTGAGATGCAAAAATCCAAGGGAATTGTATGCGATAGGGAGCGAGAAGTTGGTGTGCAAAGACCAGGAGAAGGCCTTCGGAGTGATTGTTTCTGAGGATCTCAAGGTGGTGAAATAGTGTGCCAAGATAGTGGCCAAAGCCAGAATGATGCTGAGTTGCATACAGAGAGGAATTACCAGCAAAAAGGAGGAGGTATTAATGTCACTGTACAAGTCACTGATGAGACCTCACTTAAAGTATTGTGTTCAATTTTGGAGACCATATCTCACAAAGGATATAAAAAGATGTGAAACAGTTCAAAGGAAGGTGACCAAAATGATTTGGAGCCTGCGCCAGAAGATGTATGAGAAGAGACATGAAGACCTAAATATATATACACTAGAGGAGAGGATGGACAGGGGAGCTATGATACACACCTTTAAATACTCGAAAGGTATTAATGAACAAACAAACCTTTTTCAAAGACAGGGAAGCTGTAAAACTAGAGGACATAACATGACGCTGCAAGGGGTAAGCTGAAAGGCAACGTCAGAAAATACTTTTTCACTGAAGGGTAGTGGATGCTTGGAATGCCCTCCTGAAGGAGGTGGCGGTTGCAAATACAGTGACAGAATTCAAAATGGCATGGGACAGATACAGTGGATCCCTTTATAGCAACAGGATAAAATAAAAATAAACTTAACTATCTCTTATTTCTCAACAAATAGGGGTGACCTGCACTGAGCGGTGGATATACCCTTAAACAAAGGCATGGGGAGAGGTGACTTGAAAGGAGTGGCAAGTGCACCTGCTCTTACCCCCTTGTTGGACAGATTCGATGGACCATACTGGTTTTTATCTGCCATCATATAATATGGGCGGCATGCAGAGTCCCAAAGTTGGCTTGGATGTCCGGGGTGGACAACCAATCCCCGCTATTCGTCGGGACCCGATTCCCAGCGCAGAGCTCCCTGCACATTCAGGGTCGCTGTGCGGGGACCTCTGGATGGGGGCCGGAGGGGGCAGGCAGGGGGAGGAGACAGGTTGGGCTGGAGGCATGACTCCGGACATACAGGACCGATACCAGTGACAGCCCTGTAAGTCTATGCTGAAAGAAAAGGTTGGGTGACTTATTCCACCTTGGGTGTGGAATAAGTCACTCTGAGTGTGGCAATCTGTGACGGTGGACCCCTCAAAAAGTAGGAAGGGCACAGGAGATTCCCCAGAGCCCAACCCCGGCCTTGGCAGGGGAAAGCAAGCTATTCTGGGTTCAGGGATGAGCACAGTTATTGCATAGCGTCCTGGTGCCATGGTATTGGGGATGTCATGGCACCGCACTCCATGCAGGAGCCGTGGCAGGGTGGATGGGGAGAGAGCAGAGTGTCCATTGGGCCTGAATCGGGGCATGTCCTGCCCGTCCAAGCCCTTTGTACTTGATTCTGATCCCATGCGTCTGTCTAGCTCCCGTGGGATCAGAATCGGGTGCAAATCTGGCCCATCCAGATTTTGGATGCCAGGAAGGGCTGGATGGGCCCCTTTCAGCATGGGGCTCCAAGTTACTATGTTACTATGGTATGTATCCTTGTGTGCACAGGGCAAAATTGTTTTATTCATTTTCAGTTTATTTTAGAACTTCTCGTTCATTTTACTATTAATTTTATTTATAAAATGTTAACACTCAGAACTTTTTTTAAATATATTTATACAAATTTTTGAATACAAATCAAACAAAATCTTGTACAGAATAAGACTGAGCAAGGAAAAAGAAAGATCAAACATCAAATAACAATAATGGAAAAATAAGTCAATATTACCATTCAGTGCAGTCTTACTAGCCCATAATAAAAGGAGGAGCAGAAGAAAATAGCAAAAAAAAAAGAAAGATAACCTTCCGCAGAAGGAAAAAACATGAATATGAAACAAACAGATCAATTAAGTAATGGCTCGAGATATTTAAACCACAGGACAAGTAACCGTAGGTCCATCTATCATCTTGGCATTTACAGTATAACAGAGAGCAAATCTTTAGGCTGACCCCTCCCCCACCCCCATAATTAACAGATTTATATTTTATCGAACATTTACATGGGAATTTTAAATAGAACAGGGCTCCAATCTGCAAAAACCCAGGTTTAAGTGACAAGAACTCATATCGTCTTCTCTGTGTCTCTCTTGAGAGATCAGGAAAAATATTAAAAGAGAACCCAAAGAAAAGGGGCCCTCTTTTCTTGAAATACAAATGAAGAATCAAATCCCTATCATCACTAAGAGCATAAGTAACCAACAGGGGTGTGGGAACTAAAGTCTTGACATCAGAAGTTTCCAATGATACCGTAACATTGAGAACATCCATAGCCTGAGACTGGTCTGATGTTACCTTTTCCCCTGTAGGCAAATAATAAACCTTTGAAATAGGAGGAATAAGTTCTTTAGACACTTGGGAGGTCTTTTACTAAAGAGCACTAGCTGACAGCGCGTGTTTTGGTGCATACTGAATGTGCGTTGGGACACAGGGCCATGACAGCAAGGGATGTTAGGGTTGACAAGTTAGGGGCGGAGAATGGGCATGGTGAGGTCAACGCAGCTAGTGCTGTGTTCCCACAGTGTGCTACTTGCATTAGCACGAGATCACCTAACACCACCTCAATAGATGGATTTAAGTGCACCTGCGGCATGTGCTAAGGAACAGGGCTCAACATTAACTGCCGAGGAAATGCTTTCCACACCCACGATAGTTGCACCTAACACGCCATCATTCCAGAGCTTTTACTGCGTTAAGTGCAACACCACAGTGCCCTTTAGTAAAAGACCCCCATTGAGTATTTCAAGTAAATATTTTTTGAACTTCTCCCAAGGAGAAATCACCAAAGATTTTGGGAGATTAATCACCTGAAGATTATAAGAACTACCACTATTATACAATTTTCAATCTTTGCTTTAATAAAGGTATTTTCCTTAACCAACGCTAAAATAGTTTCTTGTAACATTTGGATCTTCACTCCTTCTTCAGAAGACAGAACTTTCAAATTTTCCATAGCACTTTGATTGACAACAGACGAAGAAATATTCTCGTGAACTCTAGTATGCGACTGTTGAAATTGTACCACTGGGGTCACAGATAACTGGGCAATGGATATCCTGGTTGCCCTGAAGTTCACCAGGCGGTGGCGATATTCAGGTGCTTCTGGTGAACTTCAGCAGTGAAAGTTAGGCCAGCCTTTACTGCCCCTGACTTTCACCATGTTGCAATAACTGCGGCACCACCACTGCCCACCCCGATGCTCAGGGGTGACCCAAGGGGGGGTGCGGGGCCATGTGCGGAGATTAATTGTGAGGTCTCATTTGCATAAATATTTGCATAATGTTAACATGCGCTTTTTGTAAATATGCCTCTTAATAAGTGTCTGAATACAGAAAGACTAACAGATTTCTACATTACTATATTGCAGTGACAACCACCAGGCCCATTGGGAAGTACTACAAACACTAATCATTTAGAACCCATAACAAATCCACCATATCATAACAGCACTATCAGGACTCACAAAGCACCAAACCCTACATATCAAAAGGCAACACTGCAGATATTCAAACCAGTACATCTCAGAAAATACCAATACATCTCACTGGAGGAAAGAGAACAAGTGGGACTTTCAAACAGAAACAATATGAACACAATACCTCAACTTGGTTACACATGCAGAACATAGACCATCACCAAAGAACAAGGGATCACAATTTAGAAATAGGAAGATGATAATTAAACTGGGAACCCCAAAAGCCAAACATGAAATGTACAACACTGGAGAAATAAAACTATAAATTAATTTCCACTTGCACTAAGCAAAAACACGAAGATGTTAGCAATACACACTTCCCAGACCTGACATATTCCAGGTAATAAATTCAAAATAAAAAGTCGTTTTCTACCTTCTGTTTGGGATTTTATTTTTCAGCTGCAATTGCTCCAGTCACTTTCTTCTGGTTTCTTTGTGTCTTCTGCGAGCTATCCATTTATCCTTTCTTCTCTTTTAGATTTTTTCCATTCTCTCTCTATATCTGCTTTAACAAACTGATCTTTCCCCTTTTGCTCTTTCCCCCTTTTCTTTCTTTATTCCTTTATCATCCACTCAGATTTCACCCTTCTATTCTCAATCCCCACTTACTCTCCCATTACCCAGCCCATCGTAGACTTTCCTTCCCTCCCACACAAAATATCTTTTTCCCTCTCCATTCTCATTCTCATTCCCCATCCGCAACCCTTTCTAGTCCTCCCCCAAAATCAGCTCCCTTATGGTTCTAGACCCACCCAACATCCGCTTCCTTCTAGTCCCAATCTCCCAAGCCCCCACATCAGCTCATTTCCAGTCCTAGCCCCCATATGCTTTTTTTCCAGTTCCATTCCAGCCCCCCCCCCCATTAGCTCATTTCTACTCCAAGTTCCCTTATCAGCCAATTTCCAATCCTAGCCACCTTGTCAGCCCATTTCCAGCCCTATTCTAACGCCCATCAGCCCACTTCCAGTCCTATTCCAGCCCCATCAGCCCATTTCCAGCCTATTCTCCCATTAGCCATTTCCAGTCCTATTACATCCCATCACCCATTTGCAGTCCAAGCTCCCCCCATCAGCCCATTTCCAGTTCTAGCCCCCCATATGCTCCTTTCCCTTTCCAATCATAGCCCCCTCGTTAGCCCATTTCCAGTCCTATTCCAGCCCCCATCAGCCCATTTCCAGTACTAGCCTCCCATATGCTCTTTTCCAGTTCCATTCTGGCCCCCCATCAGCCCATTTCCAATCCAAGCTCCCCCATCATCCAGTTTCCAGCCCCCTCATCAGCCCATTTCCAGTCCTAGCCCCCCATCACAGCCCACTTCCAGTCCAGGTTTCCCACCATCACAGCCCATTTCCAGCCAGGTTCCCCCCCATCACAGCCCATTTCCAGTTCTAGCCCCCCCACCATTACAGCCCATTTGTAGTCCTAGCCCCTCCATCACAGTCCATTTCCAATCCAAGTCCCCCCATCACTGCCCATCCAGTCCTAGCCCCCCATCACAGTCCATTTGCAGTCCTAGCCCCCATCACAGCTCATCCAGTCCTAGCCCCCCATTACAGCCCATTTGCAGTCCTAGCCCCCCATCACCGTCAATTTCCAATCCAAGTCTCACCCCCATCACAGCCCATCCAGTTCTAGGCCCCCCCCATCATGGCCCATTTGACGTCCTTCCCCCCCATTAGAGCCCATTTCCAGCCCCAGTTCCCCCTCCCTCAATCATAGCTCATCCAGTCCTAGCCCCCCCTCCAACAGCCCCGTGGCCGTCTAAGGGACTGCAGAGGGAGACGGGGAAGCCCATGTGAGGTCCCGGCTCCCTCTGCACAGCCAATAGTGTGAGGAGTCTTTTCCCTCATCTGTGAAGCCGCAAATGCCAGGAAAGGTTAAAGGGCATTGCCTTTAACCTCTCCTGGCGTTCACAGCTTCACAGATACAGCCGCCAGCGTGAGGGAAAAGACTCCTCACGCTAGTGGCTGTGCAGAGGGAGCCAGGGCCTCGCGTGGGCTTCCCCAGCTCCCTCTGCAGCCGTCCACATTGTGCATTAATGGTGTTTGTGTTGGGCCCCCTGAAGCGCGGGACCCTGTGCAAACAACATTATCACAGAATGGACGGACCGGCCCTGCCGATGCTAACCGATTTGCATCGAGGCATTCCAGAGGAGGCACTCGATAATAACTGAGCAGAATCGACATTGAGCCATTGCCCTGTTGATAATTGGTTAACATTGGGGTGTGCAGTAATGGTACACATGGATATTCAGCATTAATCTCTGAATATTGGGCCCTTAAATTTTAAACTTTTCTTTTGCAATTTTGTGTGGGTCTGTTCTCCCGGATGGTACGCAACTGTGCTAATGGCTCTTTCAGTTTTGTGGCTGCAGAATCTATTGTTTTGCCTTGACTACTGCTGCCCTTTGCTGCCCCAGAAAGCTGCTGCCCTAGGCAACCACCTAGTCTTGTCTGATAGTTGTGCCTGTCCTGCATTAGACACACTTTCTACATTTTTAGTTAGAAGATCCTTGTGTGATTGATTCCTGCCCTTCAGCTCTAGTTAAAGGGGCAATGAGATAGCTTACTTGACAGAATAAATTCTATAGTCAACGTGCCAGTGAACAAAGAGATATTTTTAGAGGAACCAAGAAGAATAACAAAGCTGCTGTTTAAAAAAGTCATCCCTAAATCTTCAAGCAGTGGCTCAATGTAGACCCAATTTAGCTGCTGGACTTTATGGAGACTGAGACCCTATTATATAAATGTCATTCAGGATGGAGGAAGTCATATGGGCCCGAGACAGTGATTGTGTCATTATTGGACAATTTACATAAATATGTGGATAAAGACGAAAACAGAGTAGCTTGCTGGGGGGGGGGGGGGGGAGGGGGTAATTTCATAAAGCTTTTCCTGAATGGTATGCTTGGGTTACATGTGGAAAATGGCTCTTATACAATTCCAAGGTGTAGACATGTACACAAGGCAAGCACAACAAAAGAAAAGGTTGTGCCTGCTTTTAGGTGATGTGTATGTAGACCTTGCAAGGGCAGTGTTTGAGAAGATTTGGGAGGTAGACACATAAAGGCACATTTTACAAAGGACATCCAAGTGTAATCCGGGAATTCAAAGGCAGAAAGTCTGAAAGAAAAGCAGGCACATGCAAGTTCATACACAATTTCAGAAATGTGGATGTGCCCGATACAGGCGTCTATGGAAACATCTACACAGATGTCCCCAGAATAATTGTTAGAGTGAAGGTTAGGAGCAGTGTACCCAGGGTTCAGATCCCATTGTGAGCCTTTGTGATTTTAGGCTAATCACTTAACTCTCCCTCTTCTCTACACTCTCTGGATGTTTTAAGGCCAAAACAAGCACTTTCCTGGTGCCTATTCCTGCCTGGAGCAGGTTTAAACAAGGACGTGCCTACAGCCATCCCCAACCTTTCTTAAATCAAACACGAGGGCATGTGTCCATTGTACCTCCCTAGACACACCTTCCCCCAGTGCCCTCCACATTTGTAAAATGATTCCATGATTTTGACATCCATATGCATGGCTTTGAACCTCCAAATCACAACTAAGGGGCTTGTTTACAAAGCCGCGGTAGTGTATCGCGATTGCGATCGCAGCCGCGGCCCCATTGAAATCAATGGGGCCGCGGCTCCGATTACGATCGCAAACCGCTACCGCAGCTTTGTAAACAAGCCCCTAAGTCTTTTAAAATGACCCCTATAGTTTATAATACCTGAGTACACACGTGTCCATGCATACGTGTACAGCTTCTTGATAGCAAGTGTAAATTCATGCAAGAGAATTTCTGCCCTTCTGGGGGTCACTGACATTGAAGATACATAGGTGCCTACATTGCCTTTATAGAGAAAGATACTTTTTGGTAACTTTTACAGAGATGCCTAGTTATAAAAGTCATCCCCCCCCCCACACACACACACACACAACAAACACACACAGACATGCTTGTCTACCATTTTTGACAAGGACCAAACAATTTATTGCTGCATCACTTCAGTGGGACTGGGTGGTATAATTCTCAAATAGTTCAGATATTTTCTTTATAAAACACTGCAGAGTGTAGTTCTGGGTTCATATTACAGTAAGTCATGGGAACTTATTTGTGGCATCCTACCTGGCTCAATTCTGTCTCCTTATTTGTTTAACATCTATATACAGTGCAACTCCTTTTCTAAGTTTTTTCAGGAGGCAAGATTGAAATATCCTTTTTTCAATGACCTTCAGCTATTGCTAGTGTGCAATTCAGTATTAATGATTGCTTGGAAAAAGTAACAGCGCTGTTCAGAGATCACAAGCTAAAGTTGAAGGAAGGGAAGTCTGAAGTCCTACGGGTGAGAAATATTGAACTTCATCCAAAATTCCAGTTAATATGTAGTTAGAAAATACATATTTTAAGGACCTGATTTAATGCCAGGAATAGCCTACTGGTTAGAGCAACAGCCTAATACCCAAGAAATCCGGGTTTTATTCTCACTCATATTCCTTGACCTTGGGCAAGTCACTCTACCCTTCATTGCCTCGGAAGAAAATACCTGGCAATCTATTTCGCCATACCTTGCCAAGAAAACCCATGGGCTACTGGGTCACCAGAAGTCAGCATTGACCTGGTACTTAAAAAAATGGCAGCCCATTATATCAGTCACTCAAACAACATTTGCTGAGTTGTGAGCCCTTCTGCAGCTCTAACCTTATTTAATTCATTAAGACCTAGTAACAGACACACAGACAATTCTTATGCTTAGGCTCGCTAGCTTGCCAAAAAAACAACTTAAACAGCTGCATATAATTCAAAACCCAGCTGCAAGAATAGTAATGGACTAAAGATAAGGAAACATGTTTTGCCTGTCATGAAAGCCCTGCACAAGCTTCCAAAAGAAATTACTATGCCCACAAAGCATGAAATGGGATTAGGCAAAGATATTTTTGTGATACTTCTTCAGAATGATTCTTATTGAAGAAGGGACCCTGGGATGAAGATTGACCGGCCCTAAGGCAAGGCAAGGGGTACTGTAGAATGGACACCCCTGGCATCAGAGTGAGAAGAACAGCAGGGACTCATGTCAGGTCCAAAGAATAATAGAAAGAGAATTACGGAAGAGTCCAAAGAGTACCAGGAACTCAACAGGCTCAGGTAACACAGAAGTACATGAAAGAGAGATGGAGGACTAAGCGGCTGAGGTCTAAATATATTTATATAGCAAAGAGGAAATGATCTCAAGGAAGATGGTGCCTGTATGGAAGAGGGCATCATAGAACAGGTAGGATTTATCAAAATGACCTGGAGAACATATTAATAGATGCTGGGAGTGATGGAAGAAGTACATTCCTTCGTGAAGAAGTGAAGCATTCTATATATACTGAAATGCCACTTGCAATCTTCACACTATAGAACTTGTGACAATTTCAGGGTGATGAGAAATATTCCTAGAGAAAACTAGGGATTGTACCTTTTCAGTTATAGATTCAAAACGTGAAATGGCTTGCCCAATAAGTTATAGCCATAATTAAAGTCAGGCCCAATAGAGCAAACCCCAGAGAAGATAATATACTTTTTTTTTCGGACTCTTTGTAGTAAAGGAGACTATCCCTCAATGTCGCCCTTACTAGAAACAGCCCAACAGAAAAAAGTATATTATCTTCTCTGGGGGTTTCTCTATTGGGCATGTCTTTAATTTTGGATTCTTCATTAGTCAGCGCTTTTGGTATTTGGATAACACTTTTCAATGAGTTATAGCAACAGAAGGATTACTAACAGTTTTGGAAAGGTGTAAAAACAAGCAAGTAAGCATACCTCACCGTGTAGTCATGAAGAAATTAGTTATCAATTCATTAGTTAGCTAATACTATCAGCAAATGTTAAGAAGAGATGGATGAAAATTATGGAGCTTTGTATAACAGAAGCATGAAGTTATAGGCAAACTGAATTTATCTACAGAATTCACCTCCATCCTAATATTGCTTAGGATGGAAGTGAATTATGTATATTTCCATAGAAGATAGAAACATTGTGTTTGTTGTGCTTTTGTGGTATATTTATTGTGTAGGAATTTTTAGAAGTATTAATTGATATTTTAAAAGTAGGTAGCATCAACTATATTCAAGGTGATTCACAAATGTAAATAAATAATTCTGAGATGTGAAAAGAACCCTAGGGCTGAGAAGATTTCCCTATTCCCACTAACCTCATTTCAAAGCCTGAGAGTCAGTCCAGTGCATATGCTCCTATTATTGTTGGAACATACACACACATACCTTTATTGAAGAAGGTGTAACATGGTATGGGAGCTCTCAGCTAGCTGCCATACCATGTTACACCTCCAATAGAGATGTGTGTGTGTATGTTCCAACAATAATAGGAGCATATGCACATATTGTATAAAATACATGCCTAACTTGTGTGCCTAAATATAAATCACCTCATGCCCCATAACCCTAGACTACCAGGGATTGCTTGAGATAGGTCTGAGGAGCCTACAAGGGAGGGAAGGGTCTTTTGGAGGGTTAGGGTTAGAGGGGGATCTTCTTTGAGGGAGGAGGAGGTTCTGCAAAGTGACTCGGAGAGTTGGGAGGACTTCACTTCTGGGTATTGGGAAGTCTTGAACTGGGGCAGGGGGCCCATGCATCTTTTACCAGGCACGGGCCCCTTTAAGACGGCACATGGAAGCATCAGACTGCATGTTAGCAACCTCTGAACTGGCATTATTTTTCCAGTAATAACATAGCTTGCATCAAACATCACAAGTTATGTTGTTCGATTTGCAGAATAAGGCATGTTCCATCTATTTACATACCTTGAATCTCAGTGTTGCCCTAAACTAATGTACATTACAGTAAAATAACGCAATATTGCCATTTAATATGCAGTAAGCAGCAAACATTCAACATTATTGCTTAAGGCACTTTAATAACTATCCCCAAAGTCTCAAACATTTATATTGGTAACTGCAAAACTTCCATGGTAATTGCTAAAGGCATACCCAGCATTTTCCCATACAGTTAATGCAGAGACAAACCACTAACGACATGTAGGAGCATTTAACATAGATGCCCTTAACACTGCCTATTTATTTATTTGTTTGTTTATTAAACTTTTAGACCACACATCCAAAAACGCTCTAAGCAATGTACATGTCAAAATAAAATCACAGTTAAAACAGAACAGATCACAACCTCAAACAAAACTAGCACCATTACAGTTCATAATTCGTCATCCTCCCTACCCACCTCCAAAAAGCCAACACAAATAAATGTCTTCAATTTGACCTTAAAAACCTTATAAATCGGTCTCTCAGCATAATTGGCCAGGGAAGGAATTCCACAAAACTGGAGCTGATACACAAAAAGACCAAGCACAAAACCATTTCATAATTTCCTGCACAACAGGCATAGCCAACATCCCTGTTTCCACAGAATGCAAGATACGTGCATGTAGAAAATATTGCATAACCAGGAGTCATGCCACCAAAGGACTTAAACACCAAGGTCAAGATCTTATATCTTACCTTGTACAGTGTTGTTAACCAGTATAACCCAATCAAATTGTGTGTAACATAATCATACTTGTGTAAGCCTTTAATAATTTTAGCAGCTGCATTTTGAATTTGCTGTACTCTTGCAATCTCCTTTGATGAAAGACCAAAGAGCAATGAATTATAATAAACAAAGCAGTGAATTACAGTAATAATAATACATCTGAGAGTATTGAAGGAACTTGGGGATGTTCAAACAGCTCCACTGTCTGAGATTTTCAATACTTCTTTACAGTATTTAGAGTATCCTTTTATCTTTAAAAGGATATAGCGTTATTAGAAAATGTTCAGAGAAGAGCCACCAAAATGGTAAAGGGGATGGAAGGATACTCCTATGAAGAAAGGCTAAAAAGGTTAGGGCTCTTTAACCTGGAAAAGAGACGTCTGAGGGGAGATATGATAGAAGTCTATAAATTAATGAATGGAGTGGAACGGTTAAACGTAGATCGATTGTTTACCTTATCAGAATATAGAAAGACTAGGGGACATGCAATGAAGCTACAGGGTACACTATTTATGACAAATAAAAGAAAATATTTTTTCATTCAACGTGTAATCAAACTCTGGAATTTCTTACCGGAGGATGTAGTAAAGGCTGTTAGTGTAGCTGGGTTTAAAAATGTTTTGGACAAGTTCCTGGAGGAAAGGTCCATAAACCATTATTAAGAATGGACCCAGGATATCAATGTTTGACCCAGTACAAGCATTGTGGAACCTGTGTCTGTTGGGGAAACTGCTAGGTACGTATGACCTAGATTGACCACTGTTGGAAACAGGATACTGGGCTTGATAGACCTTGGTCTGACCCAGTATGGCATATCTTATGTTCTTATGAGTCAGGAGTGGTCCCAGAGAACTGGAGAAAGGCATGTGGTCCTTTTACACAAAAGCAGAAGTAAAAATGAGGATGAGAACTACAGGCCAGTTAGTCTGACTTCAGTGGTGAGTAAATTAATGGAAACGCTACTAAAAAAGAGGATAGTGAGGTTTCTGGAGTCCAATGGATTGCACGATCCAAGGCAGCATGGATTCACCAGAGGCAGATCTTGTCAGACAAATCTGATTGATTTCTTTGACTGAGAGTTGGAGTAAGGGAGAGCCCTAGATGTAGTGTACTTTGATTTCAGTAAAATCTTTGACACCCTTCCACAAAGGCGACTTATAAATAAATTCAGCACCTTAGGGATGAACCCTAAAGTTACTGACTGGGTTAGAAATTGGTTGAGTGGGAGGCGACAAAGGGTAAAGGTAAATGGAGCTCACTCTGAGAAGGATGTAACCAGTGGTGTTGTGCAGGGATCTGTTCTTGCTCCTATTCTTTTTAATCTCTTTGTTAGTGATATAGCAGAAGGACTATCGAGTAAGGTCTGCCTCTTTGTGGATGATACCAAAATCTGCAATAGAGTAGACACCCAGGAAGGTATAGTTAACATG
The DNA here is from genome assembly GCA_033557465.1 of Ichthyophis bannanicus. Lineage (NCBI taxonomy): Eukaryota > Metazoa > Chordata > Amphibia > Gymnophiona > Ichthyophiidae > Ichthyophis > Ichthyophis bannanicus. Next base: position 849,967,080 of record CM066034.1, read on the forward strand.
AAGAGGGATATAGCTAAGCTTAAGAATGTTCGAGAATTTGGCAGCTGAGATTTAATATTAAGAAATGTAGGGTCATGAATTTGGACTGCAAAACTCCAAGAGAGTGTTACAGTATAAGAGGTGAAGTACTTCTGTCCACAAAAGAACAGCAGGATCTAGGGATGTATTGTTTCTGATGGCTAAACAGATAGACAAAGTGACAATGAATGTCAGAAGGATGCTTGGGTGCATACGGAGGGGAATGGCCAGCAGGAAGAAGGGGGTGATAGTGCCTCTGTATAACTCTTTGGTGAGACCCTATTTGGAGTATTGTGTGCAATTCTGGAGACCGCACCTTCAAAAGGATATAAACAGGATGGAGTCGACGCAGAGGGTGGCTACCAAAATATTTAGTGGTCTTCATTATAAACCATAAGGAGACAGGCTTAAAGATCTCAATATGTATACTTTAGAGGAAAAGCAAAATAAAGGAGATATAATAGAGACATTTAAATACATCTTTGGCATAAATGCACAGAAGGAGAGTCTCTTTCAATTGAAAGTAAGCTCTGCAACGAGGGGACATAGGATGAGGGTGAAAGGGAATAGACTCATGAATAATATGCGGAAATATTTCTTTACTGAAAAAGTGGTAGATGCATGGAATAGTCTCTCAGTGGAGATAGTAGAGATGAGGACAGTATCTGAATTCAAGAAAGCATGGGACAAACACAGAAAATTTCTAAAGGAAAAAAAGGAACTATAGTAGTTGATATAGAAGGGCAGGCTATATAGACCATATGGCCTTTTTTTTATCTTTCTATGTTTCTATGAGAAGACATAAACTGTTCCACAATGTCTGTTGCTTTAATGGCTAAAGGGGTCATTTTCAAAGGCTTAGTTGTGAATTAGGACATCTGAAGACATACACGTGGAAATCATGGAGACATCTCCAAAGCCATTCCACAAATGACATTTACAGCTGTCTCTGGTGCAGGGACATCCAAGTAGGCAGGGGAGTGTGGTGGAGGTGTATCTAGGAAGGTGCAATGGGCTTACAATGTCACCATTCAATTTCAGGAACGACGGGGACGTCTGCAGGCACATCTATATTTAGTCAAAATCAAAAAAGAAATACCCGATCTAATAGAATAATCAACTCAACAGATAAGCCTACCAATAATCTTATTTTTTTTGTCGGAAATGCCAGCACCGTAAGAAGGGAGAACCCTTTCACCGCTGTGGCCCATCCATTTTAATAAAGAAACTTTTTTTAAAACAGCTTGTACTTAGCTGAAAAATAACTTGTCACCAGGCTGTACCCAGCACCATCGCAGTCAAACCGACGTGTCACGTTTCGGGTTCTTCAACTAAACACCCTGCTTCAGATCAAGCTCTGCGTGGACAGTCATCAGCCATCTGACTGTTCACGCAGAGCTTGACCTGAAGCAAGGTGTTTAGTTGAAGAACCTGAAACGTGCCCTGGTGACTAAGAGATCAGGGTTTGATTCCCACTGGCTCTCCTTTGTGACCTTGGTTGAGTCACTTCACCCTCCATTCCCCCAGGAGAAAGTCCCGCCAACATACTTCTGGTTCCACCTTGCTAAGGAAACCCAGGGCTACTGGGTTGCCAGGAGTCAGCATTGACTCAAAGCTTGCAAATTAAAACCAGGACTGGAGGAATAGCCTAGTGGTTAGTGCACTGGCTTGGTAACCAAAAGACCAGCGTTCATTTCCCACTAGTATACTTGTATCCTCGGACAAGTCACTTAACTCCCAATTGCATTGGAAGAAAGGGCCTGGCAATCTACCTCCAGTTACACTGCCAAGAAAACCCAGGAGTTGCTGGGTCCACTAGAGTCAGCATTGACTCAAAGGCACACATTGCCTTACAGTAATATTGTCATGCTGCTCCACAACCCATCCTAAATGTTGTTTTCTGAATGTTTGACAAAAATTGCTTTTGTACATTGTTTTAGTGCTTATATTGATTTCTGCCATAATGATATTGGTCACATGGAATTGTAAACCGCCATCAAATCTATTTTATGTAAGCGGCAGTATACCAAAAGATTTCAAATAAATGAAATTTTTCACACAAAATTACCTAGGAAAAGTTGGAAAATTTTAGCACAAGACTAAGAGAGAAGAAATTGTCTTTACTCATTTCATGGTGATTTGTAAACAACCATATCTAGTCATTAACATTTTTGTTAGAGAAATGACTCATGCTTGTAAAATTAACATGCATTAAAATTCCATTAGCATTCTAGAGAACTTATCAGAGTTTTAAGCTATCAGCAGGGCAACCGTGTTTATATATACTGAATCAATGAATTCATATAGCCGTACACAAGTATTCTAAATGCTAATTTGTCAGTAATTTGCCACTCCACAAGGAACATCCTAGCCCCCCCCCCCCCAAGTAAAAACAAGAAGCACTCAGTCAGCATGAGCTCTGTGCACCCACCATCTGGAACTCCATCCCTGACACAATAAGGAACAGCAAAGATCTCCTCATGTTCCACAAACTCCTCAAAACCCACCTGTTCACCCTGCACTTTGGATGCACCGCCTTGCCCACACCTCCCCATCTCAAATGCTACCTCTAATCGACCTACCGTACCTCCCACAATGAAGAACGCTTTGTAAACAAGTTAAAGGTAACATGCCTTTGTCGAAACGTAATGTAGAAAGTTATTGTTCCTTGAAATCGTTGTTTAACCAAGTTCAAAGTTCTATGCATAACGCTTTAAACTCAGTGAGAAGTGGTATGAAAGTTCAGAAAAATAAATTAATAAAATAAAATAAATTTAAGGATTTCAGATTGTAAAAGGAAAGAAAATCTTGTCTGTACTAAAAAGAAAGAGTTGGTGCATCCCTGCTGATCTGCTTTGTCTTTGCTGTTTAGCAATGGGCAGGATGCCTGATATATTTCAGATAAAGTAGCATGGTTAATTTGTTAATCCTCTTTAAAGTCTAAAAAGGATAATTTTACAACAAGCCACCTAACTTGTGTGGCAGATGTGTACATACAGTAAGCTATGTCTATTTTACGAAAGGAACTTATATGCATAACTGCCTTTATAAAATAACCATTAGGTTACCCTAGATGTCTGGGTTCTGAAATACAGATGTTCTGGCTTAGACGTCCCAGATTGCACTTGGATGTCCCTTCTAAAATTCCACTTCCAAAGTTTATTTGGCATCTGGCATTGAATATTTGTTTTCACCGGACAGGGCAATTGCTATCCGGTCAATGTTGATATTCAGCTGCTAACTGCATAGCAAAAATCGCATAAAGTTAGGAGAGCTATTGATCTGTCCTAACTTTATGTGGTTTAGCTATCCGGTTAGAAGCCTAACTGGACACTGCCAGGACCTCCCTCCACTCTACCCATAGATCACCCCAGTTTTAACTGGGTGACTTTCCTGTGGTCTGTGGAGCTATTCAGCGGTGCTATCCAGATAGTGCTGTTGAATATTGGGATTGCCGTGGTTAGACCTGTTAGCAGTTCCTGCTAACCAGTTAAACCCTTTTGAATATCATCCCCTTCATTTCTATAGCACCCCTAATATTTCTATTCCTCCCTGGTTGTTCAGGACTTTGGCTGCCAGTGATTACCCCAGTACCAGACCCCAAGAAGGCTGATATACTCTTACCTAACTTTTTCTTGGGATCTGTCTTGACAAAGATCTGCACCTTAACGATCTTGCCATGCCTGGGGTCTCCCTCCATCTGGGTGGGTCAATGATTCATACTCTTCCACTGCAGAGATCAACTCACTGGTTCTATATCTTCCTTACCACTCATTCTCCTTGAGACTGATTCAATGATAGCATGCCTAGCACTATTTGTTAATGCCTTAGATTAGGAGCTTGCTTCCCACACTGGTTTCTACAGCTTTCTGTTCAGGTTTCCAATAATTCAAAATCCATACTTAATCAGAGCTGACCCTAGAGTTGGCCAAAGTGTTGGAGCCCTAAGCGAACCTCAAGCTTTACACCCCCTATGACTGCCAAATGGTTGGGCTGGCCCTGTACTTAATATCAGTCCACCTTATACTTAGACACTGATACCAAAACTAGGCTGCTCTGCCTTGGCATGCTCCTTCTCCCTGAGTGTCACTCCCTCTGACTGCTCAGCTGCTTTCAAAGGGGCTTGTAGCTCCACACACTTACTTGTTGCCTAAGTGAGTAATTTTGGAAGCTCTATTCAAACTTTGGAGGTCCAAGGACAGGCATAGAGATGTCCACAGCATAGAGATAATTTAAAAGTCAGCTCTGTGGAAATCTACAGTAAGTCTGAATGGGGGCATTCCCAGGAACCTGGATGCCCCCCCCCCCCTGATTTTGGAAACAACTTGGACATCCAAGTTTAGACTTGCACCAGACACTTGAAAAGTATTTGTTGTGGTTAAAGAACATCTAGAGGAGAAAACACTCCATCGCCCCCAGTACTGAGCATAGTGTCAATGATAGCAGCAGTAGGAATTAAATTCTGATTGCCCTGTTTCTAGCCCCCTGCTCAAACCATTACTTTATTCCTAGAAGTGCAGGTTTTCAAATACTATTCTGGGGATGTCTATGTAGATACCCCTGCAGACGTCCATATTGGGCACGTCCATGTTTGTAAAATCATATCTACACCTGGATGTGCCTGCTTTTTTTCCAGATGGTCGGACTTAGTTTATGTTTATGTTTATGTTTATGTTTATTGAGAATTTGATATACCGCTCAGGCCAGAGGCATTAGAGCGGTTTACAATACTACATCATTCAAAGAAATAGGAAAGGAACGCCATTTATATAATAGGACAGAATAGAGAACAGAGACAGTCAGACAGATAGAGGAAGAAGAGGAACATGGAACAGCACATTACCACAACATAGAGGCATAACAACCAGGTCCATGCCGTCAGTGCGGCCCTCAAAGATACATCGCCACGGACCAACGCCTAAGGGCCACGCCAAAGGGCCCTCTGGCGAGGCCCTCAGGCGCGGGCCCGCAAGGCGCGCAGGCGCGCCTTTGAAGCGGCGGTTTTAAAGCCGCTGAAGAGAGCTGTGGAGGGCTTCCGATTGGCGGGAATGGAGGTGAGGAGGAGCTCACGCTCAACTCCCTCTGTTGATGGCTGCTGCTCCCCGATCTGCCGGCGCGCCTTTGAAGCGGCGGTTTTAAAGCCGCTGAAGAGAGCTGTGGAGGGCTTCCGATTGGCAGGAATGGAGGTGAGGAGCTCCCGCTCAACTCCCTCTGTTGATGGCTGCTGCTCCCCGATCTAGTTATCCCAGTTCCCACTTGGACGTCCTTTCTAAAATCCCCCTCCACATGAGTGACTTATTTCAGACTTGTGACAGTTATCTGGGTTTCTGGGAATTGTTGTGTCATCACCATTTTGCTTTCTTCTTGGTTTCCTAATGGTATATGTGTCATCACACTTGCAAAAATGCCATATTCTATTATTCTTTATACCACATATGTACAGTATGTGCACACCTGAGATTATACTTTAGCTTCCTTACAGAAATAGTTTATATCGAATTCTATATCTATCTATCTCTGGGACACTTTTAATAAAGTGTAGCAGTTAGAATGTAAATTGGTATCCCGATGCAGTAACAGCTCTCACGCTGGCATGACACTTGACATATGTTAATAAGGGTTGCCAACTGGCTCCAGATGCACCTGACAGGCTTGATCCAGTTCTGGGTTTACCCCATTTCATGCAGGGAAATGTAGTTCTGATTTCTCTATTGTGCTCCATAAGAAAAGCAAGACTACAAGTCCTTACATGCAATAGGGCAAACCCAGGGCTGTATCAAGACTGTCGGGCACATCTGAAGCCAGTTGGCAACCCTAGTGCTAATTCACATGCTAAGTGTATTTGTTGGAATGAAATGAGACATAGATGGTTACAGGTAGCGAATGGGCACGGAGCGTACCTTGCAGTTAGCATATGCTAACTTACCACATGCTGTTACAACAGCAGAAAGCACGGATCACGTCATGCCACCGCAGTAAGTGCATCTGCGCTAACAACATGCAGTAAAGGTTTTTCCTCTATGGCAACTGTATGGACGGATGCTGGGAATGCCGCCAACAGTTACACAAAGGCAGCGCCATTTCCATATAATAATTTACTGCTTAGTAACTGCAAAGCTTTACCACACTTTAGTTAACAGGTCCTTAAATATGCATTTATACCTAGATAGATGCATATGTTATCCTAAATATCACTTATAAAGACCGGATTTTTTTTTACTGAAGCAGTTTCAAGAACTTAAACAAAGGAAAAGTACATAAGTGCTGAATATGTCTTGTAGCACTATTCAAAGGATCAGTAGTTGTAGTGGTAGTAATAGTACAGATGTTGGCTCAGAGCAAAGTCAGTCCTATCGTTAAGCAAACTAGAAGGTGACCTAAAGCACCAAATTTGGAGAAGTGACAAAACTCTGGAAGAATTCCTGCATCGCTGGCCAAGTTTGAAGGAAGCATGGCACCAATCACTAACATTTTTAAAACTCATGGCCAGCACTTCTTGGAGGGGGTCCAGGGACACTGTTGAAACCAGCTCTGGCCCAAGGTTACCTGCTGCCCTAGATGAATCATCAGTCATACCTCCCACTGCTCCCCCTTCCATTGTTCATTTGCCACTCCCCACCCCGCCCCTAATAGTCCAGAATCTTGCCTTCCCTACTCTCTCCCTCCAGGTCTCCAGCATTTCTCTCCTCTCTCCCACCTACCACCAGTGCTGCTGCTGTTGCTGTCTTAGCTCCACGGGAAGTCTAATAATTGTGCTGTGAGGGGTCAGCGCAGCACTGAATAACTCAGGGTAAACCCTTTAAAAACACTCTTGGTAGTGAGCTTTTTAGCATGGGTATGTGCACACATGTGTACTTAAGACCTGATATGTCGGGGCATCACGGGCTTTGACTGAGTACCCATGCACGCAGAAAAATGCTAACAGCCCACCACTGAGAGTGATTTTAAAGGGCTTTTCCGGCTTTTTTCAGTGCTGTACCCTAAACCTGGGCTGAAAAGGTAAGGTGGTAGGGACGACTGCAGTGGTGGAAGAGGGGTGGGTAAAGGGGAAAATAAAGCACTGCTGCCTCAAAAGTCTGCCACTCTAGGCAGATGCCACCTAGTGGCAGTGCAGGCCCTAGCAAAACACATCCCATCAGTGGCTGCGCACTGAAGGAGTAAGTCTGTAGCTGAAGTAATTACGAGGAAAGAGAGAAGGAAGTAAATTCTTGGTAGGTCTGAGGATGGGAGGAAATAGGGTGAGTGCAGGTGGTGAAAAAGAGGGTCGGGAGAGTGAGAAGGTGCTGGGTGATTGGTGGAGAGTGTGAAAGAAAGAGAGAGGAAGAAAAGGTCTGAGCAGGTAGTAAGGTAGATGAGGGTGAAGTGGAAGAAGAGGAAGCTAGATGACAAAGAAATTGAGTTGGTTCTGGTACTGTATGCTGTGCAGGAAGTGAAGGAGGCTGAGAGGAAGATGCTGTGGGGAGGGAGAAGAAGAGAGAAGAGATATTGGGCATGGGTAGAGAGAAATAATACTGGGCACTATGGGCAGAAGACAAAAAGGGGGGAGTGCCCTAGTGGTTGGGGCAAGTTACCTCAGGTCAGAAGGTCAGGGGTTCAAATATACAGTCTCTAAAATGCTTGTATGCAAATGCTAGAAGTCTAAAAAATAAGATGGGAGAGTTAGAATATATAGCACTAAATGAGAGGTAAGATATGATTAGAATATCAGAGACATGGTTGAAGGAGGACAACCAGTGGGACACTGGGATACCTGGATACAAACTATATCGGAATGATAGAGTTGATCAAATTGGTGGAGGGGTTCCACTCTATGTTAGAGAGGGCATTGAGTCAGAAAGGATTAAAGTTTAGCAGGAAACTAAATTTGCTGTAGAATCTCTATGGATTGAAATTCCATGTAAAAAGGGGAAGGCGATGGCAGTGGGGGGTGTACAATTGACCGCCTGGCCAGAATGAACAAATGGATGATGAAATGCTCAAAGAAATCAAGGAAGCTAACAAAAGTTACAGCGCAGTAATAATAATGAGTGATTTCAATTACCCCGGTATCGACTGGGTCAGTGTCACGGCAGGACATGCTAGGGAGATAAAGTTCCTAGATTAAATAAATGACTGCTTCTTGGAGCAGCTGGTTCATGAACCGACCAGAGGGGAAGCCATATTAAACCTAGCCCTTAGTGGAACACCAGATCTAGTGCAAGAGATAAGGGTGTTGGGGACACTTGGCAATAGTGATCATAGCATGATCGCCTTTGATTTAATTAGTGGAAGAGGGATAGTAAGGAAATCCACAGTACTACCTTTTAACTTTCGAAAGGGAGACTATGATAAAATGAGGAAAATAGTTAAGAAAAAACTAAAAGGAGCAGTTGCACAAGTTAAAGACTTACATCAAGCTTGAATGTTGTTGAAAACTACCATCTTGGAAGCCCAGACCAGCTGTATTCCACGCTTTAAGAAAAATGGAAGGAAGACCAAAAAACTGCCAGCATGGTTTAAAGGTGAGGTCAGAGAGGCTGTTGTTGCCAAAAAAGCATCTTTCAGGAAATGGAAAAAAGAGCCAAACGATGAAACCTGGAAACAGCACAAGCACTGGCAAGTCAAATGCAAGACATTGATAAGGCAGGCAAAGGGAGAATTTGAGAAGAAGCATGCTGCGGAAGCAAAAACACGAAATAAAGACTTTTTCAAGTACATTCATAGCAAAAAACCTGTGAGAGAGTCAGTTGGTCCATTAGATGATAGAGGGGTTACAGGGGCACTAAGAGGCGACAAGGCGATAGCGGAGAGACTGAATGAATTCTTTGCTTCAGTCTTTACTGAAGAAGATGTATGGATGTTACCCATGACTGAAGTGGTATTTAAAGGTGTGGAAGAATTGAAGGAAATATCGATACATCGGGAAGATGTATTACAACTATTAGATAAACTGAAGTGTAGCAAATCACCTGGGCCGGATGGTATATATCCAAAGGTGTTGAAAGAACTGAAATATGAGATTGTAGACCTGCTATTAGTAATCTGTGAACTATCATTAAAATCATCTCTAATACCTGAAGATTGGAGGATCGCCAGTGTAACACCAATTTTTAAAAAGGGTTCCAGGGGTGAACCGGGAAACGACAGACCAGTGAGCCTGACTTCAGTACCGGGAAAAATGGTAGAAATCATCATAAAGAATAAAATTGCTCAGCATGTAGATAGTCATGGCCTAACGGGAGACAGCCAACATGGCTTTAGACAAGGAAGATCTTGTCTTACTAATCTGTTATGTTTTTTTGAAGGTCTGAATAAACAGGTGGACAAAGATGAGTCAGTTGATATAGTGTATCTGGACTTTTAGAAAGCCTTTGACAAGGTCCCTCATCAGAGACGTTTGGCAAAACTAAAGAGTTATGGGATAGGAGGCAGTGTACTACTGTGGATCAGGAACTGGTTCAAAGATACAAAGCAGAGGGAAGGGCTAAATGGCCAATTTTCCCAATGGAGAAAGGTGAATAGTGGTGTACCCCAGGGATCTGTGCTGGGTCCCTGCTTTTTGACATATTCATAAATGACCTGGAAAGTGGAATAACGAGTGAGGTTATCAAATTTGCAGATGACACAAAACTATTTAAAGTTGTTAAAACCCAAGAGGATTGTGGAAAATTGCAAGAGGATCTTGATAAATTGGAAGACTGGGCATCAAAATGGCAGATAAAATTTATTGTGGACAAGTGCAAAGTTATGCTCCTAGGGAAGAACAACCCAAACTATGGTTACACGATGCAAGTTTCCACATTAGATTTAGGCTTCATTGTGGATAACATGCTAAAACCCTCGGCCCAGTGTACAGCAGCGGACAAGAGAGCAAATAGAATGCTAGGTATCATAAGGAAAGGAATGGAAAATAAAACAAAAGATATTATAATGCCTCTATATCGTTCCATGGTGAGACCGCACCTTGCATACTGTGTGCAATTCTGGTCGCCGTATCTTAAAAAGGATATAGCGAAATTAGAAAAGGTTCAGAGAAGAGCCACCAAAATGGTAAAGGGGTTGGAAGGATACTCCTATGAAGAAAGGCTAAAAATGTTAGGGCTCTTTAACCTGGAAAAGAGACGGCTGAGGGAGATATGATAGAAGTCTATAAATTAATGAATGGAGTGGAATGGGTAAACGTAGATCGATTGTTTACGTTATCAGAATATAGAAAGACTAGGGGACATGCAATGAAGCTACAGGGTAAACTATTTAAGACTAATAAAAGAAAATATTTTTTCACTCAATGTGTAATTAAACTCTGGAATTTGTTACCGGAGGATGTAGTAAAGGCCTTTAGTGTAACTGGGTTTAAAAAAGGTTTGGACAAGTTCCTAGAGGAAAGGTCCATAAACCATTATTAAGAAGGGACCCAGGATATCAATGCTTGACCCAGTACAAGCATTGTGGAACCTGTGTCTTTTGGGGAAACTGCTAGGTACATATGACCTAGATTGGCCACTGTTGAAAACAGGATACTGGGCTTGATGGACCTTGGTCTGACCCAGTATGGCATATCTTATGTTCTTAAATTCCACTAGAGGACAGCAACTTGGGCCAGAAGGATTGGGGTTTCTAGCCCCACAGGTGCTCCTTGTGGTCTTGGGCAAGCCATTCAAACCTCCATTGCCCATGTTCCCTGTAAGTACTAGCACATGTGTCTCATATCCCTTCATGTTAAATGTATCCCCCCATTGTGTTGTGAACACTTTGAATGAAGGATAAGGTGGTATACCAAACTGTCTAAATGGGCAGAAAGCAGAGTTATCAAGTCGGTCAATTCCAGGAATGTCTAAATGGGCAGAAAGCAGAGTTATCAAGTTAGTCAGTTCCAGGAATGAGAATTTTTTTTTGCCAGCTCTGGTTTTAAATTTGCATTACAGTGCAGTATGGTATTTGTAGTCCCTGATTTTACCCATTGGAATTGGTGCTGCAGGTCCCATAGTGCATTAGGATGAGACTGTCAGAAATCCAGGACTGACTCCTGGGACTGTGTAACCTGGCAACTTTGAGAGTGAATCCGATGCTATGTCAGAGCTGCTGCCAGCCCTGAAGGGAGTTCTGTGTTGGATGGAGCTGCCACTCTTGGCAGGAAGGAGCACTGTGTTGCAGTTCCCACTGGTAGGTAATTTGGGGGGGGGGGGGGGGAGACAAGGCTGAACATTTGCCCCGGGAGTCTAATACCCTTGCACAAGCCCGGTTCCTGAGTGGTAAGTCTTGTGCATAAGAGCTTCTCAGACTATGCAGAGAATGTGATAAGTACTTAATGTTCTCAATTGCACAGTGCTCCTATAAGGTATGAATGTCTGCAGAAGATGTTTTCCCTAACAATACCTTGCAAAAATTACACGAAGTCTCAAAATTATCCTCTGCTTTATAGAAGTGCCCACAGAGACGGCTACCGACAGCACTATTAAGTAGCAGGAAAGAGTCGTGCTTGTTACAGCCAATTTTATGAGAGTCAGGGATCAAATGTTTTTGCTCGGTTTTATGTGGATAGTTTCATGAAAATTGATCAGATCTGAAAAGTCATAGTCCAAATGAAGCTAAGGTTAAAGATAATTTATACATGAAATTCCTAATTTTATTCTGAGCCCTTTTATTACTAGGTAGGCCTTTATGGCTTTAAAGAAAATGTCAGTGGCGGCAAATGACATTGTACTGAATAATCTAGTTATGAGGGGAAAGACACGTAAAACTATTCCATATCAGTATCACTCTTTTCTGCTGAACTCACAGTTTTATCCTACAGCAGCTGTCCAAAAAGACTTGACTGGATTTTTATGCCCTTTTCATGATAGCTATACTAACTACATTTTTCTCTTCTTTTTTTAACTCTTTTAAAACTTATTCCTTCCCTTTTCCCTCTTAAAATAATTGCTGCAAATCTAATACATATGCTTATAACATGCCGAAGTCCTTTCTGAAAATGCCATATGCTGGTTTATTTCTCAAAATAGTTCTGGAGGAAAGATCCGTAAACAATTATTTAAGAGGACCCGGGAAATCCACTGCTTACCCTGGGACAAACATTGTGGAATCTGGGTACCTTTTTGGGAATCTGCTAGGTACTTGTGACCTGGATTGGCCACTTTTGGAAACAGGATTCTGGGCTTGATGGGCCTTTGTCTGACCCAATATGGCATTTCTTATGTTCTTATGTTTTAGTTGTGTATATCCAGGTCAGTGGTAGGATCTCAGCTGGCAATAGCCCCTGAAAGCATTAACCACCACCCTGTAACAGGAAAAATACATACTATATGTAAAATATATATTATATACTGTACATTGGATCATATATGTTGACCCCAATGGAAAAAAAAGGACAGTTTACAACACAATGGAATAATGAGTTTCCCCATTCAAGATCTGGGAATCATTAAGGAAAGGTTATTAATACTGAGGAAAGGACTGGAATCTTGGAAAAAAGACATCCTCCTTCTATATTACTGAGATAAGCTGGTGTTGGTTAAACTAGGCATCTCTCTGGTGAACGGAAATGAAAAAAAAGCTTGGGAGAGTTTTTCTTGCCTGAAAATTACAAAATGCTTCCTGAATGTTGACAGGACTGAAATAATATATTTATCTCACAGCTCTGATGTTGGTTAGGGATGGAAATTGTACATCTTTTACTATGCAGGAAGCCTTGTTCCCAAGAGCTATGAAGTATGCTCCTACCGTATTTCACAGGATGGCATACCATTAATTTCTGGCAATGCTAAAGCTGACTTGTCGCAATATATGCAGTTATGAAGGACGTGCAACTCATAGTTCTTCATGTCTTTAAAGATTAGGTTATAGCTTTTCACCTTAGTGAGAAGATTGAAAAATCCCCTTTCTGAATATATGAGGAACATATGTTATTTTCCAGCTCTATTACTTGATATAAGGCATGATGTATTTTAAATAAGTTTTCCCCTTTTTTGCCAACTGGAAAAAGCCTTGTAAGTGTATAGTAAAACACTAAAATGCATAGCATGAAAAAAATCATACTATATACTGTAAAGTATCTTTATCCAGAATGGTCAAAACCATTGCCATTCTGGATAGTGAATTTTTCCAGATAATGGGACTTGTGTTAAAAATAAAACTAAAGAGGAACAGTTACTGATCAAAAATAAGTGTTTATTGAGCACCAAACAATAAACAAGGGGTAAACAGATACTTACTAGCACAATATCCATCTGTTTTAAACATCATCTAGGGAAGGATGTGACAAATAGATTTTCAAAGCTGCTACCCACAATGCTAGGTGGGTCACTGGTGAATGATGGAGGTCAATGTTCTGGTGGACTGCTGTGCATAATCATTTGATGCCTTCCTGAGTAGCTCAATCAGTGTCGTCTGCTTTATATATTAAGACTTCTCCTTTATAAGCTGGCCTCAGACCCAGAATGGCTATCAAATCAACACTGAGGACACCCTGCCTTGCGGCCAAGGGCATAGCACGGCTGCTGGCCACATAATCTTAGGGCCCCTTAGTCAAGCTGGGAAGGGAAAGGGTGGAGGGGCTGGGCAGAACACAGATAGTTGACCGTCTTCTGGGATGAGCCAATAACCACTATGGAAGGGTGGAGCTGGCTTTAGGACCATGTTGCTCAAAGTCACCTCTTTGTCTTCCTGCCACAATGGGAAGTGCAACTGTGTTTTCTCTCTTGGCCCAAGCTTTGCAAAAGGGCAAGGCAGTTCCCCTTTTGCCCACCCTTAACCTCTCTTCTCCCAACAAGTGGTGAGCAATCCCACCCTACATCCTTCTTTCCATAACAATATAAAAATACATTAAAAAAGAAGGTCACTGTGTAGGGCAGTGCTTTCCAAACTTTTTATTCCATATGACCCCATTCACGTGACCCCAGATGATGATGAAATCAAATTAGCAGTGCTCCAGCCTCCTTCCCCTCCCTCCACTCACCTAGAGAACAAAGCAGTCAGCACAGGTCCTTTGTGTCAGTGTGCAGTGTGTGCTTACGGACTGCAGTACTTGGCATGGATTTCCAGTCTACCGGGAAGCTTACTCGGGTGTGGGCAAGGGCCTATGAATATTCACTAGCTCACAGGCCATATGCTGACTGCTGACAGTCACTGCTTAGCATAGATCATGGTGAAAGCCCATAGGGAAGGAGAAATGGCCATTTTTCTATGACCTCATCCCAAGCTTGGGAACCATTGGTGTAGGCCAGTGGCTTCGCACATCTTCCCATTCTTGCCCCCCTCCCCACCCCCCTGTGGGTTGGGATATTCATTTTAAAAAAAGATTTTGCAACCCAGCTCTGAAGAAAGGTCAAAAGTACTCTACTAAAGCATGAAAGAGAGCTATAGCTCAGTGAAAAGAAACTCTGCTGGCATACTAAGGTTCAATACGTCCACTTCTACTACAGCCCAAATTACTTCAGCTGCCCACCACAAAGTTGAGTAAATTATTTGTATTGCTCTCATCATTGTCTTTTAGATTATTATAAAAAATAAAATAAAATCTAAGGGGTACAACATTTTTGAAAGTATTTGAATACCAAACAAACAAGCAGGGACAACGCCACGTAAAAGGATTGAAGCCCCTACAAAACAGAAAAACGAAAATAATCACATTCACAAACCTAAAGGGATCACTTTCACATCCAGTGAGTCACAGGTCACATGCTGCAAGCAACATACCCAAGGACTTGCAAAAAGACCCCCAAAGCAAAATTGTAGCACAATATATGCCACTAACTCTAAGAAAGAGAAAAAAGGTTGACTAGTATCCCCTGGAAAAAACCCTATACCTCCCTCCCCCAAGGAAGCGGCATGCGGTGGCAACTTGGAGGAGTTAATTACAAGAATCCTTATGCAAGCTGAAGAAAGGTGCACTGAGTGGGTAAAAAGGGAGTGTCTATCTCTCGAACAGGGCTGAGAATCAGGGGGGAAGAAGGCAACAGGCACAATTGGTCAGTCGGTGAATCAGCCTGGATTCAACGATGAGTCTCTATCCCAGGGATGGCAAATGCCAGTCCTGGAATGCCGCAATCCAGCCTGGTTTTCAGGATGTCCCTAATGAATATTCATGAGATATATTTGCATATAATGGGAGGCAATGGATACAGATATATCTCATGAGTATTCATTAGGGATGTCCTGAAAACCAGGGTGGATTATGGCACTCCGGGACTGGAGTTCACCATCCCTGCTCTATCCAGCCTCAGAGACTTCCTCCTTTGACTCCAATGTCTTCCGATTGCATGGTCTGATACATTCTCTGACCTATCTTTCTCAGAAAATGATGCAGAGAGATCTTTCTTAAAACTGATGAAGGCTGCATTCAAAACAAAAGGGGCCCGGGAAGGCAAATTAGCGTAGATAGAGTTTGGTCCCATGGTATGAGTGAGACTGGGAGGACTATCAGCTGCTGGATTAACATTTTAGGCAATACAGGGAGGTTTCCTAAGGTCAGTGAGCCCATGGACTCAGTGACCTCCCTGGGAGGCAGTGTACTCATAAAGATAACAAAGAAAATCTGGAAGTGGGAATACATTGATATAGCCTCCTTGCTGCACACTGAGAAAAGTGACCATATGGGTGCAGCAAAGGAGAAGGTGGATTAAAAAAAAGGCAAACCCCCCAAAGATTTTCAAAAACATTCATAAATGGGTAGTAGCATTCCACATTCATCAAAGTGGCATAACTGAGCGCTATATCAAATGACATGATAAATATAAACATCAAAAAACACACAGGACTGGAAAAAGGATATTGGGTGCCCTAGTAGAACTTTTGTCTTATGTCTCACCTCCCCCAGGATTTTGATGGTTAAACTAAAAAATCATGATGATCCCAACACCACCCTTCCGACAACAATCCGGCATAAATGTATGATTGGACATCATACTTTTAGATATTAAACTTTGATGTGAATGTATGTGTGTGCCTAAAATCACTGCATGTAAAATAATATGGTTATGGTTCTTTGAATTTGTGTGTGTTTTTTAGGATCTATTGTTTTGCTTTGACTGCTGCTGCTCTGTATCACATAGTCTTGCCAGAGCCCTTAACATAGTAATCACAAAAACACTATTATTTAGGCTCACTACCCTTATGTGGGTTGGGCCTGGCTTGATTATGATATTAAATTTCAGCAGAGAATGGCCTTTGACAAGACTATTTCAGGGGTCACTTGGACATGATTCTGATGAGTTCTTTCCTAAATAAGGCTCTCCTCCACATCTGTAGGCACCTGGATTACTAGATCTCTCAGTCCTGCAACTGAAAGGCAGATGTGCAGGTTCTTCAATGCAGGCCACTGCAGCTGGGAAACAAATTGCAGATTCTAGTATGCTTATTCAGGTTGTGGTTGTCCGCACTCCATTGTCTTCTATACTAGGCAAGCATCATAGGAAAATCCAATTACTGTCTTCTGCACACTCCAGGTCTCATGGCCAAGCCCCCATCCCAATGCAATGGGGCCTTGGCTACAGCTGTATGCCACATTGATGTTGAAACCATCTAGGCAGGTTTTACCATGATTTTTTTTTTATTCCCTATCTTGGTCTCAAAACCTCAATCTCTACTAACATTGCAAAATCTATAACAGCTCACAAAGAAGTGACTGCCAGTTCTCAACAAAGTGTTTAAATGCATGATCATGGGCCCTCTGGATCATGGTTCTGAAAAAAGAGCCAGGAGAGTTCCACATGATTCATAATCTATCATACCCCAGGGTAGGACAGCATTAGTCAAAGATTTCATTTCCCCTGGGCTCTGTTCAGTTCCAAATGCATCCTTTGACTAAGTGATCAGCCTGGCAAGGTGACTAGACAGGGGGTAATATTAGCAAAGGCTGATATCAATGTCCACTTTTAGGCTGTTCTCAGTACATCCATCTTTCTTCTGGCCATTGTGAGTTCAAATTTGAGGGGGAGTTTTATGTTGACAAATAAATTCTGATGGATTTCTCCATATTCTGTCCATATTTCGAGAGGTTTTGTTCATTTATCTACTAAGCTCTATCATATCTCCTCTCATCTATTGCGTTTCCAAGCTGAAAAGCTCTACTTTTTTAAGCCTTTCTTTAATAGGGATATCCTTCCATCTCTTTCACCATTTTGGTACCTCTTCTCTGTACCTTTTCTAATTCTGCTGTATCTTTTTTTAAGATATGGTTGCCAGAATTGCACACAATATTCAAGGTATGGTCGCATCATGGAGCGATACAAAGGCATTATGTTATCCTTTGTTATATTCTCAAATCCTTTCCTTATGATTCCCAGCATTCTATTTACTTCCTTGGCTGCTGCTGCACATTGGGTAGAGTGTTTCAACTTATTGTCCATGTTGATGCCCAGATTCTTTTCTTGGTTAGTGATTCCTAATGTGGAACCCTGCATCGTGTAACCATAGTTTGGGTTATTCTTACCTAAATGCATTTGTCCACATTAACTTTTATCTGCCATTTGGATATCAAGTCTCCACATTTTTCGAGGTCCTCTTGAAATTTTTCACAATCCTCTTGTGTTTTAATAATGATGAATAATTTTGTGTCATCTGCAAATTTGAAAACCTCTCTCATTATTGCCATTTCCAGGTCATTTCTAAATATGTTAAAAAAGACAGTGGGTCCAGCACAGATCCCTGGGGTATTCCACCACTCAACTTTCTCCATTGAGAAAATTGGCCATTTAGCCCTTCTCTCTGTTTTCTATCTTTTGACCAGCTCCAAATCCACAGCAATACATTGTCTCCTATCCCATGGCTTTTTAATTTCCCTAATTTCCCTCTCATGAGGGACTTTCTCATAGGCTTTCTGAAAATCCAGATACACTATATCAACTGGCTCACCTTTATCTAGCTGTTTATTCAAAATTTCAAAAAAAATATAAGAGATTAGTAAGACAAGACTTTCCTTGGCTAAATCTTGGGGTTGTTTTTGATTCCACCCTATCATTTTCTTCCCATATCCAACAAATTGCTAAATCCTATTGTTTTATTCTCTATAATATTAACAAGATTCATCCTTTCATCTCTTTGTGTGCCACTATGATTCTGGTACATTCCCTTATTATCCCCCGTCTTGATTATTGCAATCTCCTCCTCGCTGGTCTCCCATAATCTCATCTTTTCCCACTTCAATCTATTCAAAACTCAGCTGTGCATCTAATCTTCCGCCAAGCTCGTTACTGTCACATTACTCCTCTGTTAAAGTCCCTTCACTGGCTCCCTATCTGTGCCTTATTAATTTCAAACTACTTACCCTCACACATAAGTGCATTCACTCTGCTGCTCCTTTTTATCTTTCCTCTATCCTCTTTCCCTACACCCCCTCCTGTAATCTTTGTTTATCTTCTGCTTTTCTTCTCTCCATGCTGCATTCTACTTCTGCTAACTCTCGGCTTTGCTCCTTTGACCTTGCTGCTCCTTTTGCTTGGAAAAACCTACCACTTTCCCTGCATCAAATCCTTTCCTTCACCCTCTTCAGGTCTAGGCTCAAGACACTCCTCTTTGAGACCGCCTTTGGCTCATAATCCCCATTCTTATGTTTCAGATCCTTTTTGCTCCTTTTGTCTTTCTCCTTTCATACTACTATATGTCCATCCTCTTAGACTGTAAGCTCGATGAGCAGGGACTGTCTTTTCTGTATCTATGCAGCGCTGCATATGCCAGGAAGTGCTTTATAAATTCTCATAATAATAATAATAAATCCATTAAACCATGATGATTGACATGTTCAGTAATTTTGTTCTTTATAATGGTTTCTACTATTTTGTCCAATACAAACATCACATTCACTGGTCTGTAGTTTCCTGGATCCCCCCTGGAACCTTTTTAAAAATTGGCATTATATTGACCACTCGCCAGTCTTCAGGAACTACAGATGATTTTAATGATAGTTCACAAATTACTAAAAATAGATCTGCAATCTCATATGTCAGGTCTTTTAGCACCCTGGAATGTATGCCATCTGGTCCAGGTAATTTGCTACTCTTTGGTTTATCAAATAGCTCTATTACATCTTCTCGATATATCAAGATTTTTTTCAGTCATAAGGATTAAAATTGATGCCCCCAAGCAGAGATCCGAGTTCCCTATGGACAACGTATCTAAGATATAGGAAAGCCTTTTAAACTTCTCAACCTTAATAAAGCCACTATTCGCTGTTCAAGATGGCTGCAGCTGCCGTTCCGTGTGAGAGCGTTTTTCTTTACCTCAGTTTGAATGGGACGGAAGTGTAAGGGCAAGGGGGGCTTTGCCTTCTCATTCCCCCACTGCCTCCACGCCGATTACCTCTGGTCCGATGGATTCCTTCGTTTTGCGCTCGAGCCGGGCTGTGACAGATTCAGGGAAGGAATCCCGAGCTGTGATATCGCCGGAGTCTGGAGGCTCGGCGTTTACTTTGGGTCTATCTCTCTCTCCTGTGAGTCCTGCACCGAAGGTTTCCCGTGCCTTGTCCCTTCCGGAGGGGTTCCTGGAGCTCGGCTCCCACCCGAAGTTGGAGGAAGCTGTTGGCTCGAGTGGGCCAGGAATAGAGGTGCAGTTGCCTTGCAGGAATGATATTCCTGTGGCGTTGTCATCGACTTCTCCAGCGGTGCCGAGTAAGGGGGATTCCACAGGTCAGCCTGTGGTGGATCGAGAGCAGGTGCCTATAGCAGGAATGACTGTTGGTGATCTGAGAATTGCCTCAGGCCTACCCTTTTCTCTGCCGAGACCGGAGAGTTTCACATTGGAATCAATATGGCAGGCGATTCTTCTTCTTGGGGAGGCCTTGGTACCACGGGTAACTTCTTTGGAGCAGAAAGTGGATAATGAATGTTCTGCTATGGAGTGTCTGGAACAGCGAGTGAATATTTTACAACCAGAAGTGGCAGAGTTGCATAAAAAGTTGGAAGGATTGGAAGCCAAGTCAGATGCTTATCAGAAGAATTTCTCATCTACTCAAGTTAAGTTGGAACACTTGGACAATCTTACTAGAATGAATAATTTGCGATTAATTAATTTTCCTAGAATCTTTTCTGTATCTCCTAGTGAAATGTTTAAGAGCTATTTAAGTGAAGTGTTGGGGGTTTCTTCTGAATTACTTCCCCCTTTGGTGAGGGCTTATTATTTACCGAAAGGTAAATTGACCACAGCAGTGGCTCAGGAGGGAGTTGATTTAGTACAATGTAATACTCTAAATGTAACTGAATTATTGGACAAGTCTGTAGATGAGATTCCTGTTCCTTCTACATTATTGGTAACTTTTGCGTTGTTATCTGATAGAGAGTGGGTGTTGAGGCTTTTCTTCAGGAAGAGAAACCTGCCTTTTAAAGGGTTAATGGTAAGAATTTATCCAGATTTGGCTAGGGATACTCAGCGGCGTAGGAGAGAATTTCTTTTGTTACGCCCTGGTATCCTTCAGTTGGGAGGGGTTTGTTTTCTTAAATATCCATGTAAGTGTTTGGTTAAATATAAAGCGGTTTCCTATATTTTTTATGATCCCTCCCAGCTTACAGCGTTCATTAATGCTAGGCAGTTGGAGCTCTCTATTGCCCCCTCACTTGATCTCACATAATATTATTGTCATGGTTGGATAGCTTGCACTAATTTTGTTTATACTGTTTGATATTGTTATATCTCCCCTCCTTGTATTATATTGTGGGCTAGTGTGGAAGATATTTCTTTTTGCTCTCGTTTGAGGGATATTTCCTTGATGGTTTATGACTCATGTTTAATTTCCGATTTATCTTCCTTTTTCTTCAAGGAATGCTGTTTGTAAGCTGTCTTGTATTTTTTTTGTTAAAAATTTGCATAAATAAAAAATTAAAAAAAAAAATAAAGCCACCATTCAACAGGTACAGTCCCTATTTGGCAAAATGAACTTTCCATGCCAAGTTATTCCCATGGGAGGTATTTTTTCCCTAGCAATGGCCATGGCATAAGCCAAAATAAAACATAATTTCATATGACTATCCAGAAATACAAAAGGGGACATTATGGTATGGACTAAGTTTCTTACCTCCTGGTGAAACTACTCATATAGCATGCTGTCCAAATCAACATTCTGAGGTCTTCATGTTTTACATATATCCTCTCCCATTGCAAAGTCATCTTAAATGTAAGCCTTTAGAATCCTCCTTAAAATCAGATATTGCTCTTTGCTCAACAACATCTTCTTGCTGGAGGTTAAGGATAGTTATCCTGTGAACAAGTTCTTTATGTAGCTCCTCTTTCTATTGAATAGATGACATGTAACGCTTCCTTTTCAGTCCTTTAGTTTTTCTGGATGGAAGCTATTATTTGCTATAGTAGACTCATTCTTGCACCACTGCTGGGCTTGCTCTTCTATAAGTGTAGCTTAAGGGTGTTTTAGCTGCTTTGCTACTGGTCTCACCACTGCTGCAGCTGTCAAAACAGGAGAGGAGCAATACTGCTGATTTGTCATGACTGTATCTGCACATGAATGATTGTGTGCAGTAACTCTAAAGAAGAACTGAAAAGATCAGACACTGGAGCCACCAGAACAGTGACGTAGCCAGAACTGAATTTTTTTGGGGGGCGGTGGGGGGGGGTCATGGGGTCCGGGGGTACATTAAGCATACATGTCTGAGCTGTGCAAGTTTTACTCATACTTTTATTGCCAAATAATGCCTTTAAGTTCTGTCAGCCCAGCTGCCAGCCACAGCTGTCATGTATCATGGATAACACTTCAAATATTTTAAACATTTCGTTCAAGAACTTTTCAACACTAAACTCTAAGCATATTTATAGAAACCATTCAGTTATGTTAAAAAATGTTCCAAGAAGAAGTATCCCATACCTAAATCAAAATGAGCAAACAAAAGTCTACTATAAAGACAAACATCTCAACAAATATCAAAATATTCGGCAAAGTGTTTTAAAACCCCCACTGATGATATTACAGAATAATTGCCATTATTTAGCACATGCCATTCATTTTTGCTTTAAGACAAATAAATGCCTTCCTTTGCACAAAGTTTTGAAAAGGCACAACTGATGTAGAATGATTCAAAACCTTCAGGTTACTTTACTTCTTTATAACTTTTACTTTACTTCTTTATAACTTCAGTTTTCCTCACAATTGTTTCCTTTAGAACCCAACATATATAAAACTGACTCAGTTTCTAGTACCATCTGTTCAGCTGCAACACAGACTCCCTCTGCTTTTAACACTCTGTGAAGTAACACAAAACCCTCCAAAAAAGAAACTCAGAATATCAGCCCTAGCACCCATGATCCAAAGAGCAACAACCTGATCACTGGAAAAACAACACTGCAAATATTACACTTGGTAAATTTTGAGTGACCGAGATCATACTGCATATACACTGGCTAAGCAGTGAGGTTCATAACTCTTGTGGCATGCACAAAACTAACCCATTTGGAAAAATTGCCCCTGAGTGGAACACTAGAATACTAAAACATCATCTATAGGGAAAACAGAGCAGGATGAACTTTTACAGAATGCCTCACTATGATTTCACATAGAAAACAATGACAGATACATCTTCACCAAATATTGAATAAAGGACCATTTAATAATAATTTATAATTATTTGCATTTTTGATTGTTTTGGGAATGGTTGGCTGGTCTATAAAACATTTCAAATAAATACACATATTTAATAAAAACACAGACAAAAGCTCACATGGTAAGATCAAGAAATCTGGCTCTTTCAGGAGAAAAATAAACATTTTCCTAAATAATTGCACAGGCATTGAACATAGAACAGCCTATCTAGTCTGCTATCCATACCAACTACTAAACTCTATAATCCCTTCCATTCCTCTTCCTCAGAGATCCTCCATGTCATCTTAGAGTCAGATGCAGTCCTCATCTCCAACAGCTCTGCTGGGAGACTGTTCTATGCATCTACAACCCTTTCTGTAAAGAAATATTTCCTTAGATTACTCCTGAGTCTACTTTTTCACATGTCGCCGCGCCGCTGGGCAGGGTCCCGAGGCCGGTAGTAACCGGGTTCCCAGCCTGGCGGCGGTGGATTCGCGGCAGTGGGCAGGTGGGGGGGGGGAGGGAAGAGCATGGGAGAAGTGCGGCCGGCACCAGCAAGTGGCGTGCACACGTAGTGCCTCACGATTGGTGCTGGTGCCGGTCGGGGGCGGAGCGGCGGCACGCGAGGGAGATCGCTGGCGTGCGCTCTCCCTCTTTGCAGCGTGGCC
The DNA here is from genome assembly GCA_033557465.1 of Ichthyophis bannanicus. Classification (NCBI taxonomy): domain Eukaryota; kingdom Metazoa; phylum Chordata; class Amphibia; order Gymnophiona; family Ichthyophiidae; genus Ichthyophis; species Ichthyophis bannanicus. The sequence continues at coordinate 849,990,258 of CM066034.1, forward strand.
AGCCGCTGAAAAGGTTTGTCGGGGAATTTTGGTGTTCGTGGGCCAAAGGGAGGCATCGGATTTCGGGCCGGCTGCCCGTCGCGGGGGTTTTTCAATTCGGCGGCAGGGACCCTTCGTGTCGGCGCGGGGGGGGGGGGGTTCTTTGTTGGGCATTGATTGCCCGGTTGGCTGGCTCTGTGAAGGGCCTGGGCCTTCCTGCTGGGTCCGGTAACTTTAAAAAAAAAAAAAATAAATAAACGAAAGAAATAATACTACTAAAAAAAAAAAAAAAAAAATTTCAGCAGGTCTTACTGCAGGGCTATACCTATTTATATGTATATAGCTATTTCTATATAGCTATAATCATTTTAAGGGTGAGGGCTGTGCCTGAGGTGCCCACAGTGGTGCAGCGGACACCGCCAGCGCCTGTGGGACCTGTGGGTCGCAGGTTCCAGGCCCAGCTGGGGCACGTGCCAACCCCGTACTCATAATTTTAATTGCCTTCCTGGCACTACTCTGCGCTTAGGGCTGCGCTGCCAGTATGGCCCGCCGGTCTGGCAAGGCCGCTCCCAAGAAGGTGGGGGCTAAGGGGGCTGCACTTAAGGGGAAGGGGCGTGGGAGGCCTGGGTCTGTGCCTGCCCTCGAGGGGGAGGCGGTGGTGGCTGTGGCTCGGGACCCGCAGGGAGGGCGGGGCAGAGGAAGGGCGCCGAGGACGCGCTCTGGTACTGCGGGCCGGCCCGCGCGGGCTCGTGCTCCGGCGGTTTCGGCTGCGCCTCGGGGGAGCGGGATGCTTGGGCCTTCCGGCTCTGAGGGCGGGGACGGAGTCTCGGGTGAGGTAGACAATGCCACGGTGGAGCGCTCCGGGGCGGGGGCTGCGTTGGGGGCCCGGTACCCGGAGGTGGGAGCTTCTCCTGCAGAGGGCAGCGGGTTGGTGGGAACGTATCCCCTTCCTCCCTCCGGTTGGTCTAGTCCGGGGTGTTTGCGCGGGCTTGCTCCGCCTGCTGGGTTTTTGGGCGCGCCGGGGGCTTGGCCGCTTGGGGGGGGCGCATGGTGTGGGCCGGCGCAGATGGGTGGAGGGGGGGCGGGGGTGGCGGGACCTCCGTTCCGGGGGGGAGGGGGGTGGCGGCGTGGGAGGCGGGGGGCCTCGGGTCCTAAGCCTGGGGCTGGGGAGTGGGACCCAATGTTGCTTCCAACCCTTTGCGGGCAGGGCCTGCCGCTTTTTCTCCTCTTTTGCCTCAGGTTCCTCGGCGGGATTTGCCCGGAATGGACAGCGTTGACCCTGGTCGAGCGGGCTCCGCTAGTGCGGTGGAGGAGCGTGACGGTTCGGCTGCTGCGGGTCCGAACCTGCTGGTGTCTTCGCCTCTTCCTCTTACGGCTGGTGAGTATACTGCGGGCGCAGGCAGTTTCGGTGGGGGGAGGGCAAGGTCCTGAGGTGGTTCCGGTGGCCGGGGGAAAGGAGACCGTCAAGCGCAAACACGGGCGTCGCTGTCGGAGGGCTTCTTCGTCCTCCTCATCCTCTTCCACGATTTCCTCTGACGATTCGGTGGTTGCGGGGGGTGAAAAGGAGGCTGGCGGCGGGTCGGCAGTGGTGCGTTGCGCGGAACTTTGGGAGGGTGTCCCTCGGAAGTTGCGGCACCGGATCAAGCGTCGAAAATATATTGATATCTTTCGCCTGCTTGAGGGCCGTAGGCGCTTCGGCGAGAGTAAGAAAAAGCGCAAGGAGGATGAGAAGGCGGGTCGGGTGCGCAAGCCTTCTCGCAACACCTTGAATTGGACTCGGGCGTTTTTAAGGTTGGCCAGCGTTTGGGGTCATTATTACCCGGAACAGTATGGAGCGCTCTTGGCTTACGGCGATATGATTTTGGCGGCGGCGCAGGCGCAGGACGGGTGGGCTTGGCTGAACTACGACGAGGAGTTCAGGGACATGATGGAGGAGAGTAAGCAACTATCATGGGGCACGAAGGATATCAATCTGTGGTTGACGCAGATGTCCTCGAGGGGCCGGGCGGCTGGGGCCGCAGGGGGAGGTGGGAAGGCCGGAGTTGCTGCGGTGCCGGGGGGCGTGCGGCCCTTTCGGTCGGCCGCCACCCCGGCGCCTCAGCCCAGGGGTGGGGTGGCAGGCACGGACGTGTGTTGGCGTTTCAATAAATCCGCGTGCCCGTTCCCCGACTGCAAGTTTAAACATGCTTGTTCCTTGTGTGGCAGCGGACACGCGGCCCTTAAATGCAGTAGGAGAGGCGTGGCAGGTGCCCCTGCGGGGGGCAAGTGAGGGCGGTCTCGTGTCTTTGGCTCCCACGCCTGTGCGAGTCGAAGTCATGCGCCCATGGCTGATGGAGTATGGCAGGGCGATCCGGGGGGGGGCGTGGAGGGTCTTACTGGAGGGTTTTTCGGAGGGTTTTCGGATCCCGTGTCAGGGTTCCCCTGCGGGGGGGGTCGCGTAACGCTAGTTCGGTGTGCTCTCTGGGGGAGGTGGCGCGGCAGAAGATTGCGGAGGAGTGCGCGCTGGGCAGAGTGGCCGGGCCCTTTCGCGAGCCTCCCTTCTCCCCGTTCACGGTGTCCCCACTGGGGGTGGTGCCCAAGAAGGAGCCAGGCAAGTTCCGGCTAATTCACAACTTATCCTCTCCTGTCGGAGATTCCGTGAACGACCATATCCCTCGAGAGCGATGTACTGTGCGTTACGCTTCTTTTGACTCCGCTGTTGCATTGGTGCAGCAATGCGGGGCTGGGGCGTCCTTGGCGAAGGTGGATATAGAGTCGGCGTTCCGACTGCTGCCTGTGCATCCTGCGTCCTTCCCTTTGTTGGGTTTTACCTTCGAGTCGCAGTACTATTTTGATAAATGCATGCCTATGGGCTGTGCCATATCCTGCGCTTACTTCGAAGCGTTTAGCACCTTTTTGCATTGGGTGTTGGAAACGTTGACGGGGTTGCGTACTATAGTACATTATCTGGACGATTTCTTGTTCGTCGGGCCGGATCGGGAATCAACTTGTGACACCTTGCTGGAGACCTTTTTGCGCGTGGCGGGGGACTTCGGTATTCCAGTAGCAGCTAATAAAACGGTTGGGCCTGTGACTTGCTTGACGTTCCTGGGGATCGAGATTGATACCGTGGAAATGGTGGTCCGCTTGCCGGAGCAGAAGGTGGCTCGTCTGCGGCGGTTGGTTGCTGTGGTGGGATCTGCGCGCAAGACTACATTGCGTGTTATGCAATCTTTGGTTGGGCATCTCACGTTCGCGTGCAGGGTGCTGCCCATGGGGCGCCCCTTCGCTCGGCGGTTGTCGCTCGCCATGGCAGGAGTTCAGCTCCCGCATCACCGTATTCGGGTGACGGCGGGAATGCGCGAAGATTTACGGGTTTGGGATTCCTTTTTAGCTGATTTCAACGGTCGCTCGGTCATTCAGTTCCCTGAAATCTCGAATTCAGATCTGCATTTATTTACTGATGCGGCCGGCGGTTTTGGTTTCGGGGCTTATTGTCAAGGGGAGTGGGTGCAGTCCGGCTTGACGCGGAACATTGCTTTTTTGGAGCTTTTTCCCATAGTGGTTGCTTTCTGGGTCTGGCCTGAGCGCTTACGGGATCGGCGGGTGGTATTTTGGTGCGATAACGCGGCAGTGGTGGAGATTATTAATCGCCATGCGCCTCGATGCCCGAAGGTGGCTGCTTTAATGAGGATTTTTGTGTTAGCCTGCTTACGTATGAATGTCACCGCCAGGGCTCGGCATGTGCCTGGGGCCCAGAATTCCATTGCTGACGCTCTATCCCGTTTTCAGTGGGCGCAATTTCGGCGGCTGGCTCCGAAGGCGGATCCGGTGGCTTCCCCGGTCCCGGAGCATCTCTGGAAAGTTGGAATCCAGAGCTGATGGCACTGTTGTCGACGTCCGTAGCGCGCAGCACGTGGGCCCTGTATCGGCGTGGTTACTCCCAGGTGAGTGCTTTCCTGAGCTCTTGGGGCTGGGGCGGGGGGAAGGTGCCCGAGGGGCTAATAGGTCAATTCGTGCTCTGGGCGAAGAAGGCGGGTTGGACTCGTACGGCTGTTACGTCCGCAGTTGCTGGTTTTTTTCCTTTTTTCTGCAAGGCGGCGGGGTGGGGGAACCCGAGGGTTTCTTTTCTTGTTCGGTATCTGTTGGCGGGTTGGGCTAGGGCTCACCCCAGGCCCCAGGACTGGCGGCGTCCGGTTTCTCACGAACTATTGCTGCGTGTTTGCGAGGTCTTACCTCGTGTTGCGGCTTCTCCTTTCGAGGCCCTCTTGTTCCATGCATTGTTCGTGACTGCCTTTTTTGGGGCCTTTCGCGTGTGCGAACTGGTGCCACGCTCCACCAGGAAGGGTGCGCCTGGGGGTCTCGAGCCCTCCCACGTCACCATCCAGGGGTCTCAAGTTCGTATTTTCCTCCCACGGTCCAAGACCGATCAGACGGGAAAAGGGAGTTGGGTGGTACTGGGCGCCATATACCCCTTGCCCTCGTGCCCCGTGCGTGCTTTGAGCCTTTACTCTCTGAGGCGCTCGGGTTTGCATGGTTCCTACTTCTTTTTACATGAGGACGGTAGGCCGGTGACGCAGTTTCAGTTTACAGCAGTGCTGCGCCTGGCACTGCGGTCCTTAGGTTATGATGAACGGAGCTTTGCGTCGCATTCTTTCCGGATCGGCGCGGCCACCAGTGCGGTGGCGGTGGGGTTGGAGGGGTCGGTGATTCAACGGATCGGGAGGTGGCGCTCTGGAGCGTACGAAGGGTATGTGCGCCCTTAAGGGGTCGATCGCTGCATCCGGGTGGTGCGGCGACGATGTCTTGGGGTTGCCCGGGTGGCACGGGGTTGCTGGGTTCTGGGGGGGGGGGCTGCTAACAACATTTTCTTCCTATTTCAGAGTTGCCTGCTGGTGGCAGTCCGCTTTGTCCTTTCAGATGGTGCCGGTTCCAGCGAATGGTGGATCATCGGCCATTCATTCGTCTATTGGGCCGAGCGGAGGGCGGTGTCGAGGCCTTTGGGACTACATCTTGGTCTAGCGGCTTCTGGAGTTCGCCTATGCTGGATGGGACAACGTGGAATGCGGTGGTGGCAGCTCGTGGACTTTGTCCAGGCACAAATGGCACAGCGTCGGCGGCCAGTCGGGCTCTTGATTCACTTGGGAGGCAACGACTTGGCGAGTTGGTCCTGCAGGCAGCTCATTCGCGTGGTTCAGAGGGACCTTGGTCTGCTGCAAGAACTTTTTCCGGATGTGGCCATTTTGTGGTCGGATATAATCCCTCGCCCCGCCTGTTGGACACAGCGGCGGTGGTCGAGGGGCCTGATCAAAATCAATAGGCAGATCGGGCGGTGGGTTCAGCAAACAGGTGGACGGCAGGTGTTACATCCCTGGGCGGAAGTCCGGTGCAGTGGCCTGTACCGCTTGGACGGTGTGCACCTTGCTCCTGTTGGCCAGGATTTGTTGCTGAATGACTGGCAGGAGGCTATTGAATGTTGGTGTTGGTCGCAGCTTTCTTTGGGGGGGGCGGCACAAGGATAGGTGAACTACCTTGTGCCGGTGGCGGGGTAGCGAGCCGGCGCTCGCCGACCCGGTGGGGGCATTGGAGGTGAATGCCGCTTGGCAGAGGAGCGGCATTGCCCCAGGTTGGGGAGACATCACGGTTGTGGTCTCTGCCCGGTGGGAAAATGCCGGCCTTTGCTAATAACATGGCGAGGCGGGCGGAGGGGCAATGGGGGGGTGGATGATGCACCACTTTGCTAGAAATGGCTGGTGGGGTATCATCCGGAATTCGGGAGGTGGAGGGGGGGGGAAACGTTTTGACTAAGAACGTTTGTTGGCCTATGTTCGGCCGGTTTTACAATGTTATAAATAAAGCTGCGACCAACTAATTGTTCACCAATCTTGTGGTCTGTGTGTCTTTGTGGGGGGGGGGGGATGTGAAAGAAAAGGGGTTTGGCTCGAGTGGTGGTAAAGTGTTATGACTGCCGCCAGCCAAAGGATGGGGCATCCGGATACTTCGGTTAATGTCGCCGCGCCGCTGGGCAGGGTCCCGAGGCCGGTAGTAACCGGTTCCCGGGGCCCCAGCCTGGCGGCGGTGGATTCGCGGCAGTGGGCAGGTGGGGGGGGGGAGGGAAGAGCGTGGGAGAAGTGCGGCCGGCACCAGCAAGTGGCGTGCACACGTAGTGCCTCACGATTGGTGCTGGTGCCGGTCGGGGGCGGAGCGGCGGCACGCGAGGGAGATCGCTGGCGTGCGCTCTCCCTCTTTGCAGCGTGGCCAGCCGCTGAAAAGGTTTCCCTCCCACCCTCCCCTTGCTCGTGGTTGCCGGTTGGGGGTGTTGTCGCAGCTGGGTATGGGGGGGGTCTTGGTTTGCAGGTGTGGCGGGGTAGCGAGCCGGCGCTCGCCGACCCGGTGGGGGCATTGGAGGTGAATGCCGCTTGGCAGAGGAGCGGCATTGCCCCAGGTTGGGGAGACATCACGGTTGTGGTCTCTGCCCGGTGGGAAAATGCCGGCCTTTGCTAATAACATGGCGAGGCGGGCGGAGGGGCAATGGGGGGGTGGATGATGCACCACTTTGCTAGAAATGGCTGGTGGGGTATCATCCGGAATTCGGGAGGTGGAGGGGGGGGGGAAACGTTTTGACTAAGAACGTTTGTTGGCCTATGTTCGGCCGGTTTTACAATGTTATAAATAAAGCTGCGACCAACTAATTGTTCACCAATCTTGTGGTCTGTGTGTCTTTGTGGGGGGGGGGGGATGTGAAAGAAAAGGGGTTTGGCTCGAGTGGTGGTAAAGTGTTATGACTGCCGCCAGCCAAAGGATGGGGCATCCGGATACTTCGGTTACTTAATCTTATGATCCCTAATGCCAGAGCTTCCTTTTATTTGAAAGAAACCTACTTTCTGTGTCTGAGAGGAGGAAGGGAAGGGAGAGAAAATGTTAGAATGAGGCACAAAAAAGAAGAGAAAATGCCTAGGGGGACAGGAAGTGAGAGGCAAAAGCTGGGGAGAAGTTTTGAGTTTGGCTATCCTGAAGTGAAGCATGATTCATCTAAGCCAATATTATAGTCCAATGAGGAACAGCTTCACTGTGACAAGTAAGAGATGAATCCTCCTAATTGAAATAAAGTGTGACTGAATTACTGAAGCTGGAATTTACTGTCTGATAAAGAGCAGCATTACTGTGCTAATCCATTGGTTGACAGTGTTTAAGATGACAGGTATAGCTTGATGAAGAACAGTTTTATTATGATAGCAAAGTGTACTATAATAATCATGCAGACAATGAATTACAGTTGGAGCAAGATTAATAATTAAATAATATTGGTGCCCTCTTTAAATAAGCGATTGCTCTAAACTATTAAGCGATCATTAAAAAATACATAGGATTAATTTTTAGTATGAGTGAGCAAAAATGTAGGGAAAGAATGTCCAGAACTTGGTTATCCAATTAGTGATGAGCAACAAGGATTAGAATGATATTAGATAAGAGCAAACAAACTACTGTAATTAGAGCCAGACCCTTGGATCAGCTGGCAAGATTATATGCCTTCCAATCCAGAGATCACCAGTTCAAGTTCTAACTCTATTAAAAAAAAAGGAAGCTGGGAGGGTTTTTTATTTGCCTGAAATCTCTAGTAACCTTTCAGGTATATTTTTTGTTAAGACATCAGTCATAGCTAATATTTTAATTAACAAAAATGTCCTGAAATGAAAATTTATAAACAAAGTGAAAATGTATTAAAATGAAAAAAAAAGCCCTGCAAATGAAATTACAAAGGAAAGGAAACAAAACACATTTATATTTTGGCTGCATTCTCCTACCTCCAGTCAAAGAAATTAATTAGTTTTGGCTGACAAGACCTACCTCTAGTAAAACCATACTGCCTCAGATTCTGCAATCCATTGGATTCCCGAAATCTAAATATCCTCTACTTTAGCATTGTTTACATGAATTTGCTCACCACAGAGGCTGGACCAAATGACATCTAGTAACCGTGGCATGGCGGACACGGTGCATCTCCCCTTCGCCAACCCTTCCTCCCCACACTCCCCCAATAACTCACATTACTCCATCGTTGGCATAAACACCGGTCGCAGCTTTATTAACCTTAACAAACTTCAACAACAATTCCAAACAATACAATCCCGCCTCCACCTCAACAGTAATGACTCACCAGCCATGTGGGTAGCAAAGTGAGGTCATCGCTGTTGCCACCGCAGCGAGGCTACTGCTCATCCTACCACCCCTTTCTCCGGCTTCGCCATATTACAAGCAAAAGCCTCACCGGGGTTATCCGGGTCGGGGTACCCCACCCCCGCCCAACTAATACTTATGGCTCCGGACCCCGGAAACCTCCGGGATCCTGCCGCCCCCCCCCCCCGCTGCAACAACCCCAACCCAGCCCCCCCCCCCAGCTGCAAGAACCCCAACCCACCCCCAAATCCCGATAATGGGCGGGAGGGAGGGATGTCCGTTGTCTCCTGCTCTGTGTGCCCGAATGCACGCCCCGGCAAATCCCCCCCTCACATGCTTCCTCCTCCCTCCCGTTTGCCATCACCGATTGGCTCCCGCCGCTGCCACTCAACCGCGGGAGCCAATCGATTTAAAAGATGCCGCCCAGCCTCGTGGCATTCTTCTGGCCCCCGCGGCCCGAAGGGGATGCCAAGCGCCGCCGGCCCGGTTACCACCGGCCGGCCAGGTACGGGGCCCTGTGGCCTTCTTCATAACCATGGCACGGCGGACACGGTGCATCTCCCCTTCGCCAACCCTTCCTCCCCACACTCCCCCAATAACTCACAGTACTCCAACGTTGGCATAAACACCGGTCGCAGCTTTATTAACCTTAACAAACTTCAACAACAATTCCAAACAATACAATCTGATTGTTCAATGTAAATGTATACATCTGTGTACAATTGTTAAAATGTTCCTTGTAAACCGCCCTTGATCGCTGGAAGGGGCGGTATAGAAAATATAGATAAATAAATAAATAAATAAAATCCCGCCTCCACCTCAACAGTAATGACTCACCAACCATGTGGGTAGCAAAGTGAGGTCATCGCTGTTGCCACCGCAGCGAGGCTACTGCTCATCCTACCACCCCTTTCTCCAGCTTCACCATATTACTAGCAAAAGCCTCACCGGGGTTATCTGGGTCGGGGGTACCCCACCCCCGCCCAACTAATACCTATGGCTCCGGACCCCGGAAACCTCCGGGATCCCGCCACCGGTTCAGGCACTCACTAGCTCCTGAAACGCCCCCCCCCCCCCAAGCTGCGACCGATGCACCTCCTAGATACCACCGCTTCCACGGCCTCCTGCCAATCATTAAGGAGCAAATCCAGCCCAACAGGGGATAAATGCACCCCATCCTGCCGGTATAAACCTGCGCAAGAAACTTCACCCCAGGGATGCTGTATCTGAAAACCCCCATGCTCCACCACCCACCGCCCAATCTGGTGATTAATCTTAGTTAACCCCCGAGACCACCGTCGCTGCTCCCAACAGGCTGGCCGTGGAATGATATCCGACCATAACAACAGGACCTCAGGAAACATTAGCAACACTTCACTCAGATCATGCTTCGTCGCTCGGATCAGCTGCTTACAAGTCCAGGAGCCTAAATCATTGCCCACCAGATGAATTAGCATCCACTTCGGCCACTCCTTCACACGCCCGTGATGTCGCAGCAAAGGCAGGAGCTGCACCCAACGCAGCCCTCTCACGCCCAGCCATAGGATCTCCAGCTCACACGGGTCCATGCCGAGATTGGGCCCCATCGGCCGCACCACTGCTCTCCGCTCCGCCCAATGCACAAAGGAGTAGCCAACCAACCAGCAGGTCCCATGACACCGGTCCCCACCTGAAACACAAAACAACAGTTAGCACCCCCCCAACACCCCAGTCATCCTTTTCACAAACGCACATAACCCTGAAATGCTTGCGAACTCAAACGGCCAATCCTCTGAATCTCTCTCTGCAGCAGTCCCGCAACCGCAGCACTGGTAGCCGCCCCGATCCGGAACGAATGCGCGGCAAACCCCGCCGGCTCCACTCCTATCCTTTCCAAAGCCAAATGCAGAACGGCCGCAAACTGAAAATGAGTCAGCGGGCTAGCATCTTCATGCAAGAAAAAATTCCCCTCTCCTGCGGGGCACACTCCCAAATACTCCCGCATCAAGGCCACCGGGCAAGTCAGGGGGTGTCCAATACCACGTAACACCACCCACTGACCACGTCCCCGCTGATCCGTTTTAGACCGCGCAAGCAACACTCGCGTCTCTGCGTCTCCCACATACACATGCCGCCAACTCAAACCGCGCGCCATATGGTGGGAATCTGCCACCAACTCTCCAACTCGGAAAGCCTCAAAAAATGCCAAACTGAAAACTGCCTGAAACAGCCGCGTTTCATAAACGGAGGCCGCAACCCCCGGCAATGCCATCGAGATTCGAGCCAACAACCCGTGCGTAATGGGCCGATGACCATCCCGCTGAGTCGGCTGAGAACGCTCCCACCCCTGCAATAATCGCCATGCCAGGAACCCCCCAACCATGCCACCCCAGCCCACTGCCCGCGCAAAAAAGGAAAACCCCGCCAAGTGCGCCCGCACAGTCGCTTTCGACAGCCCTTTAGCCTTTGCTGCGACCACATACTCAGCCAATAAATGGTTGGCCACATGCCCCTCCCGCCACCCCCGAGTCACCAGAAAGCTGACCACGTCATCGCTTCTGCGTTGATACTTCTTCCATGTCCCTGGCACCATAGAACGCTGCAGCAACATTAGCATCTCCACCGGCCAAGCTGCCATAAGTACTCCAGGACCTGTGCGCCTTCGATGTCTGCTGCTGGCACCAAAATCCGTAACTGCTCCCACTTAAAATGAGAAATAGCATCCGCAATACCGTTAGTGCACCCCGGAATGTGCCGAGCCCTAACCAATACATTCAAACGCAAGCAAGCTAGGACTACGGCCCGCATCAAGACCGCTACCTGCAAACAATGCAGTGTATACTTATTGATCACGCTCACCACCACCGCTTTGTCACAGTACCACACCACCCTGCGATTACGCAACCTGTCCGGCCAAAGTTCCAGAACCACCAAGATAGGGAACAACTCCAAAAACATGATAATCGCCATAAGCCCCGCATCCCGCCAGGACTGAGGCCAAGACGCCGCACACCACGCCCCACCAAAGTAAATCCCTAACCCCCCACTGCCAGCCACGTCCGTAAAAAGCTGTAAATCTACAGAAGAAATGGCGGCCTCCATCAACACCGACATGCCATTAAATTCCTGTAAGAACACGTCCCACACTCCCAAATCAGCCCGGATACTCCGAGTTACCCGGATCCAATGATAAGACTTCGTCACACCCGCCGTAGCTGCTGCCAGGCACCGCAGAAACACCCTACCCATAGGTATCACCCTACAAGCAAAATTCAAAGAGCCGATTAAGGCCTGCAACTCTTTCAATGTGAGCTTACGTGCTCCCAGCGCGTTGGCGACCAGCAACCGCAAACGCACAATCTTTGCACCCGGCAAATGTGCCACCATTGCCACTGTATCCAGCTGTATACCCAAAAAGGTGATGCACGTACCCAGACCCTCCGTTTTCCCATCCGCCAGTGGCACCCCCCACTCCCGAGCTAAAGCCACAAACCCGTCCAACAACGCCCGACACTAGACCGACCGTGCCTTCCCCACGAACAAGAAATCATCTAAATAGTGCACAACATTCGCGCAAACCACCCTTTTAATCAAAGCCCAGTGCAAAAAGGTGCTAAACATCTTGAAGTACGCACAGGAAATCGAACAACCCATCGGCATACATTTGTCAAAGTACCAACCCCCCTCAAAATAAAACCCCAACAATGGGAAAGCCGACAGGTGAACCGTCAACAGCCGAAAAGCCTATTCGATGTCAACTTTGGCCATTAAACTCCCCGTCCCGCAGCGACGCACCAAATCGACTGCAGCATCAAAGGATGCATATCGCATGGAACACCAGTGTTTTGGGATCCTATCATTGACCGATGACCCCACGGGGAATGACAGGTTGTGAATCAGCCGATACTTACCCGGTTCCTTTTTTGGCACAACCCCCAAGGGAGACACTACCAAATTTGGAAACGGCCGACAGGAAAAAGGACCAGTCATCCTACCCAAGGCACACTCCGATTGCAGCTTAGCGCAGACCACCTGCGACAATCGTCGCACTGAAGCCGCGTTGCCTGCCCACCCCGCCCCTACCTCCCCTATCACTGGAATAGGAAACCCGTCCCGAAAACCCTCCCTGAGGACCTCCCGAATCCTGCGCCTCGGATACCGCTGGAGCCACGGGTGCATCGCCTCTAACCTAATTGGCGTGGGATCCCGCTCCCCCAACACCACACTTCTTGGGAGCCACAGGGGGGGGACCCGCCTCGCGCATTTGAGGGCAGAATGCCCTGCTCCACACAGAGAACAGGCGTGCCGAAACTTACAGTCTGGAAATGGGCACGACGACTTATTAAATCTCCAGCAAAGATCTCCAGAACCCTCACCCCCCGCCTTCTGCGACCCCAATGCTCTGTCACGAAAGGAACACCCCCTGCCCACCACGCCGGCCCCTGCACCTTTTAGACCTCCTTGCCCCCCCGCTCCCCCGGCACCCCGAGACCGAACCGCTATTTGAGTCATCCACAAACTAAGGTCTTGATTCCCCCACAACAACAACTTATTTTCTTCCATCTTATCCCGAAATTTTTCGTCATAGTTGAGCCAAGCCCAACCATCATTTGTCTGTGCGGCTTCCAAAATCGAATCCGCGTACGCGAGCAACATCCCGTACTGCTCCAGATACTCATGGCCCCAGACGCTGGCCAATCTTAAAAAATCCCTGGTCCAATTCACAACATTACGAGAAACTCACTTGATCCTCGCTGCCTTTTCATCCTCCTTCCTCTTCTTACGACTCTCGCCCGACCGCCGCCTCCCTTCCAACAAGCGGAAAATATCAATATACTTCCTCTTCCGAATTTTCCTGTGCAATGCCTGTGGAACCCCCTCCCACAGCTCGTAAAAGGACGCAAGCGTCGGTACTGCCCCACGCCCCTCCGCCCCCAGGGTTGCGGGAACTTGCGGCCGTTCCACCGAATCCCGTCCCGAAGAGTCTGTTGACGACCCACTGGAAGACAAGGATGACGATTCGTCCCTGCGATGCCTCCGACAAGCATGCTTTCGCTTCCTCCGGGCCTTACCCCCCACGCCGATTCCTGACCCCCCCCACCTGGGCCCTGCCCCCTCCGCCCCCGACCAGCAACTCACCTGTGCGTAACACCGCATCACTGACATCAGTTGCACCTGCAGACTGCTCCGTTGGGACCTCCGGCACCCGGACGCCCTGAGAGTCTTCAGCACGCTTGACCCCCGCCACCATCGGAGCTGTCCCCGCCAGTCCGGCCACCGCTCCTCCTGGACTTCCCGCAGAAATTCCACCCGGTAGATGCCATGCCATCAGGGCCTGTGAAGGAACATAAGGGAAAACAGGGGCGGGGGAAGGGGAGCCCCCAGCCATGAAGGTGCCCAAGCACCCAGCCAATCCACCTTGGAGGTGCCCTGCCCCTCCAGAAGTCCCAAGCCGAAGACCCACGGGCCGAAGATAACCCTCCTTGACCCACCCCCCCCAATGTCCCCACCCTGACAAGACTGCCCCACAGGAGGGATCTGAGCACCCCCCATGTACCCAGCAACGTCGCCACTCCACCATGAATGTGGCCCCGGCCCCGCTCCCACAGCCATTTCCCCAGGGTGCTCGCCCCAGCCGGGGACTCATCTGCCCCCCCCTATGCCCGGCCACCGTGGTTTCAGTAAGACCCGCTATCCCTCTGCCCCCTGCAGGGGAAACCACACCAACCCCCCGCCGTCCCCGGGCTCTCACGGACCAGACAGCCTCTCCAGAAGAGACCCCCGCAGAGCCCGCAGAAGCCCCGTTATTCCCTCTTCTTCCCCTCCTATCCCCCCTTCCCCCCTTCAATTTCCCACCGCAGCTCGCCGAGAACCTCTTTTTTCCTTTTCCCCTTTCTCCCCCCCCCCTTTTACCAGACTGGGCAGGCATCCTAGGCATTCCCCCCGTACCACTAACAAACTCACGTGTCCAAAAAATGCTCTGGAACTGGCCCCCCGGCAGCCCGATCAATGCGCCGCTGCCAGCTGTGTCACCGAAAGCCTCAAAGCACGCCGAGCACTGCCAGCCGCCCTAACAGCGATCTCCACCAAAGCCGCCTGAAAGAAGAAGACATACAACATTAACGTCCGTTGTCTCCTGCTCCGCGTGCCCGAATGCACGCCCCGGCAAATCCCCCCCTCACATGCTTTCTCCTTCCTCCCGTTTGCCGTCACCGATTGGCTCCTGCCGCTGCCACTCAACCGTGGGAGCCAATCGATTTAAAAGATGCCGCCCGGCCTCGCGGCATTCTTCTGGCCCCCGCGGCCCGAAGGGGATGCCACGCGCCGCCGGCCCGGTTACCACCGGCCGGCCAGGTACGGGGCCCTGCGGCCTTCTTCATTCCCAACTTCACCCTTACTTCTGCTTTTGTGCAAAGGGACCACATTCACCCTTCTCCAGTCCTATGAGACCATTTCTGAATATAAAGAAGCATTGAAAAGGTCAAAGAGTAGAACTGCCAGAGCTTCGCTAAGTTCTTTCAGTACTCTCAGATATGTAACATCTGGCCCCATCACTTTGTCTACTTTTAGTTTATCTAGTTCCTCACAAACACAGCCTTCTTAAATCATTCAAGATCCACCTCACTTCTGTCTCTGTGTGAACTTTCTAAGGTCCTATTCCCAGTCCTTTATCTGTGAACCCAGAACAGATATATTTGTTAAGCAATCCCGCTTGATCCTTATTTCATTTCATTTTATTTATCTCCCACCCATCATATCATTACTGGACATGTTACAATAACACATACATATTAATTTACATATTTTGTTAAGTGCCGTTGAGTTGCTGTCGACTCATGGAGACCCTCTGGATAGTTTTCCTAAACTGAATTTGGTCTTCAGTCATTGTTGACAGAGTGGCACCCATAACTTCTGTTATTGTATCGATCCATCTCATTGCTGGCCTTCCTCTTTTGTGCTGACATTCTACCTTGCCAAGCATGATGACTTTCTCTAATGATCTCTCTCTTCATATGATGTGTCCAAAGTATGAAAGTCAAAGTCTTGTCATCTGAGCTTCTAAAGAAAGCTTAGGTTTGAACTCCTCTAGTACTGACTGGTTTGTTCTTCAGGCAGTCCATGGTATACACAGTATTTGTCACCAGCACTATAATTCAAAGGCATCAATTTTCTTCCTGTCTATCTTTATCGCTCTCCAACTTCCACATCCATATGACATTATTGAAAATACCATGGCTTGAATGAGTTGAATCTTTGTATGGAAAGAGACATCTCTGCTCTTGAGAATCTTGTCTACGTCTTTCATAGCCATTCTTCCAAGAGCAATGTGTCGTCTGATTTCTTGATTGCTTCTTGTTTCTTTATTAACAGTTGATCTAAGTAGGTTAAAGATGTTCACTATTTCAATTTCTTCTCCATCAATGATGAACTTACTGATTTTGACAGTTGTCTGGATCTTTGTCTTCTTTACATTAAGATGCAGGCCAATTTTAAGACTATGTTCCTTGATCTCGAGAAGCAAATGTTTCAGATAATCTTCACATTCAGCCAATATTGTGGTATCATCAGCATAGCAAAGGTTGTTGATGAATTTCCCACAAATCTTCACACCTCTGTCTTCATACAGTCCTGCTTCTCAGATTTGTTCTGCATATAAATTAAACAGGTACAGGGAAAGTATGAAGCCTTGTCATACACCTTTGCTGATTTTAAACCATTCTGTATCTCTTTACTCCATTTGAACTGTTGCTTCTTGATCAATGTAAAGGTTGTGCAAGAGAACGACCAGGTGTTCTGGTATACCCATGCTTCTTAATGTGGCCAAGAGTTTTAAATAGTTTACACAGTCAAAAGCCTTGCTGTAGTCAAAAAAGCACATATAGATATCCTTTTGATATTCTTTAGTCTTTCCAAGGATCCATCTCACATCCACGATGCTGTCTCTGGTTCCTCACCCTTTCCTGAACCCTGCTTGCATGTCAGGCAGTTCTCTTTCCAGGTATGGTTGTAATCAATGCTTAATAATCTTCAGTAGAATTTTGCTGGCACGTGGGATCAGAGCGATTGTATGATAATTTCCAAAGTCAGTTGTATCACCTTTCTTTAGTATTGGTATAAACACAGATATTTTCCAGTCAGTTGGCCATGGATGTTGTCTTCCAAATTTCCTGGTAGAGCCTTGTAAGTATGGCAACAGCTGCATCAGATTGCTGTAATACTTCTATGGGAATACCATCAATGCCTGGTGTTTCATTCTTTGATAAAGCTTTCCCCAGTAGCCAGTTGAGTGTCTACTGACCTGTGGGTCTCATCTTCCAGCACTATAGTGCAATTTGTTTTGTTGTGACTATCCATTGGGTTTTCATGGCAAGATATTGAAGTAGATTGCCTGGCCTTTCTTCCACACAGTTTAATTTTAGTGTTGTTGCCATTGTCACAGAAACGTAGTCCTCCACCGCTAACAACGTCCCATTCTGTTGCTGCTCAAATGGGTGTTTTATCTTGGTATGGCACCTCAGCTGAGACCTGTCCATCTTGGGAGACCCTATCAGTAATTAAGCTACCAATAGCTTAGCTCTCAGCATCACTGATGCACACAAGCCCTCACAGCATGACAAACTGCAAACCAAGTGAGGGAATTTGCATATAATATAACAAATTACAACAGCACTTAACAAGCTATTAAAATAGATTCATGGCTCACCTACACTGATGAGAGCAAATATGTTTTTAACAGTTTTCTAAAGTTTAAATAACCATATATCTGCCCGATAGCTAATGGTAGAGTTCCACATAACAGGGCCCATTACGGAAAACGTGCATGCCTGCACTTTGGCTATCTGAACAAGAATAGCAGATGGATAGAGGTTTATGTTGGCTTGACCAGAGAGTCGAACTCAGAGGATAACTCAGTATCAGAATCTGCATAAAGGACCTGATGTAGTAGGAAGAGACACTTAAAAACTGTACGTTGTCATACCCTGACCCATTGTAACTCTTTGGCAATTTTTTCTTCTATTTGTGTCTCTGCTTTCCTACTTTTCTAACTTCTCTTAGCTTTTCCAAATATTGATGCTTGTCTTCCTTTTTTTGTGATCTCTCATATGAAGGTCATCCTCTTTTCCCCATCTTTTCAGATGTTTCTTTTGAGAACTATAGTGGCCTCTTTTTCCTTTTACATTTATTTGCTTTCCTAACAAAAACATTTTTCTACCCTTAAATATCCACTTTCAGTTATTCTCACTGCATTTACACATTTCCAGCTGTTCCTATCCAGATAACAATTCACTTTAGAATGAACTATCTCAGCCCTTGTCCTAATACTAAACCACACCATCTTTATCTTTATATTTATTCACACGTTTGATTAACCGCCCAGGCTGAAGCATCAGGGTGGTATACAATAAAACAAATAATTGCTGCTAAAAGAGAGAAAAGAATGCCAGAGTCATGAGAGGACAGTGAAGAAGACAGTGCATGCAGGCGAGATAGATGATCACCAGATGAGACTATAACATCAGAAACACTTTCCCCATTTGTAAGCACCAGGTTCAGTAAAGCATCTCCATGTGAGTTCTGTTGCCAGTCGCCAGAATAGTTCTCCTTATAGAAAATCTAGGATCTCCTTACTTCTAGACAACACTGCAGCCAAGGGTGTTCCAATCATTTAATTTCATGTATTTAAGATTTGATATACCGCTTAATGTGGGTATTGCAAAGCGGTTTACAATAGAACACATTAAAAAATGAAGCAAAAATGAAAAGAATGCCAGTATGTATAGGACAGACGGGAAAATGAGATTTGACAAGGCAGGGCTGGAGGGTGGTTGTGAAAGAGGAGGAGGGGACGGGTAGGAAAGATAAGGATATCAACTGAGGGAGTCCAGTGGGAGGTCAAAAACTGTGCAGAAAAGGTGGGATTTAAGTTGGACTTTGAACTTTGTAAAAGAAGACTCTAACTGGAGAGGGATTTCTATGGATACTTGCAGGTATGTCACCTCTTAAACACCCAGGAGTGAGCAGAGGGGCTTAGGAATTTTGAAATAATTTCTTGGAATGCTGCAGCTAGAATAAAATAATTTGTTGGCATGCTGCCATAGAGTATTGTTTCTAAAATCTATAAACTGCCACTGGGGCAAGGCAAGAGAAGGCTAATTTTCAGAAGGCATGGGAGAAGGATTTGGGGGTAATCATTGAGGCAAAACAATGGGAGAAGGTGTTTCAAAGGTAGGCAAGGTCTCTGTTGTAATAATTAAAAACAGCTATAAGTTGCTATATCAATGGTATCTCATCTCAGCCCAATTGCATAAAATGAACATACTGTCATCCCCATTATGTTGGAAAGGCTGCAGAGGGTGGGGAGACTTCCCCCATATGTGGTGGTGTAGTAGATTACCAGACCAAGAAAATACACCTGAGGCCTTTGTGAAATCAAACTGTTTTAATAGCATGCGAGAACTCAGTGGAATAGTTTCCAAAGACTGAGCCCCCTGGGCCAAGGTTTCAGTTCCATTTATAGACTTCTAGCTATATGCAAACTAATAATTTGTTATCACATTCTAGCTACTTCATGATAGGCACATATTAAGTTCCCCTTGATCGCTCACCAATATAGATCAGCTGGGGCGTGTTATGTAAGGTGAGAAGCTGCTAAACTATGCATTTCTTACTGCGTGGTTCTACTACTAAGCAGGCTACAGTGAAACAAAAGAGACAAAGACATTCCATCTAGGCCACAGGCCTAGTATTTCAAGGTACATTTGAAAGCACACTTCTGACACCACTACACTCCCCCCTTTAATTCAGCACCCTCGCCAGCAGGGTGCCAAGAATTATAAGCAGGCGCAGGATGTAAACCATGTGCTGGGTCCGTGTTTGGAACCAGACGGTACTGAAACGGGCAGCAGATTTGCGGTCAACGGTACTGTCAATGGCAGCGTGTAAACTACGCAGGCAACAAGGCAGGCCATAAGGGACTTCAGACCACCTAACCCATTAAAAACATTCCCAAACCAGCCATCAACTGACAGACCATTCCAGGTCTGAACAGGAACATGGGCTAACTTTCACATGCGATCAGTAATGTCTTCAATAACCTTCCCAGCATTATCTATCTGTAGGCAGCAATTAGTGAGGTTACATTTCCCACAGACCCCTCCGTCTGCGGCTAAAAGATAATCAAGGGCCAGCCGATTGATAAATAGCTGTGCGCATTTGAGTGTTTTGTTTTGCCTGTAGGGTCAAAGCCTTGCTGGTGTCATTATTAATGACTCATTAGTAATAATTTCTAGAACAGCTTGCAAGTGAATAATATGATTCAGCATGTAAATAGGGGTACGGTAACCATAGGATCCATCCTCGGCCCATGTTGCAGGGCCATAATCCTGTATAATGCGCTCGGGGCATTCCCTACAAGTGTGGTGAATCCTGGGCCGATCCGGGAGAGACATATATTCACTATAATGGAGGTCTGCAATACCCATTCACTAGCCGTGGGTTTAAACTGGGACTGATAATAGGAGGATGAAGAATAATTACACTCCTGAGCTTCCCAGGGCCACTGATCGCCCATATTGGTGCCACCACAGAAGTAACAATAGGTGACGTTCAGTTGTGTAGTCACGGTCTCAGCTAACTCAAGGAATACATTTCTGACAGCTGTGGGTATGGGGTCCATCTGGGTCGCCATTTCCTCATAGAAGGAGTGGAAAACACTATTCAGGTGGGATTGTCGGGTTTTTTCTGCTATTACCCGGACATAAAGATAAGTGCCGGGGTCTGTACCCTGGCTATAAATGAGTAGGCCAAAAAGTTGCCCCGTATGCCAGTCGGCCTGACAAGGGTTCAAAATAGCGAGATTAAGGGGATTACAAGTAGAAGTTTGACAATGGGGGAGGCTGACATCCTCGTTAAAACTGCTTTGCGATCATCCCCTTGGTGGCCAGTAGGCACTCCTGGCCAAGAGGTGAAATATATACACTCCCACCGGGGGCAGAAATATGACCCTGCCGCAGCCACTACCCAGCAGTTGGGTGCATTGACGCCCATGCACTGGCCCCAATTATAGGCATGTTGAGGGCACTTGTACTTATCATTTGTAGAATATGTGTGTTCCCATTTGAGGGACCCGGACCACCAGAATAAGAGGTTTTTCTGATTCCGAGGCACGCATCGAAAACCAAGGATTTAGGCTGGCTATCCTCGAACGTGGTAGAGTTAAGGAGCGGTCCATGGAAATTGTCGGCACGTACTTCCAGGATCCAATAAACAGGAAACACTTTAGGATTAAAACACACAGGCTCCTTTCCTACATGGTAACAGATAGTAAGGTTGGTAGTACTGTGACGGCAGGGGGTCTGTTTGGTACTGGAACAGGAATAATAAGTATGATTTATTTATTTATTTATTTTACAGTTTTTATATACCGCGCTCTTTGGTATCAGCGTGGTTTACAGATAACAAATTTTCACATTAGAACAATCCTTTGCTTACATTATAACAGGGTCAGTAACTTGGAGATAACAGGGGAAACTATATACAAACTATATACAGAAAGATATATCACCTCTGGAATATTTACAGTGATATACCAGGGTCTGAGTGATTTTGTGGTCAGTCTTAGTTACTTTCAAACAGGGGATGCAGGGGAGTGGATCAGATACAATGGAACTCATGGTTACCATCAGAAATACAACTACCGCAAACTCAGTATACATAATACTGCAGTTGGTATAAATACAGTCTATAAACAACAGATCCTTGGGTTCCTTGTTCCCAGTTGTCGATCCTCAGTCTTCAGCCGTACGTAGACCCGTCAGCTTCCGGTGGTGACGGGGGTAGGGCGTTGTGCTGATTGACGTGCAGGCTGAGTCGTTCTGGACAGGATGAGCTTCAGTTGGTTGTCAGGATCCGTTCTGGCAGTCCAGGTGCTGTCAGTCCATCAGTTCATTTTCAGTCCTAATCCCCTTGATCAGCCCACTACCAGTCCTAGCCCCCCATTCAGCCCATTTCTATTCCTAGCTCAATTCCAGTGCTAGCCACCCCGATCAGCCCATATCCAGTGCTTGACCCCCATCAGCCCATTACCAGTCCTAACTCCCCTGATAAGCCCATTACTAGTCCTATCCCCCCATCAGCCCATTCCAGTCTCGACCTATTTCCAGTCCTAGCTCTCCATTAGCCCATTCCATTCCTAGCCTCCCGTCAGTCCATTTCTAGTCCTAACCCCCCCCCCAATCAACCCATTTCCAGTTCAAGCCCCCCAATCAGCTCATTTCCAGTGCTAGCCCCCCCATCAGCCCATTACCAGTCCTAACCCCCAGATCAGCCCATTACAAGTCCTAGCCTCCCCTAATCAGCCCATTAACAGTCCTAGCCTCTGCTAATCAGCCCATTTCCAGTGCTAGTCCTCCCTAATCAGCCCATTACCAGTCCTAGCCTCCCCTAATCAGCATATTAACAGTCCTAGCCCGCCATCAGCCTATTACGAGTCCTAGACTCCACCAATCAGCCCATTTCCAATGCTAGACCCCTCCCCTCCCACAGGCCATTTCCAGTTCTAGCCCCTCCATCAGCCATTTACCAACCCTAACCTGCACTGAGATCAGCCCATTTCTAGTCATAGCCCTCCCCCCTTGGGGGCGCTCTGAGTGTTGGAAGCATTTTCTGTCTCGCGCAAGATAGGAAATGCCCTCATTTACCCTTAGCATGCCACTGGGCTCAACTTTAACAGAGCCATGGAAAAGAAGGGAAATGCTGTTCTTTCTTGTGGCTCTGAAAAGCCAGAGCGCAGGGCTTCGGGATGGTCAGGCAAGTGTGGGGCCTTCCAGGGCAGCGGCGGGGGTGGCAGGGGTTGAATCTGCCGCTGCCGAGAAGCAGTGGCAGCAGCTTGCACATCCTTTTTTTTTTTACTTTAATGGCGGAGTGAGGAAGCTGTTTTGGGGGCATTTTTTTCCACCCCCAAAAGTTTGCTGCCTGAGTTGTCCGTCTCACTCTGCCTCACTATAGAGCCACCCCTGCTTGCTAGTGCTTATGCTGTTTCCTGTTTTCATCATTTGGCACCTTTTTCCATGTCCTGAAAGATGCTTTTTTGGCTACAACAGCCTCACTGACCTCGCCTTTAAACCATGTTCATTTTATTTATTTATTTATTTAAAGGATATTTATATCCCACCTTATCCTTCAATCAAGGCGGTGTATACAGCAAACAATCAATTTAAATTGACATTTGTGTTCTCATGTGTTCTTATATTGTACAGTGAATGTGTGTGAGTGTGGTAGGTTGATTGGAGTGCGCTAATTACAGCATGAGCTTTTATACAGTGTTATGTGCAATGAGCATGCAGGTATGTCATTAGTCCGGGTTGGTTATCCCATTATGTGTTCAGGCCGTAGTGCTCTGTGAAGAGCAAAGTCTTTAGTTGCTTTTGAAAGTTCTTAGTGTCATCTGTTGATCGAAGTTCATCGGGGAGTGTGTTCCACATTATAGGTGCTGCCATTGATAGTGCTCTTCGTGCGGTAGACTTGCGCGCCTTTGTGTAGTCCTTTGGAGTGTTGATTGTGTCCGATGTGGCTCTCCTCCTAGGTCTTGCACTGGTGTCGGGCTGTATGAGAGGTTGGAGGCTGAGTGCTGAGTTCCTGTGTTTGATTCTGAATATGTTTAGGATTGTTTTGTATTTGATGCGGGAGCTGATTGGGAGCCAGTGGAGGTCTTTTAGTATAGGGGTGATGTGGTCTTGTTTGGATGATCCGGATATTATTCGGCATTTTTTTGGGCTTCCTTCCACTTTTCTTAAAGCGTGGAATACATGTGGTCTGAACTTCTAAGATAGTATTTTTAATCGGCCGATCGGGGGGCTAGGACTGGAAATGGGCTGATTAGTGGAAGCTAGGACTTGTAATGGACTGATGGGGGGGCTAGGACTGGTAATGGGCTTGATGTAAATCTATAACCATTGCTGCTGCTCCTCTTAGTTTTTTCTTAATTATTTTCCTCATTTTATCTTAGACTCCCTTGTGATAATATGAGGAAAATAGTTAAGGATAAACTAATATCTCCCCTGTCCTTCCTCTTATCTAGTGTATGTATATTTAGGTCATCAAGTCTCTTCTCATATGTCTTCTGGTACAGAATATTGGTAGCTCTCCTCTGGCTGCCTCTACCTCTTTATATCCTTGCTGAGATATGGCCTCCAAAACAGAACACAGTAGTTTAAGTGGGCCTAACCAATAACCTATACACAAGCATTGTCATTCCTTTCTTTCTGATTGTTATACTTCTCGCTATGCAGCCTAGAACCTGACTATTGTCACTGCTTGCTACATTGTTTTGCAACACATTAAGGGCCTGTCTATTAAAGGTTTTTTCCCATTTTATGTTTAGTAGATAGGCCCCTAAGATCCTTAGACATTATCACCACAAGGTCTCTCTCTCTCTCTCTCTGCCCCCCCCCCCCCCTCCGGCGCATGCATATCAGCCTCTTCTCTCCTATCACATAGAATTGTTCTAGATTTCTGCTCCCTAAATGCATTGCTCTGCACTTCTTTGCATTAACTAGATTAAATTATATGAAATATGCTATAATGTGCAGATTTACTGAGGAATGGAAAAGAATCAGCTGAAGAATTAAAAAAAAAAGCTTAATAAGGGCCCATGAGATGAGAAAGAGAGAGTAGATGGGAAAAATGTTTCGCTTGTTTTCAGACTTTCGCCTTTTATCCTGATTTCTGACTTTTTTTTCAGTTTGTTTAACATATTTGTGATAATAGAAATGCTTTAATGCACATTAGAAACTAATGCACACAACTTGACTTTATGAGAGTAATTTTATATCAGAGTACCTAGGTCAAGAAGTCAAAATATAAAAATATAAAATGTAAAATACTATTGTAAGAGGACGAGATTGTGCCTTAAATTCAGGCATAGACCTTTACAACTGTGTCCCCGGTTAAGCCTACCAGCAAAGTATGTGCCTTTATGTCAACACATGTATTTCTATGTTGGTTGGTATTTTACAAGAGGCCATTTATGTGTGTATATGACCACGTATGCATGAAAATGACTTCATAAAATTATTTCCTCAGTTTAAAATGTGTTAAATTAATTTTGTGTGCTCTATATTTTAAGGCACACTGACAAATGTCATGCATACTGTGATGGAGCTGAAGCCCTTGAAGCGATGGATGTAGAAAAAAACTCCCTTTCTTATGAAGCAACTGAGTTACAGAGGGTGCAATTACCTAGAAGTGCAGCTAGAGGGAGCAGGCACGAGGCTGCAGAAGTTAAGCTGACACACCCAGGTTGTAGCAATGCAGTACCTAATCAAAGGCACCTGGGTAGAAAGCCAGGAAACTCAGTTGGAGAACGCCTTTTAAGCAGTGCTCACAAGGAAGCAGAAAGAGAAGATCTAAGGGGGAACGAGAGAAGATCTGAGAAGGAACTTGAGGGAGGACCTTTGAGAGAGAAAGAGAAAGGATCTTTGAAGGAAGGACCTGAGGAAGGAACCTCATACACTGCAAGGAAGAGAAGCTTGGATACATGGAAAAGCAGAGCTAAGTTCCAGGGAGAACAAGCCCAGCTTAGAAAGCTCCAGAAGCCAGTCTTCAAGGAAGATGGTGACAAAGGGAGAATCTCTGGTGGAGAGAACACCAGCCGCAAACGCTACAGAGATCCAAGGTACAGTGATGCTTCATTTATTAAATGGATGCCAGGTCCTAGGAAGGCTGATAACCTAAAAAGCCATTCTGAGAAGAAACAAAGCTGGAGGAAGTTTTGTAACCCTGTACAGAGAGGTATAGGGAAAAGCCCTAATAGTTATTTGCTAAACCCAGGCCAGCAAGGCTGGAAAGTGGGGGAAAGAAATACTGAACTGCAACCTGTGTCAACCAGGGAAAGCTCAGGATTAGAAGACACCACAAGTGAGCTAGAACCCATGCAAATTGAGTTTGCAGAACCAGAACCGTTGATGCTTGAACCAATGGACTGTTCTCTGTGTATTACCGAGAGCCTGGAATCTCTTACCGAGATATAACAGCAGCAGCACATGTTTTAAAGTACCTTTTGCTTTTGTTAACACTGAAGGAAGAAGTTTTGTCTTGTTTTTCTGGCTGTTTGAGAAACTTTCCTGGATACAGAGAACTGTGAAGCATTTGTAACAGGTGCTGACCTTTTGTAAATATTCTTGGCACTAAACCTGAAGTAAGGTAATTCTACTTTGTTTCCTAAAGAACCTTTTGCATAACAAGGGAATAAAAACCTTTTTGTTTCACCCTGCTCAAGGCTCACACATCTATTTTCTTGTGAAGAGGGACTACAAGGACCAGAATGCACTTGGTCTAAAAGTTTTTCTTTCTTCAACAAAATTAAAATGTCCATCCTGACCCTTTGGCACACTGCCACTAGGAGGGGCTGTGACAATACTAACAAATGAAATCCATATTAACCATTTTAGTAAAGGGTGCTAAGGAGTTAGTGCATGTTTTTGGTGGGAGGGAGGGTAGTAACTGATCTTTCAGGCCCACAGTATCTGTTAGGACAGCGCATGACAGCTACCAACAGTTAATTTGCATGCTGCCACTCATGTCTTTGGATGGAGAATATGTGGGTTAGGGGTGGAAAGTGGGCACAATATAGCACAATATAGTTAGCATGAGGCTACATATCAGGTGTTGTCAATGTTGCAATTATGCTGGTGAATTTACTTCGATCTCAATAGGTAGAGTTAAGTTCACCCGTATTAATCGTGAATGTTGCTGCTACACGCTGGGGTACCATTCAGTGTAGTGACCACTGACAACATGCTGGACATGGTGGTGAGTACACGATGGTTGAAATTGCCACATGTTTGTTTTTGCACTAAAGGCGTGGTAAGTACAGACTCCAAGTGCACTTTAGTAAAAGGACCCTTAGCTGATAGTATGGTCAGAACAAATTGGGCTTTTTTTTAAAGTTCATTAATTTTATTGAATATATAATTAATATCACACATAACTATAGATGTTATAACAGCCTGATACCTAACTGTATCAACAGTATTGTGAATAACAAAATAAAATAATATATTTTCTAGAAAAATAATAAAATAGAGAAAAAGAAAAGAAAAGATTAAAAGTCCACCTTCCTACCCCCCTTTCTTGTTCATGTCAAGAACATAAGAAAATGAGAACATAAGATAGGCCATACTGGGTCAGACCAAAGGTTTTTCAAGCTCAGTATCCTGTTTTAAACAGTGGCCAATCCAGGTCACAAGTATCTATCGGGCTCCCAAAAGGTAGATAGATTCCAAGCTGCTTATCCTGGGGTAAGCAGTGTATTTCCCCAGTCCACTTAAATAATGGATCGTGGACTTTTCCTCCAGGAAAATTCTTTTAAACCCAGCTATACTAACAGTTTTTAGTACATCCTCTGGCAACAAATTCCAGGCCTGCCTATCCTGCGAAACCTACTTATGCTGCACTATCCTAAGCACAATCATATTGTACCTCCCCCACTGACAGGAATGACAGCAGAGGATTCAGGCACAGATTCAAGCTGCTTAGCAGGAACATTGTCCCCAACCAGTTAGGTTTTCAGGATATCCACAATGAATATGCATAAGGTAGATTTGCATGCAGTAAAGGCAGTGCATGCAAATCTCTCTCATGAATATTCATAGTGGATATCCTGAAAAAGCAACTGGCTAGGGAGCCCACAGGACAGGTTTGGGAACCACTGTATTATGGGATTTTCCTTCCAGGGCAAGCTTCTTTTCAAATTCTCTCTTTGCTTGCTTTATCAATTCCTTGTATCTAACTTTCCAGTGCTTGCATTGTTTCTTACTTTTCATCATTTTACTCCTTTTTCCATCTTCTGAAAGATGCTTTTTTGGCTATAACAACCTCTCTGACTTCACGTTTAAGTCATGCCAGCAGACATTTGGCCTTCCTTTCTTAAAGTGTGGAATACATCTGGGCTGGGCTTCCAAGATAGTATTTTTAAACAATGCACAGGCTTGATGTAAATCTTTAATCTTTGCAGTTGCTTCTTTTAGTTTTTTCTTAATCATTTTCCTCATTTATCATAGTCTCCCTTTTGAAAGTTAAATGCTAGCACTATGGATTTTGTTGCTGTCCTCTTCCCATTTATTAAATCATATGTGATTGTGTCATGATCTCTATTGCCAAGTGGCTCCAACACCATTATCTCTTGCACCAGATCCTGCATTCCATTGAGAACTAGGTCTAAAATACCTTCTCCTCATGTCAGGTCCTGAATCAGCTGCTCTATGAAACATTTATTTATTTCATCTGTAAACTTCATCTCCCTGCATGTTCTGATGTGACATTGACCCAGTGGATACCATGGTAATTGAAATCGCCCATCTTTGCTGCATTGCAATTTTTTATTAACTTCTCTAATTTATTTCAGCATTTCATCATCTATCTGTTCATTCTGGCCAGGTGGACGTTAGTACACCCGCACTGCCATTCCCTTGTACTTTTACATGAGATTTCTATCCATAGAGATTCTACCGTGTATTTTGTTTCCTTGTTGGACTCAATGCCCTCTTTAACATACAGATCAGTCCCTTCACCAATTTGATCTTCACAATCATTGTGATATAATTTGTACCCAGGTATCACAGTGTCCCATTGGTTGTCCTCCTTCTACCTGGTCTCTGAGATGCCAATTATACCTAACCTGTCATTCAGTTATACTGTATATATTCTAACCCATCTTAAAGGTGGGTAAGACTGTTCCACCAAAAATGTACGTTCAACAACCAAGATTCTTTCTAATAACTAAAAATAATTTGTAAAACAATTGCAATTAAAATATCACACTATTTACAGTATATTCAGGGATAGAAAGACTCTAAATCTCTGAAGTAGAACAAACAACAACCTCTCTGTAAGTTAAAACTAGGTTAAGCTGGAAAATCATTGATAAGACGGAATGGAATTTTGTCCAAAACCTATGTTTATTTATTAATTTAATTAAAACATTTTCTATGTCACTTTTCTGATAGTCAAAGTGGTTTACAATTAGCAAGTAACAATTATAACCGAGGCAGGCGGACCCGGCGCTCCAGGCCCCTACCTCTCGCACCCCCCCCCCAACACCCCGCCCCTACCCTGCCCCCACAAAATACATAACACCATAATTTCATGGAACACAACTGGTCGCAGCTTTTATTAGCCATAACAAATTAACAAACCAACAATAAAACTTTCCAACCCCCAATTAGCGGCACCCGGCTGCACCAGCCCTACCTCAGCAAAGTGCCTGCCACCGCTAATGCCATAACTTGCCACCCGGCAAGTTACCATACCCCTCTCCCCGACTTCGCCATGCTAAGCAAAAGTCGGCCGAGGGTTTGACTGGGTCAGGGGCACCCCGCCCCCGCCCAAGTGAAGCCTGCTGGTCCGGACACCGGAAACCTCCGGGATCCCGCCCCCCCCCCAGCTGCAACACCCCAAACACCCACCGCCAAACGGTTGGGAGGGAGGGAGGGACGCCGGCACCGAACGCAGCCTCCGCGTGACTGACCACGCGGAGGCTGCTCAGCCACTACCCCCCCCCCCGCTCCCAACATCTGCTGCACTAATTGGCTCCCGTGCGGCCGCGACCCACGGGAGCCAATCAACTCAAAAGACGCACGCGCGTGCCCAATCATGACCGCGCGCACGCTCCCCGCCTAGGCCGCGCACAGGGTCCCCGCGCCGGGCCGCACGCCCGGTTAATATCGGCCGCCGGGACCCTGCCCGCGGCCTCGGGATTCTAGAGAACAATGAATCACATAGAACTGGTTAACAATTTGCAAATAACAAATACTCTATAGAAGGTTGAACCAAGCAGGTCTGGTTGATATTTAGCCTATGTACAGTGTAGCAATGTTAATAATATTGTTCTTTCACTGACCATTTAGATTGTCATGAACAGAGAAAGTGTGTATTCACCTGGCTGTAATTCTTCTGAGTGGAAGATTGGGTATTGTACTTTGAAGTGTTTGGGTTTAATGTTGCACCTCTTAGGATGTTGTACTATAATACTAGGTATCTTGAGAATAGTATTTTAAGAATAGGTGAATTTTTAGTTTTTTTCAAAATTCAGTTAATGCCTCAACAGATCTTAATTTGGCTGGGAGGGAGTTCCAGATATTTGGTGCATATAGCAAAAAGGTGTGATTACATACAATCTGTTTGCTCTTTGCCTTAAGGATTGATATTACGAGGAGTTTCTATGTACCTTGCCATCTTGATCTGTCATCCATGATTTTCCTCATTAGTGTTTGCAGATGTTCCACTGATAGGTTGTTTCTATACCGCACTGATGATAAATAGTGCAATATAGAAAAACAACAAATAAATAAATAAATAATATTTTAAATATGTTAAGTGTAACTTTGTATCTGATTCAGATGGGTATTGGGAGCCAGTGCAATTGCATTATGTATTTATTTTATTTTATTTATTTATTTAGTAAGGGGGGGAGTTATACCACAAACTCTACAAGTTGCAGAGGTTTACAATGAACTTAAAAGGCAGAAAGGGAAATTACAATTAAGTTGATAGAAGAAGATTTTTTAGTAACTTGAAGTAAAAATTCATACAAAATTCTATAGAAGGTGCAATTAAACAATAGGTCAGAAGGTGCTCTTAACCATGGTATAGTAACAGTCTTACAACATATGTCATCTGAGGGGATTTTAACATGGAAGCTTTAGGAGCATACATGGGGTGTAATTCATTTAGTCGGACTTATTGTATAATGATCTTTTGCTGTAGTGCTGTGGGGGTATGGTGAATTCTTAACATTATAGGTTCATGGGTGTGCAGCTGAGTTGTTGCTGTAGTGCTGTGTAAATAAGTGTGTCTTTATTCTCTGACGGAAGTCCATGGTGTCTTTTATTGACCATACATCATTGGGTAATGAGTTCCAAATACGTGGGGCATAAAGCAAGAATTCTCTTTTGGAAGTTGTCTGGCTGCATCTGGTTTGAAGCAGTGGAATTGTTACCATTTCTTGATTTGCTGTGCATCTTGTCCTAGTTTCCGATGGTTTCAAAATTAGATTTTGTAGAATTTGAGCTGACTGATGATGGAGTATTTTGAAAGTGGTTATAATGGCCTTGTAGCTAGTTCGCATGTTTATTGAGAGTCAGTACAAGTTTTGAATTATGGGTGTGATATGATTATGGCATGGTGAATTTGATATTATCCTTGCATCTGTATTTTGAATCATTTGTAGGGGTTGAATGGTTGCTCTTGGTAGACCTTGATAGATGATATTACAATAATCTAGAATTGGCATGATGAGTGACCAGCGGATGTCTCTGAAATCAGGGTGGTCAAGTAATGGGCAGAGCCTGTTAAGTACTCTTAGGGGTATGTTTATTAAACCACGTTAAAGTCACTGGTGGTAATGGCAACATTAAGGTGCCTGAAGCCATATAAGAGGTGGGTAGGGGGTGTGCCGGCATTAGGATGTCTTGGGCCATTTAACGTGAGTTAACAGGACCAAGTGCAGTAAGGTGACAAGAAGTCCTAAGGAGAGACAGGGCATCTTAAGAGGTGATAAGGTGCCTTAACAGGAGATAAGGTGCAATAAGAGGTGATAAGGCATCTTAACATGAGATAAGGTGCCCTAACAGTTATGGTGCACTAACAGTTAAGGTGCCCTAACAGGGGAGAAGGCGTCCTAAGGAGAGACAAGGTGCCCTGAGGTGGAAAGCATGCAACTTAAAGCAGGATAACGGCTGTAAACCAAACGCTTGATAGAGCACCAAGGAATGTCAATATACAGGTGATGGAAGGAAGGACAAGTGGGAGTTGATGGACCTTCCATGTCGGTGGACACCCTATGTGGCAGCCAGTAAAGTGGACACACATGTGGGAGGCAGCTGTAGCAATGCACAGGGTGGTGCCAATTTAAAGTGCTGCAGTGACAGCGTGTGGCATAGGATGGGGAAGACATGTCCCACAGCAGAGGCAGAAGCAGCAGGATGTTTGCAGCAACAGGAGGACAGATTAGTAGTGGTTACGTGCAGATCAAGCACAGGAGAAGCGAGCATGAAGAGCTGTAATGCAGAAAATGGTACCAGTGTAGTTCATGGAGTAGCAGCCTGCACAAGAAGACAGGACTATACACAGCCGACAGAAGTAGATGGGCTGAAGGATGGATGGCAGCTGAGAAGAGGGTGGTTTGGGCTACCAGCACTGATCTGCAGAGCTCTGATTGTTTCAGGCATGAAAATTATCTGAGTAGCACAGTCACAAAAAGAGTAGGTAGGAATCAAACCCCTGTTCCCTGCTTACAAAACCTTGAACTAACCAGTAGGCTACACCTCCACACCTCTCTATATAGCAATGGCTGGATACAAAGAGACTGCAGTTCACCGCCTAAAATGTCTGCTGTGTGTCCCAGTATAGGGTAGCCCCACCAGTACCCATGATGCAGTGCACATGCAGAACAGCAGTCTACATCTGATCACTAAGATGCACTGACAGTGTGTGATGCAAGCAGAGCACAGCTAGAAACCATGATACAGAGCAGTCTCCACAGTCACCCTGAGAGTGAGGATGGGCACCCAGCACCAGGTTCCCAGTACCTGCAGTGCTAGAGATGGTCTCTGCTGTAGATCCCCCATCACTGCCACTGTATGGCAGGTATTGTCTGCAGTGTGATTATGCTAGTCACCTTGTTTCCTGCAGAATTGCAGCATGTGCTAGTCACATCTGCCTCTATTGGATAGGACCCACCTAGAACAGTGCATGTCAATATCCACTGTTACAATGCTGATGCCGTGTCTGCCAACTACCCAAGGTGACTGAACTTGAATGGGGTTGTTATTAAGGTCCTGCTGGCCCTACCTGTATCACTGGGAGTAGGTCTGGCACACTTTATGTCCCAACTACCTAGGTCAAACATTCACCCACAGTAAGCACAATCAAACAGCACATGCTGCCACCACTGGGTTTTCCAGCCATGCACATACTAATTGCAGACAGTCTGCTGGTCAGTACACATTGCATATACACAGAGCAACCATGAACACCCAGCAGCTGGTCTAGTAATCAGGCCCCCAGAAAGATGCACCCATATTACTAGAGCCAGAACACTACACAGAACTATGTGGATACACAGCCATGCTATGGTCACTGTTCAGTCAGAGTGAGAGTGCAATCCCAGCATGACATGCTGTGGCCACCAAGTCCTTGCAAGTGGCAGTTGGGAGCTACAACGTCCCAGCCATTGATCCACCCCCGATGCAGGCACATCCTGGCCAGTCTGCCGTTTCAGCTCATACCCGCGATACTTTGCTCCTCGTTATGCAGATTTGCAGGCTAATGTTGGAAACAGTTTAGGCACTGTGAGGCTCAGTGAGGAGTAGAAAGACACAAAACAATGAATATACATACATACACCCACACCCACACACACACTCATATCAATGCACTGTGTAAAAATGGGGATGGTTGGAATTCCTGCCTGCCACTCTGGTCCCAATCTCAGCTCAGGCATTGTTAAGGTGTGCAAGAGCTAGTAGTGTGCTTGATGTTAACACCCACTCAGTGTGCTGGTGCTATCAACCTGACTCTCCATCCAGCTGAGGAAAGTGGAGCTTGTCTGTGGGGGTGTTTGTACCCTTGTTGGCCAATTCATTGGGGGTTGTACATTTTGATGTTGTACCTGCATTGTGGGACATACACTACAAGAGCCTCAGCCAGGCCCCAAACCTGTGACCCTCTGCTCTTATACACACCAACTGTGTGTAGAGCACCACAGAGCTGCTACATGGTCATGCTAGTCCCTGGGGTTGACATGCTTCACATCAGACATGTTGGCACATGTTGCACTGCACAAGGCACACTGGAGCAGGGCATGGCCTTGGTCTGCTGTAGGCAGGTGACACTGCCCTCTCCGCCAACACCCCCCATGCCATGCTGACATGCCCATGTACTATCAGTGTTGGTGGTGTGCAGTCCCAGGCCAGTCAACATACAGGTTATTGGGCACCTAGTGTGCAGAGTCTGGTGGGGGGGGGGGCAGAGGCATACATGGACAGCCACTCATCCCCCCCAAAACCATCTGCCTCTCCAGGGACCCCATCACTGCCTGCTAATGTTATATCTCTTCAATCTGGGGAAGAGAAGGATCAGAGGTGTTATGTTAGAGGACTAGAAAATATTGCCTGGAGTGGAATGGGTAAACGTAGGTTGATTATTTATGCCATCAGAATATAGAAAAGTTGGGGGACCTGCAATGTGGCTAAAGTGTAACCCATTTAGGACTACTAGATGAAGATATTTTTTCAGTCAACATGTTATCAAACCCTGCAATTCATTATTGGAGGATGTAGTAAAGGCTGTTAGTGTAGCCAATTTTAAAAAATGTTTGCACAGGTTCCTGGGAAGGGTCCATAAACCACACTGAACCCACTGCAAATGGCAATGAACACCGCAGCAAGAATACTACACGGAGCATCCAGGAAAGACCATGTCTCACCCATTATGAAACAACTCCACTGGCTCCCGATACAAGGTAGACTTACATTTCAGACCTTGCTACTCACCTTCAAAGCCACCAAAGGTCTCTCGTCAGCATCACTAGCAGAGCTAATCCAGATGACACCCCACAATAGGGACAGAAGGTCAGTAGCACAAAACACCTTGATAGTCCCAAGATCAATAACTCAATGCACTAAGTCAACATCCAGCAGGGCCTACAAATGTTATGCACCAATGATCTGGAATAACCTCCCCCACAACATCCGCGCAATCCCAGACATATTCCAATTCAGGAAGGCCTTGAAACACCACCTCTTCCTCCTGCATTACCCGGAAACCAATAGAAGCTCAGCACCAACTGCTGAAACCACCCAAATCTCCATTGTCTGAAACCAAAATGAGCACATGACCAGTTTGTGAATTG
The DNA here is from genome assembly GCA_033557465.1 of Ichthyophis bannanicus. Classification (NCBI taxonomy): domain Eukaryota; kingdom Metazoa; phylum Chordata; class Amphibia; order Gymnophiona; family Ichthyophiidae; genus Ichthyophis; species Ichthyophis bannanicus. The sequence goes on from CM066034.1 coordinate 850,024,285, forward strand.
TATATACTGTTATTGTATATAGTTACCCTGTTAGCCAAGTTGAATTTCCTGTTCATATGTAAACACAAAGTGCTATTGGAAATGTGTGTTTTCATTGTTTATTGTAAACCGCGCTGATGCTGAATAGCGCGGTATAAAAAAGACTATAAATAAATAAATAAATAAAAAGAACCTGGGATAAGCACTGCTCATCCCATTACAAACACTGTGGATCCTGTGTGTCTTTTGGGGAAATTGCTAGGTACCTGTGACCTAGATTGGCCACTGTTGGACACAGGATACTGAGCATGATGAACCTTGGTCTGACACAGTCTGTCATATTTTCAAGTCATATGTGCTTATGTGCCACCTAGGCAACTGCCAAGTCTGCCCTGTGCACCATCAGCCCTCACTGCATGATCCATATGCACCTTCCTTTGCCCCATTTGCACCATCAACATAGTGCCCTTTCATACTTGGGCACTATGCTGTTGCTGCTAATGGAGCACTACTATCACTTTCTTGGGCTCATCAGTCAGTGCAGCACATTGCAGACGTTAAAATAGGATCTCTCTCCTCAAAATTACCTTTACTGACAGGTTTTGATATGCGGTAAGGTTCTTGGTGTTAAGGTGCCGTCATTAAGGAAGCAGAGCCTTGTTCCCGCCCTCTCCCTGCCCATTGACCTCTACTCTCTGCCTACTCTCCGCCCATAGGACGCTTTACGCTGCCAATCCCGTTAACGCATGCTAAAGCGGTGTAAACACGCGCTAACGGCACATTAGCATGTGTTAACGGTGTGAGTGTCCTATTAACGCACGTTAATGGAACACTTGCTCTTTTAGCAAAGTTTAGTAAACATACCCCTTAGCTTGTGGTAAGTTGCTTTGGTGATATTTCTGATGTGGTTTTGGAAGGTTAGCCTTTCGTCCAGTGTATTTGATTCGTTCTTTACATCCAGAATCATACTTGCTAAGCAGATAGTCGGAGATGGATTATATGTGTGGTTTTGTGTTATATGTAGAACCTCTGTTTTGTTCCTGTTGATAGTTTGGTTATACTCTGAGACCCAATAGGAGTGATTTGAGTGTGTCATGAAGCTCCTTTGTTATCCATTCTGCGGTGTTTTGATCCATTTGCAGTGGATATATGGCATATTTAGGCAATTCTAGGTAGATTATGTTGCTATTGCCCATTTGGGGAGTTATAGTGGGTTGTCCTATATTGTATACCTGATATTATACTGTATGTTCTTTATTTTTTTTGGCTGTGACTCTTTTCTTAACAGGTAGATGCTTGTAATTAATGTTCATATTTAATAAATATAAAAATAGAAAAAAAGATTGGAAATGATACTCTCAAGTTATTCAGCATTGATTGTGTCAAATATGTTTCAGCTGTTGTAGTGTCTATCTTCGTGTGTAAATCTGGGTAATGTGTTGATTTTAGAGCCATTGGTGTTTTATTTATTATAAAGATGATTAGCTATTTCATGTGGGCATAGATTGTCATGGTCCCTCCTTTGGTTGAGTTCTCTTGTTAATGATTTTGCTATGTCAATTAGCTCTCTAGCTATTCATTTTTCATTTGTTATATTCACAGTCATATCATAACACAATCAAAAACCATATAAGCTAGTGTTCCCAGCTGCCCATTATAGTGCCGGCATAAATTTGTTTTTGACAAACCAGCTCTGTGATGTCTTTTTGCTGTCCATGGGTCCTATGAGCTAAACTGAAAATAATTTGTTGCATAATAGCTGCTGCCGTAGGGCATATTATATGTTTGCAATACGTATCCCAGGTACTATCTTCTTCATTAACTCACATCTCATGTTTCCATATTGCCTGAATACAAGTGGAGGTGGAATACTTATGATCTCAAAGTGTTTTATAACATGCTGCAAAGCTAATTCTAGAATATCAGGATTCTGAGACTGATGACCTTTAAAGAGGCCAGACTCCTTCAGACAATGTAACAATTGAATCCGTTGAAATCAGGATTCTATTATACTGTAACTACTGTAGTTTTGAGTACTTCCCATGGTAACAATTTATCATCATCTAAGATTTGTTCTAGAGGTCAAACTCCCTTAATATACAACTAGACCAATTAGACTTCATTGGGGCCGTGGCTCCGATATCGCATGGAAGCCGCTACCGCCGATTAGTAAACATACCCCTAAGAGTAGCATAAACCACAGAGGTACTTTAGTACGAGAGGTTCAGGAGTATGAAAATACCTTATTTAGTTGCAGTAAAGCTTGACTGGAAGAACAGAAAGTCTGAAAGACCTTAAGTATCTCAGGCAAATTAATGGCCATGACTAATTTTAAAGGTAGAGGTGCTAAGAGGTCTTTTGCCAATAATAACCATATGGGAGAGGTATCATTATCAACTTTTTCTCCAGCCATTGCAGACCATGACGCAGTTGAAAAGCCATTTGATATAGATTAAAATTAAGAAAGCGTAATTTATCATTACCTTTTGAAGCACGCAACTTCTTAAGTGTTATTAAGACGTTTTCTCCTCCCATAAGAACTTAACTAAATATTGATCAATCAATTTAAAAAACTGGACAGCACACAAAGCAGGAAACATCAAAAGAATATCATTTATCTGTGGAGCTAGGATAATATTAACTGATTCTTCTCTCTTCAATCAAGAGTGATAATGGTGTGCGAATGGAAATCTGTTTCTTAAACAATGCCTTAATCTTGTCTATATTAGTTTCCATCATTTGTGTTAGAACCTATGAAAATGCACACCTAAATACCGGAAGCCTTCAGGCTTCCATTGCAGTTCATGAGGGCCTATTGCTAACTCTCTAGATGTGGTATTAAAAATTCTCCGTGGATAAATAAGACCGACTTCTTTAGTTAAATCTTGAAGAGCAGTGAATGCCCAAAGGATAGTAGATTGATTATAATTATAATGATTATAATTATGGGACTGCCTAATAAGAATTAAGTCAACTGTGCTGATTTTGCTACTCTGCATAACAATGTCTACTTGTTTTAGCAAACCAGTCCTACTCGCACCATACATATGGCAACCATTATTCGTGCACAATCTACCCATATTACCCACACTGACATTACATTACTCATATTGCCATGACCATAGCAAACCCACACATCTACTCAATCAAAAACAAGCAAACAAACGCCGAAGGAACCCACACAAATGTTACAATTCAAAACCAAAAAAATCACAGCGATCTAAACCCATGACAAAACAAAACAAAGACTCCCATCCCAACGCACTAACGCAAACCACTCTCACAGTCATACTAATAAACGTCAGATCCATAAGAAACAAAACCCACATCATTCCCAATATAATTACAGATGAAAAGCCAGACATCCTCTGCATTACTGAAACATGGATCACTGACACTGACGCAGCAATAATCAACCAAATACACACACCTAGGTATAATCTATACAACTGTCCACGCACCAACAAAAAGGGAGGAGAGGTCCTAATCCTCGCTATGGATTCACTACTTCTAAAAAACACAGCTCAAAACAATGCAGAAAGCATGGATATCCTCAAAATAGAGAACAAGACAATAACAATATGTCTAATCTACAGACCACCAGCATCAATCCAAGAAACCTTGGCTACAGCACTAGAAATAATCTCGACCTCAGCAATCAAAAAATACCAAGTTATCCTTGGAGACCTGAATCTACCATCTCTTCCATCTACACAAGCAAACACCTTCCTGGAAGTCATGGACCAACTCGGTTATGATCAAATCATACAGGAACCCACACACGTCAAAGGAAACACACTCGACATGGTATTCGTACCCAATATGCAACAGCAAGAGGGAAGACAAGAACCCAAAACAAGAATCAAGCAAGTCCCATGGTCTGATCACCATCAAATAACCATCACACTAAGCGTCCCAACCATACCGGACAGCCACAAAACTAACATACCTACTCACCACAAAAGAACTTTCCAAAAGTTCAATAAAGAAGACCTCACAAATGCCATAGCAAAACACTTTCACTCAGAACACACAGACCTCAATGAGCTAATAAACCAATGGAACGCAGGAATTGAAGCAACATCCCAACCAAACTGGAGAACCACAAAAAACGGAACAAAAAACAAAACAGAACCATGGTACACCACAGCCCTACACAGATTGAAGACAGACCTGAGAAAGCTGGAACGAAAATGGAGGCGAACCAAGTCCGAAGAACGAAGGACGGAATACCTAACACTCCTCTCTAAATACAAGGACGAAGTGAACCTCGCAAAAAAGGCACACCACACAAAAATACTCAACAAAGCTCTTAATAGACCCAGAGAACTTTTCGAGCTGGTCGAATACCTTACCAAGGCATCACAAGAAAACACTGATAATGACGCAATAAAGGCCCAAACATTAGCAGACTACTATGCCACCAAACTAAACCCGACAAAACCCAAACACCCCACCCAAAGCCTTCACACTACCCACACGAAGCTCCAGGCCAACACGATAACAAACGCAAATCAAAATGAAAAATGGAGTACTTTCCAAACATTTGAAGTCAAACAAATCATAAGTATAATCACGAATCTCAACACAACAATCTCCCCACTGGATCCATGCCCAGCAGCATGGCTAAAAGCAACAAAACAAGAGATTGCGCAGTACATAGTACGCATAGTGAACAAATCACTACAACATGGAATTATGCCAACACAACTCAAAAAATCTGTCATAAGACCTATATTAAAAAACAAAACACTGGACAAGAGCAATCCAGCCTCCTACCGACCCATATCCAGCATTTCATTCCTAGCCAAAATCATTGAGAAAGCAGTTCAGCAACAACTTCAAGACCATATCGACGCCACAAAAGCACTAAATGACCATCAATACGGATTTCGTCAGCATCATGGTGTAGAAACACTACTCATAACACTACTGGACAACCTCCTCAAAGGCATGGAAGAAAAGAAGATGCACATACTAATATTCATAGACATAGCAGCCGCGTTTGATACAGTGCATCGCGAAACACTCATAAACAGACTGGCGTCTATAGGAATAATAGGAACCCCACTAAAATGGTTCACATTATACATATCAAGCAGAATGCAACAGGTCCACTTCAACAACGAAAAAGCTGAGCCATTCCCTCAAAAACAAGGAATACCGCAAGGCTCCGCACTCTCCTCACTGCTCTCCAACCTATACATTTGACCTGTTTGTACTATCTTTCAAAAATTTAAGATCAGCTATCACATGTATGCAGATGATTTAATGCTCTATACCCAACTGGACGAAATTAAGCCAAATTACAAGCAGCTGGAAGAATGCCTATGTGAAGTTCAAACTTGGCTACAGCAAAACAACATGGCAATAAACCACACAAAAACAGAGGTGATGTACATCTCCAATATACCTGACTTCAACCCCCCCGCAGCAACTACTCTGAACAACAACACATACCACACAAAGAATGAAATAAAATATCTAGGGGTTACGTTAGACAGCAAACTAAAAATGGATAAGCACCTTAGGATAACGAATCGTGCCATATTCCACAAGCTAAGAGTCCTCCAGCCACTACGGAACATCATTGAGCACCATGACTTCAGAACAGTGGCTCAAGCACTCATCACTCCACATTGGGACTACTGTAATGCCATTTTACAAGGACTACCGAAAAAAACCCTGAACATACTTCAAATGGCGCAAAATGTTGCAGCCAGAATCATAATGAAAAGGAGCTTCTCGGAACACATCACACCAGAGCTAATAGAATTACACTGGCTCCCCATCGCCGCACGCATAAAATACAAGCTTATAGTAACCACATTCAAATTGATACATGACTTAGCACCATCATTCCTTACCAATCTCATCCACACCCAACCACGCAACAGGAGCAGAAGAACCACCAATTTAAACACCTTATGCGTCCCAAATAGCATAAGGTCCACCAAAACACTGACCAGCAACAGAGCTTACTCATACACCACACCAACACTCTGGAACCAACTGCCGCATGACCTACGTGCAATCAGCAACCTAAGTGACTTTAGGAAAAAGCTTAAGACCCACCTGTTCCAGACTCACTATGGCATCACATAGACCTCAAGATCAACCTATGCACTCTCAGGAAAACAAAGAGATCCAAGTATCCATAATCACTAGAATGACCATTGAAAATGTATATGTGAAGAATACGACCGTGAAATTGAATATATGTCATGTGTATATGTAAATACACCCCCATGATCAAGTGTAAATAATGTAATCAAAGGTCTGTGCTCTGTGAACCCCCCTGCAATCGAATTGTATATACTGTTGATAACCCCCATGTACACCCCCCACTGTGGTGTAAAGTAAACCGCTGTGTGCTCTGTGAACCCCCCTACAATCAAATTGTATATCCTGTTGATTATCCCCTTCTACACCCCCTGATGTGGTGTAAAGTAAACCGCTGCTGATCGCTGGAAGTAGCGGTATACAAATGCTCTCCAAATAAATAAATAAATAAAAAATAAGTCTTGCAACAAATTAAAATCACCCCCTAAGATCATCGGAGTCTCACTGTATGTCAGTAATGTTTGCGCCAGGTCAAAAAAGAAATCAGGAGTGTCAGCAACAGGGCCATAAATGTTGCAAAGGAGCAATTGTTTCCATTGCAATTCAATGCCGTTATATTCCCTATGCCCGGTCGGCAGTATTCAAATCACCAGAGCAGTTCTTCACAATGTGGAAAATACAGCATAAGCAAAAATTCAATACATTTAGCAGTTCATTCAATGATTGCACAGGTACACTAAAAAAAAATTTTTTTAAACTGCCTCTAATGTTTCGATTGATTTTTAGGTTTTTTAGTGCGCTGAATCCAAATCTGGTAACCAATTTGCTCCATCACGTACAGATTTTTTGCTACATTGGGTTAGCAGTTTGAGGTGAACGTTTCAGATTGAGTGCGATCGAGATAAAAGTTTCTTGGATGAATTCTTTATACTAATTGTTTAGTAGTTATTCAAATAAGAATAAAGAAAATTGTAACAAGGCAGCACATAAGAATAATGTCAACAAAACACACTGTGATGGTAGCAAAATTGTCTGCACTTAAAACAGCCACATACATGTGCACAAACATTGAGCATATAAGAGCGAGGTTAGACACAAAGCAAAGCAAAGAAATGTGCAAAAAATGTTGTACAGGTATGTATGTAAGAATAGAAAACGCAAACCGCACCATTGCAATACATGAAGACAAACACCCGATGGTGTGAAAATAAAATTCTAATAAATGAGATCCGACACTGTGGTAATAACTAGCAAATTTTTATTTCAAAGTTTAGTAAAAACACGATATTTGTCAACACAGTTTAGATTTTAAAGTCATTCTTGGGTCAATCAATCTCCTGGTGGGCCCGTTTCTTCTTCCCCCGAATGCTTCTCTTGGTGCGCTGCTTGGCGTATTTTTCATCTGGGGTTTCCCGCAGCAGCAACCAGCAGAAATCAGCCATCATAGTGGTGTTCCATCTTCCTTGGTACCTTCTCTCTGCGTCCTTGATGTCCTGGTGAAACCTTTCACCTTGTTCTTCACTGTACGCCCCCAGGTTTTCGGGAAAGTAGTTCACATGGGAGTGCAAGAAATGGACTTTCAGGCTCATGTTACAGCTTTGTTCTTTGAAGGCATTGAGCATCCTGGCAACAATATCCTTATAGTTCTCATCCCGCCTGTTCCCCAAGAATTTGAGAACAACATCCTTGAAGGAATCCCAGGCTTCTTTTTCCTTCTCAGACATCGTTTCAGCGAATGCTCCATCTGAAATGAGTTTCCTTATATCAGGGCCAACAAACACTCCTTCCTTTAGCTTTGCTTCAGAAAGTCTGGGGAACTTTGAGCAAAGGTACCGAAAGCACTCACCATCTTTTGGAAGGGACTTGATGAATTGCTTAATGAGACCCAACTTAATGTGGAGAGGTGGCAATAGAATTTTATCACGAGGTACCAAGCTCTCATGAAGAACATTTTTCTCACCGGGTCTCAAATACTCCCGAATTGGCCAGTCTTTTTTCCCCCAGTGTAGGTCGCGGGCCCGGCTATCCCACAAGCAAAGGAATCAGGGATATTTGGTGAAACCGGATTGCTGCCCTAATAGCATGGATAGAATTTTAAAGTCTCCACAAATCATCCACTTATGCTCATCATAACGAATCTTCTGAAGAATCAGGGCCAAATTCTCGTATTTTTCTTGGAGAATAGCAGAGTGAGCAATAGGAACTGAAGCGAATGTGTTGCCATTATGAAGAAGAACACCTTTTATGCTGTCTTTTGACGAATCAATGAACAGCCGCCATTCAGCAGGATCATACTTGAGTTTAAACTTTTCCATCACTCCGTATATATCGTTGCAAAATACCAAATCTTCCTCTTTGCTGAAATACTTCAAAAATTGTGTCTCGCGGTTGCGGTACCAATAAAAAGTTGTTCCTGGGGACAATAGATTTTTCTGTTTAAGCCGAGAACCTAGCAGTTGGGCAGCATCTTTTGGGAGTCCTAAATCCCGGACTAAATCATTCAATTCAGCTTGAGAGAAAAGTTCAGGTTTCGGATCTGGTTCAGTTTCAAACTCAGAAGTACTGGACTCATCGGGAAAAGCCATCTGATGAGTCTCATCATGATCAGAACCGTCCATACAAATATGATCCAAAGATTTTGGTGGTTCAGGCACAGGTACTTCGTTGCTATGAGGCATAGGCCTAATTGCTGAGGGAAGGTTGGGGTAACTTATTACGTTCTTATTTTTTAAGTTGTATCCCTTCACAATGCAAGAGCAAAAATAGCAGTCACTGCTGTGGTCTCTTTGTTCACGCCACATCATAGGTATTCCGAAACGAAATGCTTGTTTTTTACCTTTCATCCATAAGCGTAGATCTTCCTCACATGTCTTGCACACTTTGTGAGGAGCCCACGGTTTGTCTTGATCGCCTAACTTCAAACCGAAATAGGCGAAATATACTTTTTTAATAAATGCAGAAATGTTCCTCTGCCGCTTTTTCACGGTATATTCCCCACAAATAAAACAAAAACTGTCCGGAGAGTTGACGCAACCTCTGGCTCTGTGAGCCATCACAAATACACAGCACTGCAAACTACAACTGTAGTGAACCACTTCGGAATAAAGCTGGATTACGACTGAGCAAACAAAAGGTAATAATGAACTTGCAAGAAACTGAAATTTGACAGGAACGTTCATGTCGCAACCACCGTGTTTGAGCGAGCGACCGAGGCGAGGCGAACAGGAAAGAACATGCGCCAGCGCGAGTACTGGATTTAGCCCCCCGCCTCCCAATTGTCCTGTTAATGTATAAAATGAATACAAAACACTCTAAAATATCACGAGGGAGTGTTTCTAGTTAGTTAACCATTACAACCTCTATTTTGGGCCAAGAAAATAAACTGCAGTCGGCTAAAAAGAAATTATGTGAACATTCCTTATATGGGTAAGAAATCTAATTTTGCAAGAAAACGTGACGTGATGGAACATTTTGGCTATTTTTCCTGGATTCAGCACCCCAAAATCTATAGAAATCAGTTGCAAAACTGGAGGCAGTTTTTTGGTAGTGTACCTGTGTTATCACCCGACTAAAGCCTTGTTGGTACTGCCATCATGAAACCAACTACAATGCACACACCCCCACCACCCACCTGAACAAACCATAGCCCCCCAATCACATACATATCCATGCCCCATTTCCCTCAACACCCGTTTCCCCATGCTCCAAAATAAAAACCCATGCCACCAATGCTTAAGTTCCATGTTAGCAAGCCCCGGAGACATCCCAACAACTGAAAAACTTCTTGGTGAGCCCAAGATGAGCCGGACGGCCCCAGCGGGCGAAAAATCTCGTCTCAGCTCAGCTGATTGTTGTTCATCCATACAGACAAGTGCAAGGAGTTAACAGCACTTTGCCCCCCCCCACTCTGCCCCCACCCATTAATCCACACATTTCTTTAACAAGACACTCTTTACAATGCCCAGGCCCCCCAACCGGACCATAACAGTCAAATACATAGAAAAACAAATTTTTCTGATGTCCCTTTCTCCACTACGCGTAGAGCGTCTTCTCTCCTCCTTCATCGCGATCTGCTGCACAACCAACCACCCTGCCGGGCACACAAATAGCCCCTATCTCATTACCGATGCTTCTTGCTCTTCCAGGTATAGATGCAGGGCTTCAGGCTCGTCAATTGTTCTTGTCTGGTTGTGGAGTGTCACACGCATCCTGGCAGGATACAGGAGGCCAAATCTGGCCTGTAGGCCCTGAAGTCGAAGACGCAACGCTAGGAACCTCTTGCGCCGATCCACCGTGCTCTTTGCATAATCTGGAAAAAAGAACAGCCGGTGGCTCTCAAACTCTACTGGAGAACAAGATCTTGCCGCCTCCATTATTGCCATCACCTGCTGATACCGGAGGGCCCTCAGAATGATCGGCCTAGGCTTATTATTGTTAGGCTGGACCAACGACGGTACTCTGTGGGCCCTGTCAATCTCAAAGAGCAGGTCAAAAGTAAGCTTCAGTACCATCGGAATCATTTTTTGCAGAAACGTAGCCATACTCTTCCCTTCTGCGCCCTCCGGCACTCCCACGATCCGTATGTTGTTTCTACGGGCCCGGTTGTTGCCATCCTCAAGTTCCCTTTGCAGAGAGCGGATTTGCTTCGCTTGCTTGTCCACCACGCGTAGCCGCTCCTCGTGCACCGCTAAAGTGTGTTCCGCCTTCTCCTGGCGCACCGAGAGTCTTTCCAGCAAGCTTCTCACCTCCCCGATTTCCTCACGCATCAACGCCAGGGACTCCCCGTTGGCCTGCATCATTTCCTTCATCCCTCGCAATTCTGCTAAGATTTCCTGCAAGGCCTCCGGCTGCGGGTGTTCCCGGGCGGCCGCCATTTTTTGCGGGGAGGGAGGCTCAGTCTTTGTCCGCTTTGCACTGTTGCTTTGCATTGCAGCAAAGTCCAATCTCGCTGGTTTGGGGCCAGACATTCCCCTCTATGCACTCCGTGATATTTGACCAGCAAAACCCAACAACAGCCAGCACTATTCAGGATTCTTAGTCTCGCCCCGCTGGAGCTCCGACATTAGCCGTCCGTCCCGCTCAGCATCAGGCTCCGCCGCCGCCTTTAGTGGTTTTTAAAGTAGTATAGATGTTGGGGAGTAGTAATTATGTTATATTTTATTTATATTTAGCACACAATAGTAAGGAATGATCTCCTGAAGAAACTGCGGCAGTGAAACGCCTCAGTGGTGCCCAGGGAGAGCGTTGAGATCTGGAGAAGTCCTCAGCTGGAAGGCGGCTAAGTGTTACCTTATTAATCTGCTTGAGTTATTACATCACTGAAGAAATTAATACTTAGCAAATATTTTTTTCTGGGAGGACTATATTGCAAAAAACAGTGATACTTGTTTCTTTAAACAAAGGTGGTTGATGCTATAAGACGCACTAAACTAAGACGAATAGTCTATGTTTGGCGTCGTTGTAAGTCTGAGACCTTTTTCCCACTGTTGTGCTGTGTGTCTATAAGAAGAATAGAGTTACTTCATGATTCTATAAGTTTGATTAAGCTGTTGGGGGTTTTTTCTGACATTCTGGCTTGGATTTTCCAGACTGCACTTCAACATCATTTGTAAAATACAACTTTATAAGTAAAATGTTTTATTTTAAAATTGCTATGAACTGCAGCATTTCTAACTCCTGTCACTCATACTGAATCAGCTAAATTATTGTCAATTATTGTGTCTTGCAACACAGTACCATTAGGGAAATATTAATTTCATCAATATGGCCTCAACATAGGTTTAGATAAGGTGTGGGGCACTTTCACTATAACATTATCTATTCATTGTCATGCATAGGGCTTCTATTCTTAGGTTTCTAAATTATAACTTTAGGGATTTTATCCAGTTAATCAAAGGTTATTTGTGGGTAGAAAAATATCAATGTTACCCACAGGTACTATTGCTGTGTACATTTTCTGGTAAAATCAAAAAAGGCAGAGAAACTGAGTGGATGATACAGATAAGCAGGGAAAGGATGAGAGCGTATGAGGGAAAGAGGTGCTTTTTTTTGTTTATTCAATAAATTCTGGCTTGAAATTCAACAGCAGCGACTAGTGCAATTACAGCAGCTAGCTGTCACCGCTAATCGCTAAACCCAATGCCGGGGCCATATCCGGATCGGCCGCCCAAGCAGGAAGTTAACCCATCAATGGCAATATTCAGCAACTTCCTGGTTAACTTCAGTGGCAAAGTTAGGACAGTCTTTGCTGCGCCTGACTTTTGCTGCTGAGGGATAACCGGGCAGCAGCTGAATATCGTTGCTGACTGGTTGTCCTTGGGTGCCACCCATGGAACGCCCCTGGCACTGGTTAGGATCGTGGCACTGAGTGGTGGCCCCCGTGGATATTCCACAAGTCTGCAAACTGTGTAAATGCTGTTGAATATTGGGCCCCCCTAGTTTTGTTTTGTTTTTTACACTGGGGGTGTTGCGTCAATGTTCTTTGACAAAGCCTAAAATCAAAAGTCCCAATTATGAGCCATCCATGAAAGACCAAACACGCCTTGCAAAATCATTTGGTAGTTGAGGCTGCCTGAGAAAGAGCTCATATAGATGTTTGCAGCAGTACTTAAGCAGGGCTTGCCCAACCATTGCACAAAACTAGCGTTTCACGACGGAGCTTCATCAGGGGAGCATTGCCAACTAAAGAACCAAATCACGCTGCAGAACCAAACAGACATCGGCTTATCCTCAACATGGCCGCGGCGTTCTTGAGGTTTGATCGGCCATGTTGAGGATAAACTGATGTCTGTTAGGTTGTGCAGCGTGATTTGGTTCTTTAGTTGGCAATGCTCCCCTGATGAAGCTCCGTCGCGAAACACTTGAAGAAAGCTAGATTGAGGTGTTGGGGCAACAGATTGATCGCATCAGATTGAAGTTCATAAAGCTAAGTTTTGTGGATGCGTTCTTCTGTTTATTGCTTGTGTTTACCATAAGGGAAGGTCATTCATGCAAAAGAGCAGACGCTATACAGATTTTTGTAAATCGATTGAAAGCCCGATAGTTCTGAGACCTCCCTGTTGGTTTTTATATAGAAACTCTGGTGAACGATTGAAGTTTTCTACTTTTTTACAACAGCATACCCAGTTTGTTTCAATAGAGAGTGTTTTCTGCTCTTTATGACATTTTACCACTCTGAAAATTGACCGATATATGATTGGATTACTTAAAGCAGCGGCAGCTAGGCATTTTATTTAGCCTAGCCACTGCTACGGAATATGCGTCCCATACTGTCTGATTATGTTTTTACAGGGGTTTTGTGGGACGGATGGTCTTGGGATAATCATAATTGTTGAGTTTAATTGTCAAAATCTTGGAGGGGGAGGAGGCATAATGTGGAAGATTTGCCTAGGACGCTCAATAACCTTGCATCGGCCCTGTATCTAAACAGAGTTCAGGCAGATTTCTCAATTTTGGATGGCAAAGTCTTCAGATGAATTGTAAAAAACACAGAAAAATGTGCAAACGGCAAACCTTCTTCTTTATGTCTGGGAACCATCTTCACAGTACCAGCTTCTCTGGAATCCTTCTAACACTCCCGAACCCTGTGAAACATCCCCCTACATCTCCACAAAGGAACCCTGCTTTCATGGTGCATATTATACCTGTGAAATAATAATGAAAGATTTTGTCTTCAATTGCAATGACAACAAAGGAAAAGGCATTTAGATTCCTAAACTGTCTACTTAAACTTTTTGAGTCGATGCAAGGTTCCACATTAGGAACCACCACCCAGGAAAAAGATTTAGGCGTCATTGTGGATACCATGTTAAAACCCTCGGCCCAGTGTGCAGCGGTGGCCAAGAGAGCAAATAGAATGCTAGGTATGATAAGGAAAGGAATGGAAAATAAAACAAAAGATATTATAATGCCTCTATATCCTTCCATGGTGAGACCGCACCTTGAATATTGTGTGCAATTCTGGTCGCCGTATCTTAAAAAGGATATAGCGATTTTAGAAAAGGTACAGAGAAGAGCCACCAAAATGGTAAAGGGGATGGAAAGATACTCCTATGAAGAAAGGCTGAAAAGGTTAGGGCTCTTTAACCTGGAAAAGAGACGGCTGAGGGGAGATATGATAGAAGTCTATAAATTAATGAACGGAGTGGAACGGGTAAACGTAGATCGATTGTTTACCTTATCAGAATATAGAAAGACTAGCGGACATGCAATGAAGCTACAGGGTAAACTATTTAAGACTAATAAAAGAAAATATTTTTTCTCTCAACGTGTAATCAAACTCTGGAATTTGTTATCGGAGGATGTATTAAAGACTGTTAGTGTAGCTGGGTTTAAAAAAGGTTTGGACAAGTTCCTGGAGGAAAGGTCCATAAACCATTATTAAAAAGTGACCGAAGATATCAATGCTTGACCCAGTACAAGCATTGTGGAACTTGTGTCTCTTGGGGAAACTGCTAGGTACATATGACCTAGATTAGCCACTGTTGGAAACAGAATACTGGGCTTGATGGACCTTGGTCTGACCCATTATGGCATATCTTATGAGTCAGCGGTCTAGAACTTCTACAGGGACATGTCAGATTTCACTGTGCAGAGAACAAATAATGAACAACCAACATTTGACAAGACAAAATAGGCCGAATGTTGCTTATGTTCTAATTGCTTAACTAACTGGTTTAAACTGACTAGATGTAGCTGAGTCAGAGACCATGTAAATGTCAGATTATTTAGGGCCCAGTTTCCTAAGTCACATTAGATGTTTAATGCAGATTTTCTAATGCTGGAATTTCTATTAGGGGTTATGATATGGATGAGTTATGAACAGGGAAAGTTCTTTGCCGTTAACACAGAGGTCATCATCAAGTGATAATTGTTAATGCAGAAGATAACACATGCAGTTAGCTACACCTCCTGAGGCATGAATGCATGGTCACGATCATTGCTCTGCACTAACTGCAGGACTGCCTGCTCCACAGTGCCCCCAAGAAGTTCAGGGCCGTGGAGCTAGTGCACGCGGCCCCACGGTAACCGGGGGGGGGGCGGCAAGGACGCGATCCCCCCCCGGGGGCCGCGACGTCGGCAGGGGTAATGGGGGCGAGTCGGCGCGGTGCTGGACGCCCCATTGGCTCCTGTGGGCTGCCAGGAGGCGGAAGGAGCCAATGGGGTGAAAGGGAGGCAGGACCAGCCCGAGCAGGTGCGGGGACGCGCCGTGGCTCCGGCCTTTTCCAGATCGGAGCCAGACGCGTCGGGTTGGCAGCACGAGCGTGCTCTCCAGGTACCGCGTGGCTGGGGAGGCAGTTTAGGGGTCCGGTTGGGAAGAAGGCCTGTAGTTGTTGCCTGGGGGTGCCGGGGGGCTATAAAAAAAAAAAAAAAAAACTAAATACATAAAATAAATAAAAACGAACGGAGGGTGGCTGTGGGGGTTTGCAGGGCTACAGGAGTGGTAGGCAAGGATTGGGGGGGTCTGCAAAGTATATGGGGGGCTGGGGAACTGGAGGCTCGATTAAAAAAAAAAATGAAACACAAACCCTCGAAGTTAAATTGAATTAAAAAAACAAAACAAAACAAATAAATACAGCATAAGCTGTCACACAAGGGCCACAGGCAGCCACTTGCTGTAGCAGACTGTGAGCCATGCGGTCTGGTAAAGGGCGGGGGGGATCCCGAGCAGAGGAGTGAGAAGGGGCCAAGGGAGGGGGGCAGCCGGGGGGGCTCATGGGGAAGATTTGACAAGATCTGCCCAAAGGGGGGGAAAAGGGGGTAGGGCGAAGGGGGGGCTGAGGGGCGCAGGTCTTATAGAGACCCGTGGTAGGGGCAGAGCGGGCAGGAGGGGAACACGTGCTGGGGGGAGCGGGCGGTGTGTGGGTGGGCCCGCGCAGGCCCGGCCCGTAGGTGCAGGGAGGCGCGACACGGATTACTGCCTGCCTGGGTCCAGAAGGGCAGTCAGGGGGGGCGGGGGAATTGTGTGGGGGACCTGTTGGCTCTCTAGACAGGCGAGCGCCTGAAGTAGGGCTACCTCCGGTGGGGGGAGGGGTGCCTGTGATGGGCGAAGTGCGGGCTACCGAGAGTGCGGTGCCGGAGGGCCCCGGGAACCGGGCTGGAGTGTCAGGGTGTGCATACCCGCCTTCGTGGGAGCACTGGCAGGGAGGGGGCCAAGGTCCTTCGGGGGTGGAGTGGTTGGGAGCGTGGCAGCCCCCTTGGGCTAGGGGGGGGCCCCCTTCGCCTTTTCCTGTGTTTTCCCCGCAGGTACCTTTTGGATGGCAGTACACCGGGAGTCCGAGTTTTGGTGGTTCGAGACCATCGGGTGCGGTGCCGATGGAGGGGTTGAGTGAGCGGACGTCAGCAGCAGCGCAAGTGGAGCCGGAGTCGCGGATGGTCGGCGCAGTGGCTGAAGCGTCGGTGCGAGCTGCAGGTGAGTTGGCAGGAGATTTGGGCATGGACGTCGGGGCTGGGGCGGCAGCGGCGGATGGGGGGGTAAAAAAGCGAGGAGAAAGAGGAAGCATCCTTGTCGCAGACGGCGCAGGTCGGGGACTTCCTCCACCTCCTCCACTGCTTCCACGTCTGATTCTTCGGTTTCGGGCAGGGACAAAGGGCAGGAATTGCAGGGGTCAGAGGGTAGAGCGAGTGGAGCCTCGGCCACGCCTTTGGTGGTGGCATATTCGGAGTTATGGGAGGGCGTGCCGAAGAAGCTGCGGCGGAAGATTCTGCGAAGGCGTTATATAGACATTTTTCATCTGCTGGAGGGCCGCAAACGGTCGGGGGACAGTAGGAGGACGAGGAAGGAAGACGAGAAGGCGGGGAGGGTGCGGAGAGCGATGCGGAACGTGGTGAACTGGACGCGAGCTTTTTTACGCTTAGCTAGTGTGTGGGGGCATTCGCACCCAGAGCACTACGGGATGCTCCTCGCCTATGCGGATTCCATCTTAGAGGCTGCACAATTACATGATGGTTGGGCGTGGCTCAACTATGATGAGAAGTTCAGGGATAAGATGGAAGAAAACCGCTTGTTGTCCTGGGGGACGCAAGATATCAATCTGTGGCTGACGCAGATGGCGGTCAGACCCAGTGGTAGTGCAGCGAGCGGTGCACGTGGAGGAGCGGCCGGCGTTTCGGGGGCCGGGCGGCCCTTTCGGGGGGGTGTACCCGGGGGGGGGTCCAAAAAGCTTCAGCTTCAGGGGGGGTCGGAGATGTATGTTGGCGTTTTAACAAATCGTCCTGCCCGTTCCCGGATTGTAAATTCCGGCACGCCTGTTCCATCTGCAACGGTTCGCATTCAGCGCTCAAATGTGTTAAGAGAGGCGCGGGGGGGGGGCTGGAGTGCCCCCTCCAAAGCAGTGAGAGCCTCCTTTGCCTGGCTCCCACCCCAGTCCGGATAGAATCAATGCGTCCGTGGCTGCGAAGGTATCCGAAACGGAAGGACAGTGCGGTGATAGAGGAGGGCTTTAGTGAGGGGTTTCGGATTCCTGTGGTGGGTACAGTGCTCTGTACTATGGCTAGTAATTCGCCTTCGGTGAGGCGATTTGCTCAGGTAGTGCGGGACAAGCTAGCGGAGGAGATTGGATTGGGGCGGGTGGCGGGCCCCTTCGCGGAGAGGCCTTTTGCGGATCTAGTGATCTCCCCTTTGAGTGTGATCCCGAAGAAGGAGCAGGGGAAGTTCCGGTTGATTCACAACCTTTCCTTCCCCGCGGGGTCGTCAGTTAATGACCATATCCTGGACCACCTGTGCACGGTTAGGTATGCATCCTTGGATGCGGCATTGGAGCTGGTGAGACGCTGCGGTCCGGGGTGCTTGATGGTGAAAGCGGATATCGAGTCAGCCTTCCGTTTGTTGCCGGTGCACCCGACGTCTTTTCCTCCTTTGGGGTTTTGTTTCGAAGGGGACAGTTATTTCGATAAGTGCATGCCCATGGGGTGTGCGATATCCTGTGCATATTTTGAACGGTTCAGTAGTTTTCTACATTGGGCAGTGGTGACACAGGTGGGTCGCGCCAACATGGTGCACTATTTAGACGATTTCTTGTTTGTGGGCGAGGCTCAGTCGGAGTGCTGCACGGATTTGCTGGGTGGCTTCGAGCGGTTAGCTCGGGGGTGGGGTGTCCCGCTAGCGGCGGGGAAGACAGAGGGCCCCGCAACCGTCATTACTTTCTTGGGGGTGGAGCTCGACTCGGGGGCGATGGTAGCTCGCCTGCCCGCGGCTAAGGTAGTGAAGCTCAGAGTCTTGGTTGCGAACGCGCTCGTTTCCAGCAAGCTCACATTACGGGAAATGCAGTCGCTGATTGGCTCGTTGAATTTTGCGTGCAGGGTAATACCGATGGGGCGGGTATTTTTGAGGTGGCTATCGGCGGCTACGGTAGGGGTCCGTATGCCTCATCATCGGATCAGGGTGTCGCAAAGCATTCGGGCAGACATGCAGGTGTGGGACGAGTTTCTCCGTGACTTCAACGGCACTACGGTTTTGCGGGAGAGGGAGGTCTCTAATACAGCTCTGCAACTGTACACGGATGCGGTGGGGGGCGCGGGCCTCAGGGTTTACTTTGGGGGTTCGTGGTGTGCTGCAGGGTGGCCCCTGGCTTGGCAGGAGTCGGGCCTGACCAGAAATATCACCTTTTTGGAATTGTTTCCGATCTTGGTGGTGTTGACCATATGGCCGGACAGGCTTCGGAATCGTCGGTTAGTCTGGTGGTGCGACAATGAGGCGGTCGTGTCTGTTGTAAACAATTATGCCCCACGCTGCAAGCAAGTGGCGGATTTAATGCGTCAGGTTGTGTTAGCGTGTTTGCGTTTGAATGTGGTGGTGCGGGCCCGCCATATTCCGGGTACTACTAACAAAATTGCTGACGCTCTTTCCCGTTTTCAGTGGGAGCAGTTTCGGACCTTGGCTCCGGAAGCCGAAGAAGTGGGAGCATCGGTCCCTGTGCACTTATGGCAGATTGGCCTGGAGACATGAGGGAGCTGCTGAGGAATTCTGTGTCGGCGGCGACGTGGGCGGCCTATCAGCGGGGTTGCAGCAGTGTGGTAACTTTCCTCGCGGAGCACGGATGGCGTCAGGGTCCGGCCCCTGAGCAGCTCCTCGGTCAATACGTGGTTGCGGCTACGGCAGCGGGTCTTTCAAGGGCAACGGTGAAGAGACATCTGGCGGAGTTTTCCTTCTTCGCGGGAGCGGTCGGTTGGGGATGGCTGGAAGGAGTTTTTTGACTCATCGACTTTTGCAGGGATGGGAGCGATCTCGTCACACTCTGGCCGACTGGCGGCAGCCGATCACTTATGATTTGTTGAGCCGCTTGTTGGACGTTTTACCGCAGGTGGCGTCCTCCTGGTACGAGGGTACGCTGTTTCGGGCTGTCTTTTCGGTGGCCTTCTTCGGCGCCTTTCGGGTGGGGGAGTTGGTGTCTGAGTCGGGTCCCAGTGCGGGTGCGCGTGAACTGAAGGTCCACCAGGTGCTGGTGGGGGAGAGCATGGTCCGGATTAACTTAGTGCGTTCCAAGACCGATCAGTCGGGAAGGGGTGCCTGGGTGGTGCTGCGTGCCATACCGGGGGTGCTTGCTTGCCCAGTCCGGTTGCTGAGCGCCTACTTGCGGGTGCGGCCGGCCGGTGAGGGCAGTCTGTTCCTTCATGAGGATGCATGGATGCTCACGCGCTACCAATTTACGGCAGTGCTGCGGTTGTCGTTGCGACGGATCGGGGAGGATCCCAGTAGGTTCACTCCGCATTCCTTCCACATTGGCGCAGCAACCAGCGCGGCGGCGGAGGGTCTTTCTGCGCAGGCGATACAGCGAATAGGGCGGTGGAGATCGCAAGCGTTCCAGGGCTATGTATGCTTTTAATGGGCGGTGCGGGGTGCTAACGCTGCTGTTCTTTATTTTGCAGAAAGGGGCCATGCATCGTGTCGCTGTTGGGTGATTGGCCACTCATTTGTTTACTGGGCTGGTCGGCGAGCAGCAACACGGCCATTGGGGCCACATCTTGGACTGGAAGCGCAGGGGGTGACCGTATCATGGCTGGGCGAGCGCGGACTCCGGTGGATCCAGCTTTAGCCTTTGCTGCGGCATCACGAGCGCATGAGAGGAACGCCGGATATCCTGCTGATCCATCTCAGCGGCAATGATCTGGTGTCCTGGACTTGCAAGCAGCTTATTCGTGCTGTTCACAAGGATCTGGGGGAAGTTTTCAGATTGTTTCCGGGGGTTATTGTGATTTGGTCGGATAACCTTCCACGGCCAGCCTGTTGGGACCAGCGGCGATGGTCCAGAGGGCTGACGAAAGTCAATCGCCAAATAGGCAGGTGGGTGGGGGAGCGGGGTGGGTGCCAGATCTTGCACCCGTGGGTGGATGTGGAGTGTGCTGGCCTGTTCCGGCCGGATGGCGTGCATCTCTGGCCGATAGGGCTGGACCTCCTACTTAATGACTGGCAGGAGGCCGTGGAGGGTGTCCGGCAGGGGAGTTGGGCTGGTCGCAGCTTTCGGTTGGGGGGCGGCTCAGGTCCATAGTGGCCTGAGCCGGTGGCGGGGTCCCGGAGGTTTCCGGGTTCCGAGCTGGAGGCAAGCTTGTGGGTGGGGGTGGGGGACCCCCGCCCGGATAACCCCTCAGGTTTTTGCTAGTAATATGGTGAAGCCAGACGAGGGAGGGCTAGGCTGTTTAGCCGGGGCCCGGACTCAGGAGAAGCGGAAGCGACGTCACCTTGCTACTCACATGGCTGGTGAGGGGTCGCGCTTCGAAAAAGGGGGGGGGAATGTTATTGTGTTGAATTGTTATTGGGTTATTGTTAATGGTTAATAAAGCTGCGACCAGTTTTAAGCCCAAAATTGTGTGATGGTCTTTTATCAAAGGGTGTGTGTGGGGGGGGGAGGGGCGACGCATCCGCCTTACCCGGTTAGTTCAGGGCCGTGGAGCTAGAGCACGCGGCCCCACGGTAACCGGGGGGGCGGTGAGGACACGATCCCCCCCCCCCGGGGGCCGCGACGTCGGCAGGGGGTAATGGGGGCGAGTCGGCGCGGTGCTGGACGCCCCATTGGCTCCTGTGGGCTGCCAGGAGGCGGAAGGAGCCAATGGGGTGAAAGGGAGGTGGGACCAGCCCGAGCGAGTGTGGGGACGCGCCGTGGCTCTGGCCTTTTCCAGGTCGGAGCCAGACGCGTCGGGTTCCCGCCCGCCCACCCTAGCGTAGGAGTGGGGGTGGGGCTGGGGTCTCTGTTGTGGGTTGTTGCAGCTGGGGGGGGTGGCGGGATCCTGGAGGTTTCTGGGTTCCAGAGCCGGAGGCAAGCTTGTGGGCGGGGGTGGGGGACCCCCGCCTGGATAACCCCTCAGGTTTTTGCTAGTAATATGGCGAAGCCGGACGAGGGAGGGTAGGCTGTTTAGCCGGGGCCCGGACTCAGGAGAAGCGGAAGCGACGTCACCTTGCTACTCACGTGGCTGGTGAGGGGCGCGCTTCGAAAAAGGGGGGGGGGAAATGTTATTGTGTTGAATTGTTATTGGGTTATTGTTAATGGTTAATAAAGCTGCGACCAGTTTTAAGCCCAAAATTGTGTGATGGTCTTTTATCAAAGGGTGTGGGGGGGGGGAGGGGCGACGCGTCCGCCTTACCCGGTTATCAACACAGACGTTCTGCAGCTATCATGACTTAACGTTGACTGTTAATGCAAATTAAGAGCAAAATCTTAGCATAGGCTAATCAATGGGTCTCTTAATGTAGACAAGAGCAGTTTTACAAACAGAGAAAATAAACGCTAAGCATATAGCCACAATGCTGAGTTGCAAATTAGGAATCATCCCCCAGGAAAAAAATCTTGTGGTCATTGTGGACAATATGTTGAAATCCTCTACTCAGTGATGCAGCAGTCATACTGTAGCCTCAAAATAAGTGCCTACTCGGCCTTGACATATATGTGGCCTAGTATAAAATTACCCTCGTGGTCAGTAAATAGGATCCATTGAGAATAATGTATTATTTAACATGCATTGCATTGAATTAACATGCATTAGTGTGCATTAACACACTTTAACTGGTTAATATGTTAATAAATGAGGCTCTAAGACTTTACTTAGCTCTATCCCTCTGAATAGTGACCATCTTATAAAGTTACATATTGATGGACATCCTGGAAAGTAATTCATTATTGCTAGTGTTTTACAAATTTTAAGAACAAATGCTTGAAATGTGAATATTTTAATTGCATGCATTCCCAGTGAAGAATACAGACCCTTCCCTTCTGTCTTAATGAAAGCATTAAATTCTCCAGTTTTGAAGAAAGAATGTTTTACCGAAACTTGTTCTTTAGTGTACATTTGGAGATATATTAATCAAATAATAATCAAACAGCTTAGTGTATCACATCTCTATTAAACTCGCTTTCCTTTTATGTAGATTAAAAAAAACTTTTTGTTTCTTTCTCTAAATGCAAATCTTTCAGTAAAACACTGTGCCTAATCTACTACAACTAATTAATCTGTTGGAGCTGATGAAATGTTACCTCGGCATTTTTGTTCCTTGTATACAATTATTGTAACAGTGGTGAATAAATCAATATTCCCAATCCAACTGTAAAAAACAATCAAGAAAAGCAGTGCTTCTCAGGGAAAAAAACACCAAATAATATTTATTAACTCTGCCTCAATCCACAGTAGAGCCTAATACCATTCAAGCATTTTCTGCAAGTGTAATAATAAGCAAACTCAAGTACATGATGAAAGTGGCACATGCCAATAATTTCACTATTTTACACAGCAGAGCAATTGAAGGATTTAATGAGAAACAAACCAATAAAAATAAATAGACCATGCTAGAGGCAGAAAGGCTGATTTGAAATGGAAGTTTCTCTTTGTGACTTTAGTTATTTTTGTGTGGTTCACTTGATACAAATTTTGGTTAGTATTGGCATCTATTGAACAGTACTGAAAAGTTGCTTAGCATTTTATATTTTGATTTCATATAAGAATAACCATCAGATCTTATCTAGGTAGAATTTGATATGTTCCTTCATATAAAATGTGTTTTCTCAGTAGGTTGCTTGATAGATGGCTTTCCTGAATTTGAAAACAATCAGTATTTCCAATCATTTGGAAAGCTGTCCCTTTTTAGAAAATGATAAAGATATCTGCTTTTAGTGGGTAATTTTATAAAGCCTTTTTTTGTGTGTAAAGCCTATTTTGCACGCAAGAAAGAGCTTTAATACAATTGTGCAATCCTTTACCTTCGGCTTAACCCTCCATTTGGGGGACTACTTATAATTCTTGCAGTATTTGCCTTTTACGTTGTTATGTTGCTTAATATTACTAATATGCAAGTATTATTGTTCTGTACAAGTTTTTGCTTGATTAATTCTGTATAAAATTCATAAATAAATAATAAAAAAATATGCATATGAAAATTTTGTGCCTATCTTTACACATTACTAGCTGTGTAGTTTGAATGGAACTGAAGTGGAGTTGCAACATAAGCACGTATATTATAAAACACAAGGGTGTACTCATGGAGTACAATCACATTTTGGAGCAGGTGTATATTTGTGCAGCAGTATTTCTGTGCTATTGGAACTGTATCTGAGAACATATTTTTTTAAAAGCACATAGGCTTAAAATAGATCCATTTTTAGACTTTTCTTATGGCGTTGATAATAGAGTAATCACTTCCAATTGATTATTCTGTGATTTGCGTGGAAAGGCAAAAGATCCTGAAGTACCAAGAAATGCAGTCAGAGACCAAGGAAATGTGACAGAAAGATACAAAAATATTTCCCATTGTATTGAGAGCCACAGGCTTGATAAAGAAGAATTTCCAAGTACATCTTGACAAATTACCTATACCTGTTACAACTTACAAACTCCAGAGGGAGGCTCTCTTTGGCACAATGAAAGTACTACTCTGAGCATTAGCAGTAAATTTGAGAGAATAAGATCATACTCCACATACCCTGGCTTAGAAATGAGGTTCATGACTGTCATGGTACTCACAAAACTAACACAGTTAAATAACACCCGTGCCGGGAACGTTAAGCAATTACATCAAACAAAGAAGCTCAATTGACAGCACAATAAACATCTATCAAATGATTTCAAAAACTTATAAGGGATCAAACCTTACTATTATCTTACTATTATTAAGGGTAACACACAAGACTAACCCATTTGGATAAACTGCCCCGTGTCCGTTATAAAATTTCCTCTGTAATGCATTGATTGTTTAAATTAGTCTTTTGCTTATAAAAGCTTCTTAATAGTGACATAAAATTGTCATTGTGGGACTTAATGCAGTTCAACCAAGCCTGAGATATCTAGAGTCTTGTAAAAGTCTTCACACCTGTATATATGTTTCTCAATCTGCTGTCTAAAAAATTAATTGAAGTAGGCATTCATTTCACTGATCTACACAACGTACTCTATACTTTAAATGCAAAAGATCAATTGTAGAAATATTCAAAAAGTAATTAATAGGGATGTGCATTTGTTTTTCGATGAATGGAAAAAGTGGTGAAAGAGGCCATATTCATTTTTTTTACCACTAAACCAGAGGTCCCCAAACTAAGACTCAAGGGTCAGATATGGCTCTAGTAGCAGATTTTTCTGGCCCTCCATGTTCTTCTTTTACCTAGATCATAATGTCACCATGCCTTAGCTCGTCACCAGGCTCCAGCCATCCCCTGAAGAATACACCACTCAACTTTTGCATGGCAAGCTTTATTGAGTGTACAATACTGACATATCCTTTAACATGACATTGTTTGTGTACTCCTTGTACAGATCTCTTTCTGCTACAACCACTATAACAGAAGGTGGAATATACATGTCACAGCTACTCTTCACCTGTCACCCCCCAGGGGGCACTCAATAAATGGTCTGCACCCCCCCCCCCCAAGGCTGCTCCCCCAAGGCTCGCTCCCCATGACCCTCACCTTGGCCATGAGGTTCACTAATGTCCTGTCCTCACTGCCGCTCTGTGCAGTCATTCCTGCCCCTAAGTGGACCCAGGTATCTGCCTGTTACCTAGGCCCCCCCCCCCCCCCAGTTCGCTCACTTCAAGGTACCCTTTCTTGGCATGTAACCTACCTTTCTTGGACCACGCACCCCATCCTTTGAACCAGGGCCCTATTTAGACCCAGGTGCCCCTGTATTGTACCTTGACTCCCTCCTTATCGAGAGTGCCCCTTGGCCTTCAGTGAGGATCCGCCATCAAGAGGGGCTACCTGGCACCCATGGAAACCCCAACTACTCCATTCAACTTAGCCAAACAGACCATGTGCCCCAAGTCCGCATTAAATATATCCAAACCAATGTCTGTTAAATGCACCCCATTCCATTTGAATAGTGTTGGGCCACCAGCATTATTCCCTCATGCTCAATCACTCCCCCTCAGGCCCTTGACAAAGTCCTCCGTTTCTTTGTTATGCTTCTTTCTAGTCTTCTCTATGTCCTTAGGATTGTGGGCACCCCTCCGTTTTAACCACTGGATGAGCGGGGACCAGATAATGTCAGCCAACACCCAGTGCGCCTTCAGCCAAGCCAAATCCCACTTGATTTGTATTATCAGATCAATGCTTTTTGTTGACACCAAATCATTGCCTCCCAGGTATAACACTATGTGGTGGGGTCTTACTTGTTCAATTCATTAATTATGGCAAGAACTGGTCCCAAAGCATTTCCCTCTTACCTAGCCACTACATTTCGACCTCCTGTGGTGAAAACCCCAACTGTTTACCGTAATATCATCCCACAGTGTGCCTTCTTCCCAATAAATGAAGGAGTGCCCAATTATCCATATCTGTAACCACTTTAGGACTGCAAAAAGCAAACATAGGTTACATGGGGCCATTGGTTCGGCCCCTCACATAAATCTTATACCGGTCAGATCTCCACTGACCTATCTCCATTATCCTCCCCACTGGCAATCCCAGCTCGCTTGCTAGAGTCACTGTGCTATTCCTAAAGGAATGTGTTGACAAACCTGTCCCCTATACTCCCATCGCAGCAAGCCCGGTTGCCCACATTGATTGGAATTGGTACTGAGATGAGCATGCACCATCCTGATGTCTGAAGAAAATACCTTCTACCGCTAGTCTTACCCACAGGTACTCCTCTGTCATCCAAACTGGACATATGTCCTTCCTCTCACTGCAGTTCAGACAGAAAAGCCTGCCCTTTCCCATCCTATTGTTTTTTAACCTATGTGACTGGATGTTCTCCCTATGTGGCACTTCCCTTTGGCAGTCCCCCCTTGGCTTAGCTATAACCTCACTCACCCTGTACGCCTCCAAAGAACATCATCAAGAAGGCTGCCTTAAATAGGCATCTTTCAAAGCTATCCCAGAAGACCCCATCTACTTGTAACACCCCCTCCATCATGAATAGGGAGTCTAGTTTTATTAGGTCTTTTTGCCTTGGAGCCCCCTTGACTCAACCCTCCATCACCTTCTTCACAATGAAGGCCTTAGCACTGTCCTTCCCCATCTCAGGAAAAAGGAGATGTCTGCCATGTATGTTCTAGCCCAGTTCAGTGTAGTTACAAGCTTTTTAGCTAGGCCACAAACTGTTCCAACTTACTACTGGAAATGTCCTCATCTCAATCCATCTCATGCTTATCCAGGAATTGTGCCAGGGTCCTGGTGCCTCGCTCATATGCTTTCCATATGCTCAGTGCCAGCGCATTCCATAACAGGCCTTTTGCATCAGGCAATGGCCCAAAGCCATTGGGGCATCCTTGTTTCTTCTCTGTGCATGTCTGGAGCCAACTCCTGAATCACACCATTTGTAGATGAGAAAGTGCATCGGCAATTTCATTACACACCCCTGGCACATATGAAGCTGCCATTACTAAGTTCAGTTGAAGGCTCAGCAGCACCAAACGTCTGATCAAGCTCATCACTCTCTCGGCCCTTGCTGACTGCTTATTCATGGCATACACCACCGCTTGGTTATCCAATTAGAAAATGACTATCTTGTCACGGAATTCTTTCCCCCACATGACTATGGCCTTCAGAATGGGCAACATCTCCAAATACATAATGTCCCTCACAATAGATGTTCCCTGCCAGTCCTTCAGCCAATCTTCCCTTCACCACTTGCCCTTGGAATAGATGTTGAAACACCTATTCTCCGCTGTATCTGAAAACAGTTCCAATTCATCACTGGTTATGGGTGGATCCCTCTGCATGTTCATCCCATTGTACTCCCGAAGGAACCAGCTCCAGACCTCCAGATCCTCTCAAATGGCCCCCATCATCCTTATGAAATGGTGGCTATGCCTTATTCCCACTGTAGATTTGACCAGCCACCTGATAAATGCCATTTCCATGGGCATCAACCTACAGGCAAAGTTAAGATGACCAATAACTCCCTGAATGTGCCTCAAGGTGACCTTCTTAGACTTGCAAGTCTGAGCAACCATCTTTTTCAGTCTTGTCACCTTCTCCTCTGGGAGCCACATCAGCATTCCTAATGAGTCTATCTCTATACCTAGGAATGACAATCTCTGACTCAGCCCTTCTGTTTTGGCTGCAAGGGGCACCCCCAGCTCGGTCATCATAATCTGCCCCATTGCTAAGCTCTAAGTAGGCTGCCATGTCCCTTTTCACTATCAGGAAATCATCCAGATAGTGAAGAATCTGCCTTTCACCAACCAGCTGCTCTATGGTCTACTGCAGGAAGGTGCTGAACCTCTTGAAATATGTGCATGAAATGAAATAGCCCATGGAAAGGCATTTGTCATAATAAAATCTGCCCCAGAATTTGAAACCCAATAGATGAAAACTCTCCAGATCAGCAGGCCCCTCTTCCTATTGCCTTGACCATTTCCACTGCCTGATCAACCAAAGAGTATGTCATAGAACACAATGCCTGATCCAGGAAGTCATTCACAGAATCCCTGTCCAGGTAGGGAACGTGATGAATCAGCCTGAATTCCCTCAGATCTTTTTTTGGGCGCTAGACCAAGTGGTGAAATTCTCAAATTGTATATGGGTCTAATCTTAAATGGGCCGGCCACCCTATTCAGCATAAGCTCCTTCTTAATTTTTTTTGTTTACTACATCTGGCCATTGCAGTGTGGATTTCAAATTTCATGACGATCTGGGACCAACTGGGCCCTGACATAGAATCTTAAAACCCCCTGTGAAACCCTCGAGTAAATACTAAGCTTCCTGTTTATCATAACCCACCAGGTAGTTTTCCAGTGCCATTAAGTTTATGGGTGATCTGGTCTTGCTCACAATATCCATTATATATCTCCCCTGCCCTCTTGCTGCATCTATTCTGAGGGTGTGCTTTGCCGGATATTCCACATGCATGTTTGTATTTGCAGCTGTTCTGAAATCTGCATGTCCCGTTATTGAACACTCTGCAGAACCCCCTATGCATCTACCCATGTTGAATCCCCCCACCTGACAGTTTGCTTAGTCCAGGCCAATTCTCCCTCTGCAAGGAGGGGCCTGCCTAACTCACACTGGGCAGGTGGCTAGCACCTGTATACAACTCCCCAGGCTGCCTTTCCCTTGCCTCCATGTCATCAGCCTTATCCAAAGATCTATATCCTTCCTGCCCCAGTTCAGCTCCTTGTTGCCTGCCATGTTCCTCCTAAATTGTTCGTCATAGTCCAACCATGCTAGCCCTCTATATTTATTTTATTTTTATTTATTTTATTTATTGTTCTTTTATACCGCACTCTTTTTCATCAGCGCGGTTTACATTAAACAGAAATACTCATTACAATCAACAAATTGTGATAAGTTTACATATAACAGGAGTAGTCAACTGGGAATTTAACTTTGGGAAACTTTGTACATATTTGTAAATAACATATATACAGGGGATATATGTCTTATAAGCTTCACATATCAATGTCCTGATACTTGAAAAGGTCCCAGCATTTTTCCAGGGCCTTCTCCACTGCAATACCCGCCAATATCCTAAACACTGGGCACCGGTTCACAGTGGTTCTGGGTACCACCCTAGCCCTTGCCTCAGTCATTTTGCATTTTTCACGGCAACTCTTATACTCACATTTGTTTTCCGATCTGTTTAGTAATGTGAATATGTCTACATACTCATTAGAACATAAGAACATAAGATATGCCATACTGGGTCAGAACAAGGTCCATCAAGCCCAGTATCCTGTTTCGAATAATGGCCAATCTAGGTCACAAGTACCTAGCAGTTTCCCCAAAAGATACAGGTTCCACAATGTTTGTATTGGGGCAAGCAGTGGATTTCCCGGGTCTCCTTTAATAATGGTTTATGGACCTTTCCTCCAGCAACTTGTCCAAACCTTTTCTAAACCCAGCTATACTAGCTGCTTTTATTACATCCTCCGGTAATGAATTCTAGAGTTTGATAACTCATTGAGTGAAAAAATATTTTCTCTTATTAGTCTTAAATAGGTTACACTGTAGCTTCATTGCATGTCCCCTAGTCTATCAACATTCTGATGGCGTAAACAATCAATCTACGTTTACCCATTCCACACCATTTGTTAATTTATAGACCTCTATCATATTTCCCCTCAGTCATTACTTTTCGAGATTGAAGAGCCCTAACCTTTTTACCTCTCTTCATAGGGGTATTCTTACATCCTCGTTACCATTTTGAGGCTCTTCTCTGTACCTTTTCTAATAACACTATATCCTTTTTAAGATACAGACTATTCAAGGTGTGGTCATACCAGGGAACAACACATTAAATTTCATCTGCCATTTGGATGCCCTTTCTTCTAATTTATCAAGATTATCTTGCAATTTTCCACAATCCTCATGGGTTTTAATAACTTTAAATAGTTTTGTGTCATCTGAAAATTTGATAACCTCACTCATTATTCCCATTTCCAGGTCATTTATGAATATGCTATAAAGCAGCGGACCCAGCACAGATCACTGGGGTACTCTACTATTCACCTTTCTCCATTGGGAAAATTAGCCATTTAGCCCTACCCTCTGTTTTCTATCTTTAAACCAGTTCCTGATCCACAATAGTACACTGCCTCCTATCCCATGACTTTTTAGTTTTGCCAAAAGTCTCTGATGAGGGACCTTGTTAAAGGCTTTCTGAAAGTCCAAATACACTATCTCAACTAACTCACCTTTCTCTACCTGTTTATTCACACCTTCAAAAAAGCATAACAGATTAGTAAGACAAGATCTTCCTTGTCTAAAGCCATGTTGGCTGTCTCCCATTAAGCCATGACTATCTACATGTTCAGTAATTTTGTTCTTTTTTATGGTTTCTACCATTTTTTTCTGGTACTGATGTCAGGCTCACCGGTCTGTAGTTTCCCGGATTACCCCTGGAACCCTTTTTAAAAATTGGCGTTACATTGGCCATCCTCCAACCTTCAGGTATTACAGATGATTTTAATGATAGTTCACAGATTACTAATAGCAGGTCTGCAATCTCATATTTCAGTTCATCACCCTTGGATGTATACCATCTGGTCCAGATGATTTGCTACTCTTCAGTTTATCAAATAGTTTTACTATATCTTCCCGGTGTATCGATATTTCTTTCAGTTCTTCCACAGTATCACCTTTAAATATTACTTTAGTCATAGGTAACATTCCTACATCTTCCTCAGTAAAGACCGAAACAAAGAATTCTTTCAGTCTCTCTGCTATGGCCTTGTTCCCTCTTAGTGCCCCTTTTACCCCTCTATCATCTAATGGTCCAACTGACTCTCTCACAAGTTTTTTGCAATGAATCTACTTGAAAAAGTCTTTATTACGTGTTTTTTCTTCCACAGCAAGATTCTTCTCAAATTCTCCCTTTGTCTGCCTTCAATGCCTTACATTTAACTTGCCAGTGCTTGTGCTGTTTCCAGTTTTTGTCATTTGGCTCTTTTATCCATTTCCTGAAAGATGCTTTTTTGGCAACAACAGCCTCTCTGACCTCACCTTTAAACCATGCTGGCAATTTTTTGGACTTCCTTCCACTTTTTCTTAAAGTGTGGAATACAGCTGGTTTGGGCTTCCAAGATAGTATTTTTAAACAACACCCAAGCTTGATGTAAGTCTTTAACCTTTGCAACTGCTCCTTTTAGTTTTTTCTTAACTATTTTCCTCATTTTATCATAGTCTCCCTTTTGAAAGTTAAAGGTTGTACTGTGGATTTCCTTACCATCCCTCCTCCATTAATTAATTCAAACCCGATCATGCTATGATCACTATTGCCAAGTGGCCCCAATACTCTTATCTCTTGCACCAGATCTGGTGTTCCACTAAGGACTAGGTCCAAAATGGCTTCCCTTCTGATTGGTTCATGAACCAGATGCTCTAAGAAGCAGTCATTTATTTTATCTAGAAACTTTATCTCCCTAGCATGTCCTGCCATGACACTGACCCAGTCAATACCAGGGTAATTGAAATCACCCATTATTATTACTGTATTGTAACTTTTGTTAGCTTCCCTGATTTCTTTGAGCATTTTCATCATCCATTTTTTCATTCTGGCCAGGTGATCAATAATACACCCCCCCCCCCCCGCCATCACCTTCCCCTTTTTACATGTAATTTCAGTCCTTAGAGATTCTACAGCAAATTTTGTTTCCTGCAAAACTTTAATCCTTTCTTACTCAATGCCCTCTCTAATATAGAGCGCAACCCTTCCACCAATATGATCAGCTCTATCATTATGATATAGTTTGTTTCCAGGTATCACAGTGTCCCACTGGTTGTCCTCCTTCCACCATTTCTCTGAGATACCAATCATATCTAACTTCTCATTTAGTGCTATATATTCTAACTCTCTCATCTTATTTTTTAGGTTTCTAGCATTTGCATATAAGCATTTTAGAGACTGTATTTTATTCATATCAATCTGGCTATCAGTAGGCAGGGGTAATTTGGAATCTTTAAGCTCTGTCTGCTCCATACTCAAGGACTTTTGGGTTACTTTTGTCTTTATTGGAACCTCTCTGCTGATATGCCCTAACTTCATTTTTTTGGTAGTATCCTTCAAGGATTCATTGTTCCAAACTATACACTCTTGGGCGACTGTCGGCTCTCCCCTATTATCTAGTTTAAAAGCTGCTCTATCTCCTTTTTAAAGGTCAATGCCAGCAGCCTGGTTCCATCCCGGTTAAGGTGAAGCCCATCCCTTCAGAAGAGCCCATCCTTTCCCCAGAATGTTCCCCAGTTTCTAACAAATCCACTACCCTCATCCTTGCACCATTGTCTCATCCACGCATTGAGACTCCGGAGCTCTGCCTGCCTTTTGGGTCCTGCGCGTGGAACAGGAAGCATTTCGGAGAATGCTACCCTGGAAGTTCTGGATTTCAACTTCCTACGTAAAAGCCTAAATTTAGCCTCCAGAACTTCCCTACCACATTACCAACATGTACCAATAAAGCAGACTCCTTCCCAGCACTAAGACCTTGTCTAGGTGGCATGTGAGGTCCGCTACCTTCACACCAGGCAAGGTGTTACCAGGTGATTCTCACGTCCACAAGCCACCCAGCTATCTACATGCCTAATGATCGAATCACCAACTATAATGGCTGTCCTAACCCTTCCCTCATGGGCACATTATAATATCCTTTGTTTTACTTTATTTATGATTCCTAGCATTCTATTTGCTTTCTTGGCCGCCACTGCATACTGGGCGGAGGGTTTCAATATGTTATCCATGATGATGCCTAAATCTTTTTCCTGGGTGGTGGTTCCTAATGTGGAACCTTGCATCGTGTAACCTTAGTTTGCATTGTTTTTTCCTAGATGCATAAGTTTGCCCTTGTCCACATTAAATTTCATCTGCCATTTGAATGCCCAGTCTCCCAATCCATCAAGGTCCTCTTGCAATTTTTCATAATCCACTTGGGTTTTAACAACTTTGAATAAATTTGTATCATCTGCAAATTTCATTACCTCACTCATTAGTCCCATTTCCAGGTCATTTACGAATATGTTAAAAAGCAGCAGACCCAGCAGAGATCCCTGCAGATATTCTTCTTGCCTTCCATAGCTATGTGGCTGTTAATGGAGCTGGTTGCACAGATGTACTGTATTCTAACAGCTTCCTGCCTGAACCCTGTTCATGTTTTTTACTCTTTTCTGCTTCTTTCTTGTTGCTGTGTTCTGATCCCTTCTCTCCCTTCATCTCCTCCTCCCCTTTCATTTCCCTCATCCCTCCTCCTTTCCTTTCCTTAATTGCCTTCTGCTACCTTCTCTGTTGTTATGACTTGCATGATCCTTTTTAGCATGGACATTACCTCTTCCCCAGACCCTTGATTTTTCTGTGTAATACCCTACACCTGTTTCGCTATCTCACCCTCCCTGGCGTTCCCTTTTTTCACCTCACTCACCCCCACCTCCCCCTCTCCTTCTGCCGTACCCAACAAATCCTGTGTCCTTGCCCGCTTGCTCCTTTTTTGTGGCACTGCACCTCTCCAGGTTCCTTGAGGGTTTTCATGCCACTTTGCTCTTCTCATGTTAGCTTAGAGTCTTCATGCCAGTGTTATTTGCCTTTGCCCTTTCTTTGGTATATGCAGTCTTCGTGACATTCTTGGAGGTATGTTGACTAAAGTGTGTTAGGCTTTTGTAGCTAACTCCAGGTATCTACAGGGTGCATTCCCAGCATTTCCCCTGCAAATACCACAGAGAATATGCAGGGACCGTGGGGGACAAACGTCATGGATGCAGGTATCATCACCCTTTGAGATGGCATTAGCTAAATCTGTGAAGCCTGCAAATTTTGGCGATTACCTCACGATGGTAATGTTGGAGGTAATCGTGTCTTGTAGGCATGCCTACTCTCTGCCCATGCTCTGCCGTAATCCCACTCCAACCTGCACCTTCCATGTGAAATGCAGACCATGGGAAAGTGCCGCAATATCTGTATTTTTCCTACATTAGCTGCTGCCACCGGGCACTATTTCCACATTAGTACCATGGTAGCAGTGAACGCCCTTTAGTAAACATGTCCCTTGATGTCTTGTAGTGCTGTTGTTTCTGTTACAGATACTTGTCAGAACATTTCAAAATATATTTGATTTGCAAATGCAACTTGTGCCTTTAAGTAAATGCTGACTCCTGGATTTTCTTGGCAGTGGGACTGGAAATAGGTTGTCAAGCCTTTCTTCTGAGTCAATGGAGGGGTAAGTGACTTGTCCATGACTATAAGGAGTGCTAGTGGGAATATAACCCTGGTCTCTTGGTTATGAAGCCAGGGCCTCTAACCTTTAGGCTACTCCTCCACACTTAGTGTGCATCTTTTCAGTAGTTGTTCAAGATGATTTATATTCCATGATTGTATGTGAGGCAATAGAGTATCATGTGGGATTTGACCCCTGGTTTGCTCCTGGTTCACAGTCCATTACACTACCCTTAGAACTAATATTTTGTAGGTGTAATCAAGGAGTCCATTCCCCTTTTATGGATTTCAAACTGGCTAAAAGATAGGAAAGAGAAAGTAGGACTAAATGATCAATTATTTACATGGAAAAGGGTCAGTAGTGAAGTGACTCAATGTTATATACTGAGACCGTTGCTTTTAACATATTCATAAATGACCTAGAGATAGGAGTGATGAGTGAGGTGATCAAATTTGAAATGACACTAAATTATTAAAAGTCATTAAATGACAGGGGATTGCAAGGATTTGCAGAAGGATCTTGTGAGAATAAGAGGCTGGACAAGTGCAATCTAATGCACAGAGAGAAAAATAAGTCCAGCTACCACTTCAATATTGTGGGTTATGAGTTAGGAGTCATCACCCAAGAAAAATATTTTTGAGTCACTGTGGACAATACATTAAAATTTTCAGCCCAGTGTACCACAGCTTCTAAAAAAGCTAGTAGCATGTTAGGGGCTATTCTAAAAGGGGTATAGAATAAAACTAAGAATATCATTATGCTCTGTCTAGGTCCCTGGTGTTCGTCCGAACCAGTGACCAAAGCGGAGTGGAACTGGTAAATGCAAATTCATTGTTTACTTTTTCAAAAAATACAAGGTCTAGGAGACAAACCATGAAGCTACAAAGTAGTATATCTAAAACAGAAGGAGAAAATATTTGTAGTGTAGATCTCAAGGTGGCAAAACAGTGCGACAAGGCGGTGACAAAAGCCAGGAGGATGTTGGGCTGCATACGAAAAGGAATTACCAACAGAAAGAAAGAGGTTCTCACTTGGAATACTGTGTTCAGTTTTGGAGACCGTATCTTGCAAAGGATGTAAAAAGAATGGAATCTGTTCAGAGGAAGGCGACCAAAATGATTTGGAGCCTGCGCCAGAAGCCTTATGAGAAGAGACTTGAAGACCTAAATATGTACACTCTGGAGGAGAGGAGGGACAGGGGAGATATGATTCAGACCTTTAAATACTTAAGGAGAAATAATTAACAAACAAACCTCTTCCAAAGACGGGGAAACTGTAAAACGAGAGGGCATAACATGAAGCTGCAAGATGGAAAATTGAAAGGGAGTATCGGGAAATACGCAGCCGGGCAAACAGCATGACGGCCTCAGGTCCTTACTCTCCCCCCCCCCCTTCTTCCCTCCCTCCCCCTCCCCTTGTATTGCAATGAAAAAACTTCATCCTCTTTTAAACACGATATTGGTTTATTGACAATATTGGAAATAACAGAATAACACTGTTGGCCATAGCATGCCATCCATACTCATATAACTCTACTTTACAATTATCAACTTCCATTAAGAACATCCAACAAATAGAATTTCTTTTCCCTTCTTGAGAGTCACAGCCAGTTCCTATTTCATGTGTCCGGCAAAGGGGGGATTGGAAAAATTGGCCGTCAAAGACTTTTTCCGGCTGCCCGTACTCCTCGATGTGTTATTGCCCCAAAAAGGCCAGAAGCATCGCCGTGAGTGTCGATGCTAGTCTCTCGCCCTCCCCCCATGCCGTCAAAGCATAATACGGGGGGGGGGGGGAGTACTGGCCCTCTGCGTGATGTTCCTGCTGTCCACCTTGATGAGCGCCCTGGGGGCCAGTCCACATTTCTTTCAGCAACCCTCCCCCTTTGCCCCATGCCTGGGCTGTGCTCTCTCTTCTCAGGGCTGTGGGGTCTCCTAGGATCCCCAGCTCCCTTGCCCCCACCAGCATGCTGTGACTGATTCTCCCCTTCCTTACTACTTGGGCGGGTCGGGAGGGTACTTGCCCGTCGGAGGGAAGGGAGGAAGAGGACGAGCCGCAGCCACGGCCACCTCTTCTATAACTGGCCATGGTCCGCCCTCCTCCCCCCTACCCCCCCTCCCTTACCAAGGTTAACCCTTGGCCTGCTGCTGTCCCGCCTGTGTCCGGCCGCGTTTATTCACGGCCAGGTCTCAGCCGGGCAAACAGCATGACAGCCTCAGGTCCTTACTCTCCCCCCCCCCTTCTTCCCTCC
Organism: Ichthyophis bannanicus; assembly: GCA_033557465.1. Classification (NCBI taxonomy): domain Eukaryota; kingdom Metazoa; phylum Chordata; class Amphibia; order Gymnophiona; family Ichthyophiidae; genus Ichthyophis; species Ichthyophis bannanicus. Next base: position 850,060,629 of record CM066034.1, read on the forward strand.
CTCCCCCTCCCCTCGTATTGCAATGAAAAAACGCCATCCTCTTTTAAACACGATATTGGTTTATTGACAATATTGGAAATAACAGAATAACACTGTTGGCCACAGCATGCCATCCATACTCATATAACTCTACTTTACAATTATCAACTTTCATTAAGAACATCCAACAAATAGAATTTCTTTTCCCTTCTTGAGAGTCACAGCCAGTTCTTATTTCATGCGTCTGGCAAAGGGGGGATTGGAAAAATTGGCCGTCAATACCTTTTTCCGGCTGCCCGTACTCCTTGATGTGTTATTGTCCAAAAGATGCCAGCAGCATCGCAGTGAGTGTCGATGCTAGTCTCTCGCCCTCCCTCCCCCATGCCGTCAAAGCGTAAAATGGGGGGGGGTAACGGCCCTCTGCACGATGTTCCTGCTGTCCACCTTGATGAGCGCCCTGGGGGCCAGTCCACATTTCTTTCAGCAACCCTCCCCCTTTGCCCTGTGCCTGGGCTGTGCTCTCTCTTCTCGGGGCTGTGGGGTCTCCTAGGATCCCCAGCTCCCTTGCCAACCCCCACAGCTGCGACTCCTCGCTTGTCGGGGGGCCCCATCCTTTTTAACTCACAGCTGTGGCCAGCGCACGCATATTCCATAATTGCTCCACCGTGTCTTGTATGGCACACAGAAACACATCCATACCGATATCGGATAGTTGTATCCCGTCCGCGCGATACAGACCCGGGCAGCTTTCCTCGATAAGATCGTGCCTGATGCTGTACCCTCCGCTTGCCTCCATGAAGCGGGCCATCCATCTGTTCACTTTCTGTCTTGTCCTTTCAAGAGCCCTGTGTGACCTCTCACCCCTCCAAACATGGCGTGGTATGATGTGTGACCAGGCCAGTCCTGCCTCGGGGAACATTTTTGCCATTGTAAGCATGTCACTTTGTATTTTCTTTGTGAGTTCGACGCTGCACGTGCCCGCTAGGTCATTGCCCCCTAAGTGGATTATTATAATCCACAGGTTCCCCCCCTGCTTTTTTCTTCTGCAAGAGTAATGGCAACACCTGGTCCCACACCATACCTCGCCGATCCATCCACACTACTAATACCTCTGTGGCTGGCAGCCCCAGATTAAGCCCCTGCGGTCTGATCCATATCCTTTTTTTTGCCCAGTGAACAAAGGAATGGCTGCATATCCACACTTCCAGAGGCCCCCGGGGAAGACTCGCACCTGTGTTGGATCATGGATAAGAGAAAAAATCATTATTGCCTATTAACTGGCGTGTTGCCTCCTTTATAGAGGATAACATTGCAGAGTGACTACATACATTCTAACACCTAGCCTCATAACATTGTAGATTGTAATTACATAAATCTTCCCAACTATTTCACCTTGCAAACTGAGACAACAATCTATACCCCCCACGCTCAGTACAACAAATTGTACTCGCGACCCCACATCATTTATAGTAGAAAACATCACAAAAACTATATAGATTTTTTTTTAACATCTACTTGAGATTGCAGACCGACCCCCCCCCCCCCCCCGGTTGGTAACTACATATTAGACTCACGACTCCTCTCCTGCCAACATGGCCGGCATTACACTGGGCGCACGTAAAGTTTGTACCTGTCTGATCGCCATCTGCCTATCTTCATAACCTGTTCCGTAGATATCCCAATGTGGGCTGCCATTGAAACGGCCCCAATGCGTAAGGAGTGAGTGCCGTAAAAGCGCACCTCCCAACCTGCCTGCTCAATGACTAGCCTTAGCACCTGGGCAAATTGGAAACACGTTAAGGGAGCACCGTCCTCATGTACAAACCAATGCTCGCCTCCAGTTGGGCGTCGCTGCTGGTATTGAATGAAGTTTTTTACTGGGCACGAGGGGTCTCCTGGCAACGGATATAATACCACACGTGCTCCTCTTCCCTCCGTGTCAGTTTTGGATCTGTGGAGCCATAGCACTAAGGCCCCTTCTTGCAGACCTACATCCTTCCTTCCAATGCCTCCGAATGCTGTTTTCCGCCCTGAGGAGGCCACCAGCTCTCCAATCCTGAATGCACCGAAAAACGCCCAGGAGAAGGCGCAGCTGAACAGCAGGGTCTCGTATGCATCGTAACAGACCTGGCCTGTGATTACCATCATTCTCCGTAACATCTGGTGAGTAATTGGCCTATGTTAATCTCCGCTACTTCGCTGCCCTGTCAACCAGCACTTCATGACTCACGTAATGACGAAGTCCGTCGACAGGCTCCTCTCCCCCATTGCCTTGGTGAAGAATGCTACTGCCGCTAAGCATGCTTGCACTGACGATTTCGTGACCCCTTGGCCTTTACAGTGTAGGATCCATTTCAGTACCACTTCTGCCCTGAGTCTGGCAGCCTCCTGGATTCCGCTGTTTCCGCAGAATTCTTGGAACTGTTCCCATGCGGCCAAGTACTTTCTCCTTGTCTGCTCGGTTAAGGAACCCAATATGAGTTCCCAGACCTCGGTAGACCAAACTCCCATACCTGCTTGGGTACGGCAGTCTTGACCTCTTCTGCTTTGGGGGCCAGTGCCCGAAAGAGTGTGATCTTGGAACAAGAAAAAGCATCCGCAATGTTATTGTGGAATCCTGACATGTGCTCGGCTCTAACTGTTATATTGTGAATAATACATAACAACACGATTCTTCTTAACAGTGCCACTGCCCCCTGTGTTTTGGTCCTTTGAGATATATGTCAAAACCGGTTCCCCCTGGCATCTGTGAAAAATTCTAGGTCCGTGTTAGAGACCGGAGGTTCTTGCCAAAAGGCTAGCCCATTAAACGTTTGCAGGAACTGCTCCCACACCTGAAAGTCTTCGCATATTTCTCGGTGACTCAAATGCGATGGTGTTTCTTTTTAATGCCTTTTGTCGCAAGAGCCATGCGGTGGCAGAAGACCCGACCCATTGGTATAACCCTGCAGGCAAAACAAAGTAAACCGAGCAACTACTGGAATTGGAGTAAAGTAGCCTTTCGTTGCCCGCGCATCTGCTGAATGTCTGTCTTCAGCTTCTGCACCTTGTCATCTGGCAGCCGCGACCTTTGCTCCATCACGTCTAGCTGGATGCCAAGGAATGTGATATTGCCTGTTGGAACACATGTCTTCTCAGTCGCTAACGGTATCCCGAATGCTAGTGCAACTTTCTCGAAAATACTGAGGATCCTACTGCAGTCCTCATAATCCTTTCCTATGAATAGAAAGTTATCAAGGTAGTGCACCACCGTGTTGGGTCCAGCCACCTCTTCCACCACCCAGTGGATGAATGAACTAAACTGCTCAAAATATGTGCAAGATACCGCGCATCCCATGGGCAGACATCTATCATAAAAATATTCCCCGTTAAAAGTGAAGCCCAACAATGGGAAGGACTCCGGGTGCACCAGGAGTAGGCGGAAGGCCGATTCAATATCAGTCTTTGCCAGTTGTGCCAGCAGGCCCTTATGCCGTATGAGTGTGACAGCCTGATCTATGATCACATACTTTATGGAGCATAGCAAAGGATCAATGTAGTCATTGACTGAATTCCCTTCCGGGTATGATAGATTGTGAATCAAACGGAATTCCCCTGGTTCTTTCTTTGGTACTATGCCCAATGGGGACAGGACTATGGCCTTAAATGGAGGATTTTTAAATGGGCCCGCAACTCTTCCCATACCTATTTCTTTTGCCAGTTTGTTGCGAACCACGGAACTGAATTTGCTGACCGAAGGGGGGTTATGTATGACGTGAGATTTCAATGGAACTGAAGATGGGATACGGAAGCCATAGGCAAAACTGTTTTCTATATTGCTTGCTTTATCCCGCATGGGGTAGCAAAGCAGACATGGGCGCATGCACTCAAGCTTGATGGGGGTTGGGGCCAAGGCCTTCTTTCGTACGCTGCTGCCTTCGTCTGAACGGCTTATTATCCCTTGCTGACCTGCATATATATGCCGGGTGACCACCCCCACAGGTCACGCAAGCGTGTCTGAATTTACATGGCTGCCATGTGCAGCTCCCTGCGTTATACTGGTGGCATGCCCAGAGACCGTCTGTTTGGTTAGCCTGTCGCCATTGCGTTGCCTGAAAAGGCTGTGGTAGTCCTTCTTGATTCCATGGTCGGTTGGGAGCCATTTCATCCATCCACAGGTCTAATATCCTGTGGTGCCATGTCAAGGTGGGGTCTTCTGCCATGCTCTTTCTGAACTTCACATCATAGTTCAAGCCACGCCCATCCCCCAAAATGTTTATGTAGTCGGGTGATTGTGTCAAGGTATCTGGTAAGATAGGGGCCCGATTCAGGCTCCCTCTCCATAATCATGCTCATGAAAATGTGGAAAGCCAACACCCAATTATTAATGGATTTGGGGATTTTTGGCTTTTTGTCCTTATCATTTCCATCCCCTTTTACATTTTCCTCCCTCACTTCCCCGTCTATATCTGTAAGCAGTAGTGAGAATATATCAATATATTCTCTTTTCCATATACGCTTCTTTATCTTTCTTGGCACTGAGCTGGCTAATGAGCTCACGCCACATCGCGGATCTCATCCCGTATCGTGCACTGCGACTTGCACCGCTGGGGCCGGTCCTGGTGCACTGCTCTCATGTGCTTCTGTCCATTTATAGGGGAGCTCACTTTGCCCTGTCCATACTCCTGCTAGGGGATTAGCCAGTTTGGTTTTCTTCTTTTTTTTTTTTTTATCTTTTCAATACATTCTGCATTGCATCTGCCAATGTTAGCTCACCTTCGCTATTGGAGATGGAGTTTTCCGATGAAGAGGATAACACCCGTCGGAGGGAAGGAAGGAAGAGGATGGGTCACAGCCCCGGCCACATCTTCTGTAGCTGGCCACGGCTTGCCCTCCTCCCCCCCCACCCCCTTCTCCCGCCAAGGTTAACCCTTGGCCTGCTGCTGTCCTGCCTGTGTCCGGCCGCGTTTATTCACGGCCGGGTCTTTTTCACTGAGAGGGCGGTGGATGCTTGGAATGCCCTTCTGATGGAGGTGGTGGGGGCAAATACGGTGACAGAATTCAAAATGGCATGGGACAGACACAATGGATCCACTTATAGCAACAGAATAAAACCAAAATAAACTGAACCATGTAACTTCTCAACAAATAGGGGTGTCCTGAATGGAACGGTGGGTTCACCCCTAAACAAAGACATGGGGAGGGGTGGCCTGAGGGGAGGCCTGCACAGAGTGGCACCTACTCCTGCCATCTTACTCCGGCCTTCTTACTGGGCAGACTAGATGGACCATACTGGTCTTTATCTGCCGTCATTTACTATGTTACTATGTTACTATGTTCTCTCAATGTACTTTGCAACTCATTGCCAAAGGATGTAGTAAATCCAAAAGTGCAGCACTACCCAAAATAGGGCCTCTACCAGTCAATCTATCACAATAAAACAAGGAGAACCAAACCAGAGTAGTTGCCTAATTATTATGAAATATTTTTTGTTGGACTCATCAAAGTGAGGAAATTAACCCCTACTAAAAAATGTCACCATTTTTCGCCCAACTTTCACTGATGGATCATCACCTGACGCAGGGTCTGGGAAAGGCATTTGGACCCAAAATGCAATATTGCATCGGTGGATTCTGGATTCTGGATGAAAGTTTGTGGGAGCGATTCTGAGGGACTGGACCACTGTTCTAGCTAAGTAGTGTTCTTTTGACCATATGGGCTGTTTTTACTGCAATTAATGATTAAAATAGATATTTCTTAGTAGGGGTTAATTCCTCACTTTGATGAGTCCGACAAAGAATATTTCATGAGAATTGGGAGTCTACTCTGGTTTGCTTATCCTTGTTTTATTGTGATAAAAGGATATAGTAAAAGTAGGTACATAGTGTAGCCGGCTTTAAAAAAGGTTCGGACAAATTCCTGGAGGAAAAGTCCACAAACCATTATTGAGGATGACCGAGAGCAAACCACTGCTTAACCCTGGGGATAAGTAGCATGGAACTGGCCACTTTTGGGTTATGTTAGGTAATTTTGATCCAGATTGACTGCTGTTGGAAACAGGACATGGCTTGATGGAACTTTGGTCCGACCCAGTATGGCATTTCTTATGCTCCTATGTTCTTATGAGTATTATTTGCAATTCTGATAGCCCCATCTCTCCACCAGAGAGTTCAGGCAACTGCTGCATTGCGATTTAAATAGCATTACCACCGCTGCAGATCCCTGAGAGGAGAGGCAATGGCCGCAATAGGCCGGGCTGGGAACGTTGGTACTCTAAATAATCTCCTAGTTAGCCTATTGGGTCACACTGGCCCTGCTTCCTGGAGTTTTTGAAATGCTAAACAATTACTGTATGTTGAATACAGGTGGCCTCTAATTTATTATAGATCTTGTTAAGACAATTTTTGAAACCGGAACTAATTTGATTTTATTATGACAAAAAGTGTGAAGATTTATACAATCAAGACTTTTTGTTTGACTATTTCAATATTTGTTCCCCCTCATTTGGAGAGAAATTTTATAACTAGCCGGTAAAGTTACGCCCCATCAATGAAACTATGTGCGTGCTTTAGCTGGTCGCTGTTGTATAGCACACACCAGTCTGATGGCATGTACTTTCAGAGCATGTGTGCAATGGGCGACGTGTGGATAAAGTGAAGATTTATAGGTGTATGTTATAGAGTATTATATGTGTTTGTTCATACTTTCCCCCTACCTGTTTAATTTATATGCAGAACAAATCATCAGAGAAGCAGGACTGTATGAAGACAACAGAGGTGTGAAGATTGGTGGAAGACTCATCAACAACCTTCGCTATGCTGATGATACCACATTACTGGCTGAAAGCGAAGATGATCTGAAACATTTGCTTCTCACAATCAAAGAACATAGTCTCAAAATGGGCCTGCACCTTAATGTAAAGAAGACAAAGATCATGACAACTGGCATAATCAACAGGTTCATCGTTGAAGGAGAAGAAATTGAAATTGTGAACAACTTTAACCTACTTGGATCAACTATCAATAAAGAAGCAACAAGCAGTCAAGAAATCAGACGACGCATTGCTCTTGGCAGAATGGCTATGAAAGACCTAGATAAGATTCTCAAGAGCAGAGATGTGTCTCTCCATACAAAGATTCGACTTGTTCAAGCCATGGTATTTTCAATAACATCATATGGATGTGAAAGCTGGACATTGAAAAAGACAGACAGGAAGAAAATTGATGCCTTTGAATTATGGTGCTGGCGGCGAATACTGTGTATACCATGGACTGCCCGAAGAACAAACCAGTCGGTACTAGAGGAGATCAAACCTAAGCTTTCTTTAGAAGCTCAGATGACAAGACTTCGACTTTCATACTTCGGACACATCATGCGAAGAGAGAGATCATTAGAGAAAGACATCATGCTTGGCAAGATAGAAGGTCAACGCAAAAGAGGAAGGCCAGCAATGAGATGGATCGCTACAATAACAGCAGCTACGGGTACCAGTCTGTCATCAATGAGCCGCCTGACTGAAGACCGAACACAATTTAGGATAGCTATCCAGAGGGTCGCCATGAGTCGACTCCGACTCGACGGCACTTAACAACAACAACATGTGTTTGTTCTTGACAAATCTAGGCAAGCACACTTATACCAAGTTTAGACTGGGTTAAGTGCTCGCTCCTAGATTTTATGTACATATCTAATGGCTTAGGCCCTATTTTATAATGAAAATTAGGCACCTGATTATCTTTTTAAAATAGGTGTGATTTGTGTGCATTAGAATGTGTTTTAACCTAGATGACCTTTATAAAATTAACCCCTGAAAGTGTTGAATAAGTTGAATAGATCTGTATAACAAAATGCTGCTTTAATGCAGTTAATTTTTCTTGCCTTTCTTTTCAGAAGGAGTGATGTAACCTAGTGGTTAGATTAGTAGGCTGACAAATAGGGAAGTTAGAGTTTCTCCTAAAAATGCTCCTTGTGAACTCAGGCAACTCGCTTCACCCTCCACTGCCTCAGATACCATCTTAGGGCTAGCTTTATTAAATGGCATTACTGCACACCAGTGGTATACCAAGGGCAGGATGCGTGGTGTGCCAGTCAGGAGGGGATGCAGCCAGGCCCACACTTCTGAGCAATGGAGAAAACTTATCTTAAAGCCAGGTGGCTTCCTGCGCTGCCACCAATCGAGGTCTGGCAGCTCTTCTCCCCCAGCCGAAGTTTTGCAAATTGCAAAACTTTAGTCTGGGAAAGAAGAGCCAATGCGCTTGGATTGCAGGCAGCGGGGCAAGCCACCCAGCTTTGAAGTAAGCTTGCTGTGCTGCATTGGACATCTGGGCCCAGTGTGTGTGTGTGTGTGGGGGGGGGGGGTGCATCACTCCACAGGGGTGCCAGCCAGAAGGGGGGAGGGCCAAGGGGGCTGGGAAACCACTTCTGCACACTATTAAATATGTGCGTGGTTTACTTCAGATCCAGTTTTATTCAATGGGATCTGTTTACTAGTAATGTGAATTAAATAAGACTTATTTAACAAGCCCAGCTCCCCACCCCCATGCAAATTCAGGAGTGGGCTAGTAACATGGCTGAGCCCCACTATCGGATTTGCTGTGGGGAGGGGGATGGGAGGGGGCCAGGGGTGGATAGGGAAGGAGGGAATCGAGATTAAGGGAGGCTCCCCTTGTCTGGCAGGCTTTTTCCCAGGACGGGAGTGCTAGGAGGAGAAGCAGTGACAGTGACACCAGAGGCTAGAACCCATCCACCCACCCTGATAAAGAGGGGTTTTTGCACAATTAAGTTCCGAGGTCAAGGCAAAGGTTGGCAAGGGGAGGAGAGGGAAGTTCAGGGACATTACAGATGGAGTAGAAAGGGAAGGATAAAGTCCTTCTTCACTGGTAATGTATTCCTGAAGGGTGTGGGGAGAGATAGGGGAGTATTGAACTGTAGACTCCCTCGATGTGGTCCAAAACAAAGCACACACACTTGCATGCACCAAAAGATCAGGTGTGGAGCGAGGTGAAGAAAGCTCAAAGAAAACAATGGAAATTATTCTAAAAAACGTCATTGTCTTCTATGGGCTTTCTTCACCTCACTCCACACACCTCCCACAGTGTGAGCATCATTGTCTTGTGCAGCACAAGTCACGAAGAAGGCTCCCACATTCTTGAAGTAGGCTTCAGCCTGGTGCCACAGCAAGCTAGGGGAGGGGGAGGCTTGAGAATAGCTGACTTATGCTGGAATAAGTAGGGCTATAATGTCACTGTCTAGCCCAGTCTGATATTGTCTGAGATTCAAATACAGTTGCTTGCTGTTGATGGAATAATGGCTGTGGTCATGTTTTTGCCAAAGCATCTGGACTGTGATGGTTGTTGCACATAGGTAAGGATGTAAGCAAATGGATGGTGGTTGTGCAAATGCCAGTGTTACAGCATTAGTGTGCACTAATATTGTAGTGTACATTAGGGACCTACTTACTAAAGTGTGATAAGCAGTTATTGTATGAATTACTGTGCAATAACTGTTAGCACATGGCTGCAGCAACAGATACCACATAGCCGTGACACTTATCACATGTCAATTCATGCAAAAATTATGCACTGTGGTGGGGCATGGGTGGAGAACAGTGACTTACATGTAACACATTGTAAGCTACCATTCACTACTTGTGACCATTGCAGTTATCACAAATTCACTTACTTACTGCCCCCTTCAACAAATCTCCCCGAATGCCTTACCCACGTCAAATGCCTCTCCAGTTACTCGTCAACTCCTGAATGCTTCTTTGGACACCCTCCAAGCCTCCAAAGTTACCAGGAGGTAACCCTAGTGAATAGTGAGAGGTAAAAGAGATCTCCAAACTCCCAAGTGCAATTGATACCTGGGTTCAGATGATGTCTCTGACTCCTAGTGGAGTCTCATGGCACTATCACTAGTGATTAAGTTCCAAATAGCTAATATGTGGATAAGTGTGAGCCAACTGATACAGAGGATCTGGATTTTCAGAAAGTGTTTGATAGTCTCACATGAAAGACTGTTAAGGAAACTAAAAAGTCAGGGGATCAGAGGCAATTTCCTTTTGTGTAATGGGAACTAGTTAAAATATAGAAAACAGAAAATAGAGTGAAATGGTCAGTTTTCTCAATGGTGGAAGAATGCCCCAGAGATCTGTACTGGTACCCGTGCTTTTAACATATTTATAAATGATGGGAACAAAGAGTGAGGTGACCAAATTTGCAGATGGTGCAATTATTCAAAGTTGTCAAATAATAAGTGAATTGTGAGAAGTTGCAGGAAGTGATGCACATAGGAAAGACTGACCCAAACTGTAGCTACACAATGCTTAGTTTTATATTTGGAGTCACTACAGAGAAAAAATATTGAACCCCTCTGCCCAAACTCGATGTTAGGAATTATAAGGAAAAAAATGGAGAACAAAACAGAATATTATAATGCCTCTGTATTGCTCTATATTGCTACCTCATCTTGAGTACTGTGTACAATTCTGCTTATTGCATCTCACACAATATATAGCAGAATTAGAAAAGGTACAGAGAACAGCAACCCAAATGGCAAAGGGGATGGAATGACGCCCCTATAAGGAAAGGCTAACATGGTTAGGGCTCTCCAGGCTGGAGATGAGAGAGCTGAGAGGAGTTATCATAGAGGTCTATAAAATCACGAATAGAGTGGAACACATAAATACATACTGGCTGTTTACTCATTCCAAAAGTATTTCCTAGGGGACCCGCAATAAAGTTACGAAGCACCACATTTAAAACATTAGAGAAAATATTTTTCACTTAGCACACAAATAAGTTCTGGAATTCCTTGCCAGAGGATGTGGTAAAAGGATCTGGAGTAAATGGGTTTAAAGAAGGTTTGGACAAGTTCCTGGAGGAAAAGTCCACAAATATTTATTAACAAGGTTGACGTGGGGAAAGCCACTGTTTATCACTGGGGGTAAGCAGCATGGAATCTAACTTATTTTGGAGATCCAGCCAGGTAATGGTGCCTTGGATTGGCCATTGTTGGAAACAGGATAATGGAATTGATGGATCTTTGGTTCTGTAGTTATCTCTCCTCAATCACCACATACCACTTGCGAAGGAAGAGCAGGAGTACTGGAGCAACCTGTTCCCTCTGTCCCTATCATCCGCCACGGTGCAGTCAACAAAGGTGCAGTGAATATTGGGAGCAGCAGAGGAGCCAACTGCAGAAACCGGCAGAGTTTCCCTTCCCCCTCTATCTGGACTGGAATGCATTCTGTGCAACTGTGCAGTGAAGAATTCCCCCCCCCCCCCTCACATGCACATGAAGCAGAGATAGTGCATTCTCTACAGAGGGAAAGGGATTTGGGAGAAAGAAAGGGAAAGTGATTGCTGGGCACAGACAGAGTGAAAGAGAGAGTGATAAAGAGAGAAAGTGATGGTAGCAGGGTGGGGGTTTTGAAGCATTCCAACTTCTAAAGCTAACAATGAGTTTCAGCCAACTCACAATAATTTTTGTAAACATTTCCATTGGGTCTTTTCAAATCAGTTGACTTCATGGGAGTAATTTTCTAAGGAGCTGTCTAGGTTGAGGCTCCTGGAATGTGCCTAAACCTCAGTATTTTAGTCATTTGTGCATGCAAGTGGCCACATATACGCATTAGTGGCCGCTTCCACTCTGGGCATTATTCTGTAAGTATGTGCATAGAACCAATGATGTGTACTTTCACTGTGGGTGTCCATATGGGCTTAGCATGCAAGTATGCATGTAAATTATAAAATCTTAGAATTTATGCATAATCTTTATAAATTGAGTTGCAGGCATTTAACCAGTCCTAGGGTTGATGTAAGTGAGCACACCTTAAATTAAAGTGCATTTTCAGCCAATTATGCTCGTATTTTATAAAGAAAACTTGGAGCCTGCTTGGCATGTTCGAGCTGCTTTAAACTAGATGCCTGGTTATAAAATTACCCTCCATAAGACTGATCAGATTAAATGAACTTCTATATTCTAAACAAAATGTATAAATAGTAGTTCATTAGTTAACGTTTATAAGTATGTTGTTTATAGTATTGACTTCTAGCAGTCAGAGTAGTTTTGGAGAGAACTGGAATATTATAGGTTGTGATATTGTTTATTGAAACATAATAAAAGTTATCTAAAATGATTTCCTGTATGCATATGTATTTTTCAGATATAAATAGGCATCTGAAAAATGAATTTGTGGTATTCCCATATAGAATATCTTGATTGTAACAAAGGGAAATTATATTTTTAAAATACTTCTCATACAATATTTATTAAAACCTTTTTTTATTTTTTAGCAAGTCCTTTTTCAGAAAAGCTAATTTAGTAGATCCAAGACTATATGTTCTCCCAGATAAACATGTTTACCAGTAATTGCATAATTTAATATGACTAATATTAATGGCCAAACATTTCAATGTTAATATTTATGATGTCTTTGTGCATCCAAAAATGAAACTGCTCAATTGTAATATGTAATTGGTTTGTGTGGTGTCCTGGGAATGAATAAAGACAGGTTCAAAGACCAAGGGTAGCTGTATCTTTCCCTAGCTGTCAGAGGTCCATTCTTACTCTTTAGGTCATTGACCCTTCTACAAAAGCTTTGAGGTGATGTCTGAAGAGTATTGACTAACTGAGGCACTCTATTTTAAACCATGTCCAGATAAAATGTCTTTGTGGATATGATGCACAAATCAATTAAATTGTGTATTCAAATATCTTCAGCTTAATAAAGCAACTATACTTCAATAAAATAAAACTTAAATAACAATTTTGAGCCAATTTTGCTCCAATGCAAAAATTGTTCGATGTACTGTATATAGAAAATATCTCTGTGTTTTAAATGAGAAAAATGCTTGTGCAAATGGATCCCCATTTGGCACTTAAGTACAACTTGGTTAAATCTTTGTCTGTATATTTAATAAAGGTAAGTTCTCTATTAGCCCTTGAGAACAGATGCATGTATTTTATTATCTTGCTTTCTTATATGGTCCTTCAGTTTCAGGGAGGAGTAGCCTAGTGGTTGGGACAAGGTACTTCAGGCCAGAAGGTCGGGGGTTCAAATCCCACTAGAGGACAGCAACCTTGGGCCGGAAGGATTGGGGTTTCTAGTCCCAAAGATGCTCCTTGTGGTCTTGGGCAAGCCACTTAACCCTCCACTGCCCATGTTCCCTGTAAGTATTAGTGTATGTGTCTCATATCCCTGCGTGTTAAATGTATCCCCCAATTGTGTTGTGACCACTTTGATTGAAGGATAAGGCGGTATACAAAACTGTCTAAATAAATAAAAAACATGTGCATTCATCAGTGTGCATTCAGTTTGGGTACCTTAAAAACGTTGATGCGCACCAAATCAATTATGCATACATGAACCTATGAATTAATGTGTATCCAACTGTTTTTCTCATGTAAAAAAAGTTCCAGTGATGCAATAAATTTATTTTAAAACAAATGTGCAAAAATAACTGAAAAAAAACCCACTGGAAAATTGGGAAAAGAAGCCAAACTGAAAACAATTTACAATTTCTTGTCCAGACATATCTTGAACTTTTTCCAACCAAGATGACTTTTGGTAACGACTTACAGAACTTCTCAAATCCAAAGCTACATGCATTATTGCCTCCCATTGCAATGACCCAACCCTATCTATAGGAACACCTCCAACAATTTGTATACATTTATTAGTTTGATAATCTAATGCATGTATACTTCCATTGATGGCAGAATATTTTCAGAGATCCCACTTCTGTAAAGTTTAGCACTGTTTTACCCATGGAAATGGCTTGAAAAATTGCCCTCCCCTTCTATTTGTCTGAATATATGCTATCTTAGGAGGACTATAGTACATAATGAAGCCTCATAACTGTAATAAGTGATGATTTGTTATTTCTTTAGGGAATAGCCCTTAACTAAAAGAAAGAAGCACCAGACTGGGGCAAGTGATAAGGGAAGCTTAAAAGAGGTGAATATTCAGAGCCCTGTGGAGTGCTGCTTTTAGCTGATTATCTTCAATGGAATAGTCAATAGGCCTATGTATTCATTAGTGAGCATTCAGTTTGTTAGCATGCCTTAAAACATTTACAGCTAGAGTTACTAATATGCATTATCACAGTAGTATATTACCGCTGTTAGCACCCTGTTCCTTTACTGCAGGTCCTTTTTTATTTAAGGAGAGCCTATTATTAGCAATACATGCTAATGCAGTAGTGCACATTAGTAACTCTAACTATTAGCGTGCACAAAATCCATTTAACCTACAAATTAATGTGTTTGAAGTCACTTTTGGGAGCATGCTTGCTAAAGCATGCTAACAGTTAGTGAGGGGTTTATTGTGCAATAAGTGTCGTGCAGTAACGGTTACCATGCACTGACAATGCAGCTGCACTCAAATTCCCATGCTAACCACTTGATACAGGTTGGGATGGAAACAGGGCGGAATGTGCACACTGCGGGGCACAGACATCCTTAGCGCTAACTGACAATGTTGTTGTTAGCTTAGGTGCACTTCATTGCCACCTCAGTGGCTGGTGATAAGTGGACCCATGTTAATCACAGCGAACCACTTAGCACAGGAGATGGCCCAGTGTCATGCTGACTGAATGGAAACAAGCCAGGCATGCCTGCTTTCATTCACACCAAACCAGCGCTACCCCCACGCTAGATTTTGAGGCTTAACACATGTCAGACTACTGAATTTTAGTAAACGTGCCCCTTTGTGCATGTTAGAAAACTTGAATGCATGCTAAAAGAAATTGTTAGCACAAATATGTGAAATAAACTGGAAAAAAATCAAACAATCAGCAAACAGGCCAAAAATCTAAAAACAATGCAACACCTTTTTTCTTGTGCATCTCCTTATATTCAGCAATACCTGAATATCTGGGTTTTCTGCAGAAAATTTTCAAAAACTAAACAGAGCAGTGAAATAGCTTAGTGGTTAAAACTGTAGCTTGCCTTAGGTCATCATGTGACCATGGGCAAGTCTCTTCATCCTTCATTACTTAAGGTACAAAGTTAGGGCTGGGTTTGCTAGGATATTAATGTGATTTAATGAGTGGTATTTTTTTTTAACCGGGTACGGCGAACAAGTCGCTTCCTGCCCCATCCCCCCCCTTTTCTCCCTTCTCCCCCCCCCCCCCTCCATTCAATAATACACCATAACATCTTTTGGGAATTAAACTGGTCGCAGCTTAATTAACCTTTTAACAATAACCAAACAAAATTCCAAACCACATCAAAATTGCCCCCCCACCAACCCTGTGGATCGAGCCCTCACCAGCCATGTGAGTAGCAAGGTGACGCCATTTCCACTTCCGCCGGGTCCAGGCACAGGCTATTTTGCATAGTCCTCCCTCTTCCGGCTTTGCCATATTATTAGCAAAAACCCGAGGGATTGTCCGGGTCGGGGGTACGCCACCCCCGCCCTACTGATTGCCTCCGGCTCCGGATCCCGGAAACCTCCAGGATCCCGCCACTGGCTCAGGTCATGCCTGTCCTGAGCTGCCCCCCAAGGCTAAGCTGTGACCAGCCCTCCCCCCAAGCATAATACCCTCCAAGGCCTCTTGCCAATCATTCAGGAGCAAATCCATTCCCACCGGGGATAAATGCACTCCATCCTGCCTATATAGGCCCGCACAATCCAATTCAGCCCATGGGTGCAAAATTTGGCACCCGCCGTACTCTCCCACCCATCTGCCAATTTGGCAATTAATTTTTGTTAACCCCCTCGACCATCGCCGCTGATCCCTGCAAGCAGGCCTTGGAATGATATCAGACCAAACGAGAACTACATCTTTGAACATTGATAACACCTCCCCAAAATCTCTATGAACTGCACGAATTAACTGTCTAAAAGTCCATGATCCAAGGTCGTTGCCTCCCAAATGAATCAACAAGATGTCAGGTGCCCCTCTCACACGCCCGTGGTGCCGCAGCAAAGGCAAGAGCTGGATCCACCATAGGCCACGCTCGCCCAGCCATGAGACGGTCACCCTCGAAGCGTCCAGTCCGATGTTCGGCCCCGCCGGCCGTGTTGCTGCTCGCCGACCAGCCCAGTAAACAAATGAGTGGCTAATCACCCAACAGCGAAATGATCCTTGTCCCACTTCTGTAAAATAAAGAAATTGTATAGTTACCCACAACACAGCTCCTATAAATGCACATAGCTCCGGAACGCTTGGGACCTCCATCTACCAATCCACTGTATCTCCCGCTCGGGCAGTCCTTCTGCCGCTGCACTGGTAGCTGCACCGATTCTGAAAGAGTGCGGTGCGAACAGACCCAGATCCTCCCCGATCAGGCCATAGCGACAGCCGCAAAACCGCCGTAAACTGAAAGCGCGTCAGCACCCGTGCATCTTCATGGATAAAAAGACTGCCTACGCCGCCCGTTCGCACTCACAAGTAAGACTCCAGTAAGGTAACCGGGCACGTAGGTGCCCCGTCCGCTGCCCTCAAGACTACCCAAGTTCGTTTCCCTGTCGGATCCGTCTTGGATCGCGCTAACCGAATACGAACCCCGCCCTCCGCCAACTTCACCTGCTGCAATTGCAAGCCCTTCCCCCCTTAGCCTGATCAGACTCCACTACCAACTCCCCAACCCGAAAAGCGCCAAAAAAGGCTACCGAAAAAAACGCCTGAAAGAGTGTACCTTCATATGGGGACGTTACCACCTGTGGCAGCGCTAGGCACAACCGCACCAAATCATGCGTAATAGGCTGCCTCCCATCACCCAGCGAGAGAAAGGACCGCTCCCACCCTTGCAGCAGCCTGCGTGTTAGGAACCCCCCCTGCAGTCCCCCACCCAACCGCCTTCGCGAAAAATGAGAACCCTGCCAACTGCATACACACCGTTGCCCGCGATAATCCCGCAGCTTTTGCTGCCAAGACATACTGACCCAGTAGCTGATCCAACACTGGACCCCGCTGCCATCTCTGTTCGGCCAGGAAAGTCACCACACTGTTGCAGCCACGTTGATAAGCGGCCCACGTCGCCGCTGACACTGAACTCCTTAGCAGGTCCATCATTTCCCGAGGCCAATCCGCCATAAGTGCTCTGGGACCGATGCCCCCACCTCTTCCGCCTCCAGCGCCAAAGTCTGAAACAGCTCCCACTTAAAACGGGAAAGAGCATCAGCAATTTTCTTAGTACACCCAGGAATATGCCGAGCCCTCACTACTACATTCAGACGCAAGCAAGCTAACACCACCTTCCGCATTAAATCGGTCACCTGCCTACAGCGCAGAACATAATTATTTATCACACTGACTACCGCCGCATTGTCACACCACCACACTACCTTTCGATTCCGAAGTCTGTCCGGCCACAATTCCAAAACCATTAGAATCAGAAGCAACTCCAGAAAGGTTATATTACTGGTGATACCTGCCTCCTTCCATGCCTGTGGCCACCCCGCCACACACCAAGAGCCCCCGAATTAAACACCCAAACCCACTCTCCCTGCGGCATCGGTAAACAATTGTAACTCCCAACTGGACATCTCCGTCTCCCTCAACAGCGTGGTACCATTGAAGTCACTCAGAAACTAGTCCCAAACCCCTAATCAGCCCAAATGCTCTGTGACACCCTAATCCGGTGATGAGGTCTAGTGACCCCAACCGTAGCTGCTGCGAGCCGACGCATAAACACCCTTCTGATCAGAATTACTCTACATGCAAAATTGAGGGAACCCATCAGCGCCTGCATCTCTCATAATGTCAGCTTACTTGAGGCCATCACATTCGCTACCAACACACGCAGCTGCGCTACTTTGTCCACCGGCAGTCGTGATACCATGACTACAGTATCCAGCTCCACCCCCAAAAAAGTAATACATGTCGCTGGGCTTTCAGTCTTCTCTGCCGCCAACGGGACACCCCAAGCCTGAGCCAACTGTACAAATCGGTCCAGTAACTCCTTGCACCATCCCGACTGCGCTTCCCCAACGAACAGGAAGACATCCAAGTAGTGCACTACATTTGCACAACCCGACCGTTCCACAAAAACCCAATGCATGAACGTGCTAAACTGTTCGAAATATGCACAGGATATAGAACAACCCATAGGCATACACTTATCAAAATAACTGTTACCCTCAAAGCAAAACCCCAACAAATGAAATGCCGACGGGTGCACCGGCAACAAACGAAATGCGGATTCAATGTCCACCTTGGCCATCAAGCACCCTCGACCACATTTCCTCACCAACTCCACTGCCTCATCGAAAGAGGCATAGCGCACCACACACAATTCCTTTGGGATGTGGTCATTCACAGAGGAACCCAACGGGAAGGACAAGTTATGAATTAACCGGTACTTCCCAGGCTCCTTTTTTCGTATGATACCCAACGGGGACACCACGAAGTCAGCAAACGGCTGCTCCGCAAAGGGACCCACGACCCTGCCCAACTCAATCTCCACAGCCAATTTATCCCTCACAATATGGGCGAATCATCTCACCGAGGGCGAATTCCTAACTTTACTCGAAACTATCTTACCCACAACTGGAATCTGAACCCCCCCAGAAATCCCTCCTCCAACACCACTCTGTCCTTCCGTCTAGGATACTCCTGCAACCACGGCCACATCGCTTCAATCCTAATCGGAGTCTAAGCTAAGCTCCGCAAACTCTCACTGCTTCAGAGACGGTGCAATGGCACCGACCGTTCCTTTCTTAACACATTTAAGGGCGGAATGCCCCCCATTGCAGACGGAACAAGCGTGCCAGAACTTGCAGTGTGGAAAGGGGCATGAAGACTTGTTAAATCGCCAACAAACATCTCCATTGCCCCCCCCCACCCGCCGTTCTCTGCACAACTGAGGGCCCACCCACACGAAAGGGCCGCCCCGCACCCGACGTAGCGGCTAACCCTCCTTTCACTCCGCCCGCCCCCGCTCCGCTCGATCGGACTGACATCTGGGTTAACCATAAATTGATATCTTCTGTCCCCCAGGACAAAAGCTGATTTTCTTCCATCTTATCGCGAAACCTCTCATCATAGTTGAGCCAAGCCCAACCTTCATGCGTCTGCGACGCCTCTAAGATAGAGTCTGCATATGCCAATAGCATCCCATACTGGTCCAGATGCTGGTGCCCCCATACACTGGCGAGAAGCAAAAAGGCCCTGATCCAGTTGACTACATTCCACGCTACTTTGCGAACCCTACCCGCCTTCTCGTCCTCCTTCCTCTTCCTTCTACTGTCCCCCGACCGTTTCCTACCTTCCAACAACTGGAAAATATCAATGTAACGCCTCTTCTTAATTTTCCACCGCAAATTCCTCAGCACCCCTTCCCATAAGTCCGAGAAAGCTGCCAACGTAGTCGTCACCCCGCCCAGCCCTGGCGTCTCCGCACTCCTGCCCCCCTCCCAATGCACGCCCTCCTCTGTCGTAGACGAATGCGATGACGAATCTGTGGATGACGTGGAAGAAGACCCCGACTTACGACGCCATCGACAAGAATGCTTATGCTTCCTTCTGGCCTTCTTTCCCACCCCTTTGGCCACCACCGCTCCACCAGCCCCTTCTCCACCCTGATCCATTGCCAACTCACCTGCCACACCCGATGCCTCCTCCAGTTTTGGACCAGGCTCCTGCCACTCCCGTCACTGTCTGAGGCACTGCCTCCAGCTCTCCTGCCATTCTTCCCATGACATGACTTCTTTCCACGCTCGCGGTTGCGCCATCTTGTTGCCGCAGCCCACTCATCCTGAGACTTCCACGGTACTGCCATCCAGGGGGCACCTGAGGAGAGAAGACAGCAAAGGCAAAGGGGAACCAGCCATTGCCCAACGAGACTGCCACACCCCCAACCACTCCACCCGCAAAGAGCCTTGCCCCCCTCCCTGCCAATGCTCCCAGGCCTGCGGATAACAGCCTCCCGTTACCCCGTGCCAGCTGGCCATACCCGCTAATCCCGGCCAATCTCCCCCCGCCATCCATCCCGGCGCATGCTCTTCCTGTTCTGCAGGAACAGGCCCTATGCCTGAGCGTCCCTCAGAACCCCAGACCGCCCCTCGTTCTATAGCACCCTGTACCATTCCACCCCTCACCCTACCCCAGCCTCCTGGGTCCTCACGGCTTTCAGTTACCGGCTGGCCCCTCCAACCCCACTCTGGACCTGCACTGCCCCCTCCCCCAGCCTACCTCTCTCACTTGCGCCTTTTCCCCTGCTAGCCGATCCACCCCTTCCCCCGCTTCGTCCCTTTTTCTCCTTTTCCCTCACCCTTTGAGGCCGGGCCCCTTGCCCCGCGCTCCTTCTGCCCACCTTCTCCCCTCCTGGAGCTGACGCCGGCTGGGCCTCCCCCCCAAACCCCTGTCTAGCCCCCTCCCCCTTACTGCCCCCTTTCCCCTTCCAGGACCCCTCCCTTCCCCCCTATGTGAATGCATCTTTCTATTCTCCCTTCCTTTTTCTTTTTCTTTTTCTTTTTTTTTTACTGTGAGCTCCTCACTTTAATTGCCTCCCACTCTCCCTCAGTTTTATTTATTTGTATTTATTTTTTTTAAGTGCTGTAAGTCCGTCTTCCCGACTTGCCTGCTGCTCTCACGCTACCAGACCACCACCACGTGCGCCGCGCTCCTCCTTCACTCCCACCCGTCATCGTTGCCTCCGTCTGCTGCAGAGTATGGCTGTCCCGGACACTGAGTCCTCCTCCACAGCTCACTGGCATGACCGACGCCTCCGGCTCCGACCCCCGAAGTCAGGAGCCATACCGCATCCACGCTCTGCCCCCCCCCCCCCCCGCCGGGACCTGTCTCTTCCTCCCATTGGCTCCCGCGCCCTCCTTCAATCCACGGGAGCCAATAAGACTGCGAGACACGTTGCGTCTAACCCTAACGGCCCCCATGCCAACGCCGAGCCGGGCGCTCGTGACCAGCCACCCCCCCAGTTAGTGACGTCCACGAGCACGCGGCCCCGTGGCCTTGCCAATTTGTATATTTATCAATGTTTTGCAAATATTATCCAAGAAAAGGGAAATCCATCAAAGAAAAATACTATACGTAAGCAAAATTATAATACTAAGAATATTACAGATGGAGACCCCTAAAGTCCACAATCATAAAGGGGGAGCAGAATGATCAGATGTGTGGTAGAGGATAAGCCCACAGTAAAATAATAAAGTAGAATCCAAATGACTAGTGATAGGCTGACATACCACAAGCTGTCAAGTGTCCCCACCCTGGTCAGCCAAAGAATTTATAATGAAGACTCTGGCATTGAAAAAGGTTGACAAATCACTCGGCTGAAAAAATATAAACCTTTGCATTTTATACACCACCAAACATTTACATGGAAAACGTAAATAAAATGATGCACCCAGCTGAATTACCCCAGGTTTTAGAAGTAAAAATTGTCTCTGCTGCTTCTGTGTCTCCTGGGCAATATCTGGGAACATAGCAATTCTAGTATCCATAAACAGGAGAGAATGCTTTTAATAATACATTTTGAGAGCCCAATCTCTATCAGATGGCAAAACACAAAAACTTATAATGTGGAAACCTGCACCACAGAATCCAAGGTGTGTGATGCTAATAAATCAGAAACATTTAGAATATCCATGCTAGAATTTAAACCAGCCACTCCAGGCTCCTATTTGCCTTGAGGCCTTAGATGTACAGTAGGTGGAATCAAGTCATTAGGTACAGTGAGAACTTCAGTCAAATAGCGTGAGAAGTCTCAACAAGTTTAGGAAACTTGAGTACCCTCAAATTTGAAGCACAGGCAGAGTTCTCCAGCATTTCAATCTTTACATTATCTTTACTTAATCTACAGTCAAATCAGACATGGAAACCAACTGTTGAGCATGCTCCTCCACTTTGGACTTTAGTGTATCAGTAACTGGCACATAAGAATCCAATTTCAGAATATTTTGTTCCACTTTTATTTCATTTTATTTAGACAGTTTTGTATACCACCTTATCCTTCAATCAAAGTGGTCACAACACAATTGGGGGATACATTTAACATGAGGGGATATGAGGCACATACACTATTACTTATAGGGAACATGGGCAATGGAGGGCTAAGTGGCTTGCCTAAGACCACAAGGAGCACCTGTGGGACCAGAAACCCCATTCCTTCTGGCCCAAGGTTGATGTCCTCTAGTGGGATTTGGACCACTGACTTTCTGGCCTGTGGTACCTTGCCCCAACCACTACGCCACTCCTCCCCTTTAGATGACATTGCTGTCATGTGCTGAGAAACAGCGGCAGCCAAACTAGTAATCACTTCCCAGATACTGTCTAAGGTAATTCGAGGTGGACAGATAAGCTGATAGGAAACTGAAGACAAAACAGCCAAGATAGTCTGCAGAGCCTAAAGGTGCGGAAGAATTGAAGGAAATATCGATACATCGGGAAGATGTATTACAACTATTAGATAAACTGAAGAGTAGCAAATCACCTGGGCCGGATGGTATACATCCAAGGGTGTTGAAAGAACTGAAATATGAGATTGCAGACCTGCTATTAGTAATCTGTGAACTATCATTAAAATCATCTCTAATACCTGAAGATTGGAGGATCGCCAATGTAACACCAATTTTTAAAAAGGGTTCCAGGGGTGATCCGGGAAACTACAGACCGGTGAGCCGGACGTCAGTACTGGGAAAAATGGTAGAAACTATCATAAAGAATAAAATTATTCAGCATGTAGATAGTCATGGCCTAATGGGAGACAGCTAACATGGCTTTAGACAAGGAAGATCTTGTCTTACTAATCTGTTATGTTTTTTTGAAGGTGTGAATAAAGAGGTGGACAAAGGTGAGTCGGTTGATATAGGGGATTTGGACTTTCAGAAAGTCTTTAACAAGGTCCTTCATCAGAGACTTTTGGCAAAACTAAAGAGTCATGGGACAGGAGGCAGTGTACTACTGTGGATCAGGAACTGGTTAAAAGATAGAAAGCAGAGGGTAGGGCTAAATGGCCAATTTTCCCAATGGAGAAAGGTGAATAGTGGTGTACCCCAGGGATCTGTGCTGGGTCCGCTGCTTTTTGACATATTCATAAATGACCTGGAAAATGGAATAACGAGTGAGGTTATCAAATTTGCAGATGACACAAAACTATTTAAAGTTGTTAAAACCCAAGAGGATTGTGGAAAATTGCAAGAGGATCTTGATAAATTGGAAGACTGGGTATCAAAATATAGATTTAGATATCATCCAACCAGATATCTTCTGCAAGTAGGCACATGAGTTGGACACAATTCAAAGTCTGAAAACAGTACCATTAAGTCTGAGTCCTTCTCATATATATGCTATAAAAGATAAGTTGTTTGGTATAGCTTGAAAAGCATTTTTTGAGCATAAGAGTGAGTTGACAAGGAAGATATCTGGTTGGACGATATCTAAATCTATATTTTGATGGTGTGTATTGAGGACTTCATAATATTTTGGGCTCTGGGGGGGGGGGGGGCAGGGCTGCCGGCCAGAATCAGAGAGGTGCCCCGCTCTTATTCCACCTCAGAGTTGGAATAAGCAGGGCATCCCCCTGGCGATCCCCGAACATACAGGGCCATCACTGGAATCGGCTCTGTGCATCCAAGGGTTTGTCCCACCCATGGTCTGTCTGTTCTCCGCCTCCATGCTACCCCCATTCTCTGTACCATGCACTACGACTCTGTACATGCAGCATGGCAGGGAGGAGGCATTGGCTGAGGGCAGATAGTGGGGCTGGACAACCTGTTGGGGTGTCTAGCCCCTCTATTCACTTTCGTGGAACGGGCCCTAAGTGTGATAAGTTAAGTGTGAATGAATGCATATATGTGTTGAATAAGACTGGCAAAAACCAGGAATCCCTATTGGGCACTGCAATATAAGTTTCAAGATTTTGAAATATCGGTGCTCCACTGGACGCAATAAATTCTACATGATAAAAATTCCAATGTCCAATTAAGCACCAGACCAGCGATTCCAGTGGTGCTCATGTTTTTTGCTATTTCTGTTACATATTTATACTTTTTCTCCTCTTCCCAACCAATTCCCCTTCAGCCCAGCTATGTAAATAATTTTGAGCATATTGAAATGCGGCATTGAGGTGAGTGAAATATGTTTTTTTAGCTTCATGCCTTTTAGCCTGAGCTGACATCACAATGGGAAAATGGTTCCACCACCCAGCATTGAATACTGGGAGAGTGACTGTGTATCAACAATAATGATGTGCTAGCAAGGAAGGTGCTAAGGTATTATGCAATTCTGACTAGGGGCCCACATCAAATCTATATAAAGGGAGTTGCTTTGGTTTACTAAAAATACACAGGGCCTCTATGCATTGCTTTTTTTTAGAATATGAGATGTAATTATATTTATCTGCTGAAGTTACCAATTAACTTTCCACCCTGAATTAATTCGAACTATGGAATTTGGATGAATCAACCCAATACTCATGGCCATTTCACAAAGTGACAGTGCAATTAGTCGTGCATTATTGAATCAGACCCAAGATACATTCCACTGTGGAGCTTCAATAACATATTTTAGGTGAAAGTAATTTCTAAGTTTAATGCTAGACTATGTGCAGTTATTGTATGTTGAAAACAGCTATGCATTTACAGGTTAAATGCAAATAGCATCTAAGCCTTTTCCATGAGACTCTTGGGAAGAAAGTGCACTGGCAGGTTATTCGTTAGATTTCGATAAGAAACATATTATTCTGTTTTAGTTCAATACCAAAGTTAGTATAATATTGTTCCCTTGATTAACAACTTTAAACAGCCTGTGCGGAAGAAACAAAGAGCCTCCTATTCAAAGACTCAGGGAGTCGGTAAGTTATCTGGGGCAAATTATTCCAAAAAAATGTATCTGCATAAATCTAAGATAATCTTTTCCTCAACTGCACTTATCCACCTCATTATCTATCCAGTGCAAAATATTAAGTTTAGCTGTATTTTGGAAAAACTTCCAACACCGTCTCTTTTTATGCAGATACATTTTGTGCAGAAATTGACAGTTTACCTGCTCATCGGGGTATATATTTAAACTCTGGATATGTGTCCAGTAAACTCCCAAAATCTTGTCTTTGTCCATGTATATCCAGCTTTCCTCACAATGTCAAGGCTAGTACCCTACATCACATAGCCTTCCTCTTTCTTGCTTACTAATTTATTTGTTTGTTTTTATATACCACGCTATTACAGATCAGTGCGGTTTACATGAAACATATGAATGTGTGTTACAAATAACACTTACAGATAACATAGTGATTATATGGTTTACATGTTTACATCTAACATGGTTTACATCTAATATGGTTTACATCTGAGGTAAAACTAGGAACATACTGTATTTACATTACAGGAGTTTACATCTGAGGTACTAATGTGTACTATGTCCTGTTAATCACGGTAGCACGGTGCCTTTAATACACTAATGCAAATGGGGGCAAGTTTACTGAAGTTTAACACATATTAATAAACAGTAAAGTGCACTAAGTGCCACTACAGCTATTTATTCCTATGGTAGAAGTGACACTTATTTAATTTAATTTAATACAGCATTTCTAGCCCACCTATACAAATATGATTCTAAGCAATAAGAAAATCACAGTGCAATGTTCCAACAAAGTATTAACATTTGTTAACACGTCTTTTGTATCATCTGCAAATTGGATCCACTCACTCATTATTCCTACCGGTATTTCCAGGTAATTTATGAATGTGTTAAAAAGCAGTGGACCCAGCACATATCCCTGGGGTACTCCACTATTCACCTTTCTCCGTTGAGAAAATTGTCCATTTAGCCCTTCTCATTGGTTGACTAGCTTGGCTGGATATCATCTGATGGATGGTCTTTCATTCTTGGCATTGATGGTACAGGTTCCAGCATGAAGACATTTTTTCCTTGGTCTAAGTCAGGACCAGTGGAATGATATCAGGCATCCTAGGCAAACCATTAGTCTTGCCCCCCTCCCTCACATCACAATCCAGCATCTCACCATTCCCTCTCTTCCCTCCCCCAGGTCCACATCCCTGACAGTTAATGCAGTGGTGTTGCACCCAACATGCTATAGTTTTGGCACTTTGGGTGCCATAGGTGCAATACCCTAGCACCCATTAGTAAAAGGGCCCCTAGCTGTCTACTGCTGAAAATCAGCACTAGGGGCCTGATACAGTGGTGGTGGCTAGTGCAATTCCAGCATCTACCCATTGCCACTGAACAGTTAATCCAGATATCCAATGCCAGGCCCATATCCAGCCACCAGCACTGAATATCCGGGTTTGCTGTGGAAGCTAGAAGCTAATCGATCAGTGGTGATATCCAGACACTGCCTGGTTAGCTTTGGGACAGTTTTTGCTCGCCTACCTTTCACTGCTGAAGGATAACTGTGCAGTGGTTGAATATTGCCATGGATTGTTTGTCCCTGGGTACCAACCACGGAATGCCTAGATGCTAACCCTTTAGCATCAGGACATATAGGGGAGGTATCTGGGGATATTCAGTGGCTGCTGAATATCCCTTTTAGAGGCAGTTACTCAGTTTACAGGTCTGTAAACCATGTAACTGCTTTTGACTATCGGGCCCTAGATTTCTAACTTTTTCCCCTGACCTATCTGCTCACCTATTTATTAGGCACCTAAATTTAGAGCTTCAGTTGAAATAAATTTTCAATTAGGAAGCTCTAGCTACAAAACTCTGTTAGATACCTAGATCTCTTGAGTATCATGCTCTTTGCATTTACATCTACTGGCATTAACTGTATTGCCCTCGGCTTCTCAGTGTTTGAATGTAGCCATCTGGAGGTTGGCTATTGTCCCATTTGTGGTACTTCCTCCGGGCTCAAAATCAGCTGTTTTGTTGCATTGGAGATTGAATGCTGCAGCAACATTTAAGAGGTTCTTTTCTGAAATGTTTTGCCATGATTTGTTGGGGATTTCTTCCATAGTGTCTCCATGTCCTTACCCTAAAACCTGATCTGCTATGACACTGATTTCTTTGAAGCCTGTTCATGCATCTTGTTAGTGGTGATGATATGCCTCGACAGAATTCTTAATTCCAAATGCCTTCCTTCCCATATTTATTGGCCAGTAATAAACCAGTATCCATCTATAGCATACATGACATTTCTTTTTCTGTGGTGAAGTCATATAGAATTTCCTGTATTGTAGGAATCTGCTAATCATCCCTGAGTAATGCCTAACTTTAAATTATTTGGGTTTATACAGATGTAGAGCTTATTGGCTTCTTTATGGCAACCATTCCGCAGACCCATTCTCTGGGTTTGGTCCTTTTGGTAATGACTCCACCCTTTTCCATCTGTTTTACAGCCTTCATTACATTCTCTTCCAGTAGTATTGGGATCTGAAATGGCAGATGTTGCACAGGCTGACTAAATCTGTCTAGTTGGAGGTGGAATGTGCCTGGGAGACTTTCCAGTCCTTCAAAAGCATACTTGCATTCAGTTTGAATTTATGTCATAGATAGTTCTTTTTGTTCTGTTTGTTTTGTAAACTAGCATTATGAATTTCTAGCAAGAGATATAATAAAAATAAAATCCAGAGGATCATGAATTTATTGGTAAGGGTTGACAGAAGTGGATTCTGTTTGGAGTTCAAAAATTGGGGGGGAAGAAAAGAAGATATTCTTCCGCAGGTAAACAACCAGAGGAGAGCAGCGGAAGTGATGACCACAGCCTACCAGGTGATAAAACTTGTTAAGTTGGGTCCTTAATAAAGAATTTTATTTATCACCTGGTAGGCTGTGGTCATCACTTCCGCTGCTCTCCTCTGGAGTTCAAAAATTAAAATTTCCACAGGTATATTCTGCCTTGATGTATCTCTGTGTTCTAGTGAAATGATGACCGCCTCAAGTAGCTTCAAGTATGAATTCACTTGGTTGTAAATTTTGCTACTTCAGTTAGCATAATGCTAGGAAAGCTTTAGTAACTTTTTTTTTTTTTTTAGTGCCTTTGAGTCAGTCCTGACTTCTCATTCACACATATACTACAGTATATTGAGAGTAAAGTAAAATACTATAATGGAGGGCCCCGGAGATTTATTTATTTAGTAAATAGATTTGTACAGGTGCTGGTTCTTTTTAACTTGTTTGCAAGTGATATGGAAAAGAGAGTAATAAGTGAGGTGCTAAAATATGCAGATGACACAGTTATTCTAAATTGTTTATTGTTGGTGGATTGTGAAGAGTTGCAGGAGGTCCTTGCAAGTATTGTCCCCATGAATTTTGCTACAAACATATGGTCTCACTTTTTTCAGCTGCGAATTTCATATTTATGAGTAAGTCAGACTATGTTTCAGCACACATCCATACCCATCTCAGTGTTATCTTTTCAATGGGTATTAATTTAAGCAACGGCATCAGCAAACGATCCATCAGATTAAGATGCTCCTTAGACATGCCCCCTTGATAAGCAAAAGACATCTATATCACCAAATTATCTGTGAACTTCTCTATATCACAGATCCTTCCTCATGCTTGCATCCAAAATGCATAGAAACATAGAAACATGACAGCAAGAAAGACCATATGTCCTATCTAATCTGCCCTTCCATATCAACTTCTATAGTCCCTTTTTTCATTAGAGATCTTCTGTGTTTGTCCAATGCTGTCTTGAATTCAGATACTGCCCTCATCTCTACTACCTCCACTGGGAGACTATTCTGCACATCTACCACTCTTTCCGTAAAGAAATATTTCTGCATATTACTCCTGAGTCTATCCCCTTTCACCCCATCCTATGTCCCCTCAATGCAGAGCTTTCTTTCAATTGAAAGAGGCTCTCCTCTTGTGCATTTATGCCACTGAGGTATTTCAATATCTCTATCATATCTCCTCTGTCTCGCCTTTCCTCTAAAGTATACACATTGAGATCTTTAAGTCTGTCCCCATATGGTTTATATTAAAGACCATTGACCATTTTGGTAGCTACCCTGTGCACCGACTCTATCCTGTTTATATTCTTTTGAAGTCGTGGTCTTCAGAACTGCACACAATACTTTGAATGAGGTCTCACCAAACACTTATACAGAGGCACTATCACCTCCTTTTTCCTGCTGGCAATTAAAAAGTCTGTGTGATCCTGGTGCTTGCTTACATGACCAACATCTCATGTCTTTCCCCCCTAACCAACTGTCCACTTGACTGGGGTCCAGATGGTTATATCAGTGACAAAGTAAAGATGGTTATGTAGATGGGCAGACAAAGAAGCACACATAAAGGGTCATTTTCAAGGGATATCTAGGAGAAATCTGGGAAGTCCAGAGCAATGCATCCAAAACCAGGGGAGTGGCAGCTGTGACTTCTGAAATCAGTCTGTCTCCATCCCAAAAAATGAACACCCAGTAACTGATTCTGGAGACCAGCACCACATAGTTAGCAAGGCCAAGTATACAACAGGTGTAGGCCATTTTACAAATGACATCCCTGATGTGTGTGCCATCAAGTAAATGCTTATTCCTGGTGCCCCAGACCCTGAACATATTATAACATAAATTACAAATTTAAATAATATGTGGTGGTAAACCTCAATGTATACTATGAGGCTGATTCTGAAAGGGGCACATCCGGACGACCAAAAGAAGTACGGGGTTGCTTTGTGCCTGACTCTGCAACCACAGGAGCTATATGTTCCAGTGGTTGTGGAATTGGGGCACTTAGACAGCCCGACATGCTCCCAATTCCATATCAGGAAACGTACAGTGCTCTGCCCAGCCAGCACTCCCAACGCACCAGATGGTGTGCTGGTGTAGCGGAATCCTGTCGCTATGGCACCAGCACGTCCAGACGGAGCAACAAAGTGCCCAGCCACAGAAAAGTCCCTTCTCCCTGCTGCCCGGCCCTTGGGGTCCCACAAGGCCGGGCTTGGGAGCCAGAATCACCCCCATGTCGGCAAGCTGGGGTAGGGGGTGCTGCAGCCTGCAATTGGCGGGGCATCTGCTACTTATTCCTTTGGGGTGGAATAAGTCGGCCATCCAAGACACTTCCCAGGGACATGCAGAGGCCTGACCTAAATGGCTTCTGTACATCTCCGTGCCAGGCCAATCCCCAACTCCACCCCCTCCCGCCCCATCTAGCGCTCCCCACACAACGGCCCTGTATGTGAGGGAGGGCCTGGAGCCCTGAATTCGGTACAGTGGCTGTGCATGGGTTGGATGTCCAACCCTGACATTCAACCCCACTATTCCTGCATTGGAATAACCCCCTATATGGTTTTTGAAAAACAGAATAAATCCATTGAGTACAAGCCAAAGTCTGTGCAAAAAACTGGGTTGCAGAGCAGAGATGGCATCCATCTGTCCAAGAAAGGTCAACGCATCTTCGGTAGTAGACTGGCTAATCTACTGAAGAGGGCTTTAAACTAGATTCGTTGGGGATGGATGAAGAAAGCCCCCAGGTAAGTGAAAGCCCCCAGGTAGGTGATACATTAAATACCTTTATAGAAATGGGTAACAGGTGTAACATATGGAAAGCAGTGTGTATAAATACCCATAGCATGGGTATTTATACACACTGATCACTGATGTTGAAGCTTTGGTGGGAGTGGCTGACTTGGATTTAGTGGCAGTTACAGAAACATGGTTCACAGAAAACCATGACTGGGATGTAACTATACCTGGCTATACTTTATTCAGAAAAGACAGGGTAGGAAGAAGGGGAGGAGGAGTGGCACTATATGTAAAAACTACTATTAAAGCTTTGGGATTACGGAGCTTAAAAGGGAGAGAGGAGGCATTGTGGGTTAACTAGAAAGAGGGAAAGAGAAATCTATTTGCATTGGTGTGATATACAGACCTCACTCACAAGAGGAAGAGGTGGACAGAGAGTTAATTGAAGACATATGCAGCATTGCTAGGAAAGGGGAAGTGCTACTGATAGGAGATTTCAATATGCCAGATGTTGATTGGCACATTCCTGCTGCAGTATCATCTAGAAGTAAGGAGATCCTGGATTCACTACAGGGAGAACTATTCAGGCAATTGGTAACAGACCCCACACGTGAAGGGGCCATACTGGACTTGGTGCTTACCAATGGTGAAAGTGTTTCTGATGTTGTAGTGGGAGATCATTTTGAATCCAGTGATCACCAGATGGTGTGGTTCAGTATTAGGACTAGGGCTGTTAGAATCCATTCAAAGGTGAGGATCTTAAACTTTAGGAAGACTAACTTTGCGAAGATGGGCCAATACCTCAGGGAGTCGTTAGTGGGATGGGAACCTCTGGGGGATGTAGAAAAACAGTGGGCAAAACTGAAAGGGGGTATTTTATGGGCAACCAACCTTTTTGTTAAAATGGTAAATAAAGGCAAAAGGAAAAGGAGACCACTATGGTTTTCGAAGGAAGTAGCTGAAAAAGTGAAGAAAAAGAAGGAGGCCTTCATGAAATACAAGAGATCACAGAGAGAGGAAGACAGGCATCTGTATTTGGAAAAATTTAGAGAAGCTAGCAAAGTAGTCAAGAAGGCAAAGATTCAAAAGGAGGAGGAAATAGCCAATGCAATAAAATATGGGGATAAGACATTTTTCAGATATATTAGTGAGAAGAGGAAGGGCAAAAGTGGTATTGTCAGACTCAAGGGTGCAGGGGGGGGAATATGTAGAAGCTGATAAAGATAAAGCGGAATTGCTTAACAAATATTTTTGTTCTGTGTTCACAGATGAAAAACCAGGAACAGGACCTCAGAAAACACCCACAAATAGGAACAGAAGCGAGGGACATCTTGAACAATTTTCAGAAGACTGTGTTCGTGAGAAACTAGCTCAACTTAAAGTAGACAAAGCGATGGAACCTGATGGGATACACCCTAGAATACTGAGGGAACTTGGGGACGTTCTAGCAACTCCACTGACTGACCTTTTCAATGCCTCGTTGGAGTCGGGAGTGGTGCCAAAGGACTGGAGAGAGGCTCATGTGGTGCCTTTAAACAAAAGCGGAAGTAAGGATGTGGTTGAAAACTACAGGCCGGTTAGTTTAACTTCGGTGGTTAGTAAATTATTGGAAACGCTGCTGAAAGAGAAAATAGTGAGGTTTCTGGAGTCCAGTGGATTACAGGATCTGAGGCAGCATGGATTCACCAGAGGCAGGTCTTGCCAGACAAATCTGATTGATTTCTTTGACTGGGTGACCAGGGAGTTGGACCGAGGGAGAGCTCTAGAAGTGGTGTATTTAGATTTCAGTAAAGCCTTTGACACTGTTCCTCACAGGCGACTTATAAACAAACTGAGCACCCTAGGGATGGACCCTAAAGTTACTGCTTGGGTTAGAAATTGGTTGGGTGGGAGGCGACAAAGAGTACAAGTAAATGGAGCTCACTCTGAGGAGAAGGATGTTACCAGTGGTTTGCCCCAGGGATCTGTCCTTGGTCCGATTCTTTTTAACATCTTTCTTAGTGATATAGCGGAAGGGCTGTCGGGTAAGGTTTGCCTCTTTGTGGATGATACCAAAATCTGCAATAGAGTAGACACCCAGGAAGGTGTAGATAACATGAGGAGGGATCTAGCTAAGCTTGAAGAATGGTCTAGAATTTGGCAGCTGGGATTTCATGTTAAAAAATGTAAGGTCATGCATTTGGGCTGCAGAAATCCAAGGGAGCAATACAGTATAGGAGGTGAAGTACTTTTGTCCACTAAAGAAGAGCGGGACCTAGGCGTGGTTGTGTCTGATGATCTTAAAGTAGCTAAACAGGCAGAAAAGGCGACGGCAAAAGCTAGAAGGATGCTTGGGTGCATACGGAGAGGAATGGCTAGCAGAAAAAAGGAGGTGATAATGCCTCTGTATAAGTCTTTGGTGCGACCTCACTTGGAGTATAGTGTGAAATTCTGGAGACCGCACCTTCAAAAGGATGTGAACAAGATGGAGTCGGTGCAGAGGGTGGCTAGTAAAATGATTAGTGGGCTTCATTATAAAACATATGAGGAGGGATAGAGGTGATATGATTGAGATGTTTAAATACCTCCATGGCATAAATGTTCAGGGAGAGAGCCTCTTTCAATTGAAAGCAAGTTCTGCTACGAAGGGACATGGGATGAGGGTGAAGGGAGATAGATTCAGGAGTGATATGTGGAAATATTTCTTTACGGAAAGAGTAGTGGATCCATGGAATAGTCTCCCAGTGGAGGTGGTAGAGATGAGGACAGTAACTGAATTCAAAAAAGCATGGGACCAACACAGAGGATCTCTAAAGGCAAAAAGTGGACTGTTGTAGTTGTTGATATGGAAGGACAGACTAGATAGGCCATGTGGTCTTTTTCTGTCATCATGTTTCTATGTAACTGACATGTGTCACATGGAGAATGTCCCACAATAGTATCTACATTATCTTAATCTTTCTATATTAGCTTATCCTGTACATTAACTCCTCTAGTAAAGGCAATGCAAGGTCCCTCTTGAAAACAGGATATAATGACAGCACATGCCAATCGATATCTATAATTTGGGCTATCTTGGAGAATAAATTCAAAAACCCCAACATATATATTTGTCTGTCATTCTGCATTTTTTTCTGATTTGCCAATAAAAATTTCTACTTGGTATATAATGCATGCAGATAAGCTATTTTAATAGAACACAATGGATATAGATGTCTCCACAATCTAGCAGATAAAAGAGCAGCTTGATATTTAAATTCAGTTACAGTTGAAGTTATTCTACGAGGTATTAAAAATTGACCAGTAGGTGAAGTCCTTCTCCATTGAATTGGTTAATGACTGGAATATAACAATAAAGTGTTCCTTTCAACAGATTTTTGAAACAAAGTACTAACTAACTTATGACCTTGCTTAATTACTTCCATATCTAGGAACTGAATGCACTGAGAATGATGATATGTACTTAAATATTTTAAATGTGGATTTAACCATTGCATAAACTGAATTAGCCTTTCATGAGTATAACACCATGTGGAGGCCAATACTATGTTGTGCATCCCCGGGCCGTCCAGATGTCCAGACATCCTGACGGCCCGGATATGCACCCAATTCTGCTCAAATGGGGGCTAGATGTCCCTGCGGGAGCAGAATTGCAGCATAGTGGCTGGACATCTGGGACGTGCCTCAATTCAGGCAGACTCCTGAATAGACCCGCAGTGCCATGGCGTCCCATCGCCATGGCACCATGACTCTATTCAGGAGCCTCAATCCCCGGCCGCAGAACATACACTTCTTTCCCTGCAGCCCAACCCCCAATCTGGCCTTCCATGGCCCAGGTTGAGCTGCGGGGAACCCCCTGTGTCCCTTCACCAAGTTGGTTTCTCTTAGTTCCGTGGTCCTCTGATATCCAGGAGGACTTATTCCACCTCCAAGGTGGAATAAGTCCTCCATCTACATGGCCAACCCCGGATGTGCAGGACCGACCTCAGAATCAGCCCTGTACATCCGGGTCATGTTCCTGCACACCACCCATCCTCACTCCGCCCACAAACAGAGCTCCCAGCACAAGTCTGCTATATGTGTGGAGAGTTCTGTGGCCACCAGTGCGATCTGGATCGGATGTCCAGATCCACTAAACAAGGATCGCAATGACCTCCATCATCTATGACTCTGTACCAGATCACATATATTGATACCATTGCAAGATATATAAAAAAAAATGTCTTCTCAAATTTAGAAACAAAAATTGGTCACACTAAGAGCCATAGCCATGCCCATTGCAGTCCCAAGAATTTGTAAATAAAATTCCCTATATCATTAAAAATTAACAACTCAACAGGATTGTATTCCATGACTCAAAATCTCTCCAATAATTTCAGGTGCTGCCAACTGAGAGATGTTACTACAGTATATAAAGCTTCTAAATCTTAAGTCACCAAAAGCAAATCAAATGTGATCACAGGTATATTTTGAATCATAGTCAGAAAATGTGCTGAATCTTTAATATAGGATCTTGCTAAAGGGACAAAAGGCTTTAACAAATAATCTACAAATGTAGACAGATATTCAAGAATCTGATCCCTAGGATATACTATAGACATAATTTTGGAAGCCTTACTCATGCTTTGGATGTCCAAGAATAGGCATAGAGATGTTGCCAGAGCCATTTTAGAAATAAATTCAGCAGATGCCCAAGTCTGAATGGGGGCATGGTGGAGGCAAGGCAGGGGTGTTCTCAAGAACCTGGATGTCCCAGACATCCAGCATGCCATCTAAGTTTAGACAAGCTCCAGGCAAGAGCAGACATCTGAAAAGTGCTTGTTTTGGCTGAAGAAGCATCCAGAGAATGTAGAGAACATAGCACTCCATAATTTCTAGCACCCAGCACAATTTCAATGATAGCAGCAGTAGGATTTGAAGCCTGACTTCCCTGGTCCTAGCCCACTACTCTAACCATTAGGCTATAACTAGATATCCAGGTTCTGAAATACTATTCTGGGGATGTCTATGTAGACACCCTCACAGACGTCCATATTGGGTATGTCCACGTTTGTGAAATCATCTGTGCTTTTTTTTCAGACATTCTGGCTTAGAGATCCCAGATTGCACTTGGACATCCCTTCCAAAATCCCCCTGTATAGTCTTCCAGGAGGAAATTGTAATGACATATGAACCTTAAGGGGTCATTCCCCTTAAAGAGGCTACCCCCTGCTATTCGGCCCCTGTGCCAATCACGATTAACTTCCCCATACATTGTATGGGGAGGTTAGATGGGGGCGGGAAAGGGGAGTTGCAGGGGTGGAGCTGGGCGGGCAGTGGGCGGTCTGTGACCCTGGACGAACAGGGATGATTCCAGTGTCGGCCCTGTATGTCCAGGGCCAGCAGACTGAACGGGGAACTTATTCTGAGGTGGAATAAGTTCTTCTAGTCAACGGTGGACGGCAGGCTCAAGCAGCGGAGGAGGTAGGAGGGGGTAGAGGATATTGCCTGCAGCCCGACCCTGGTCTTGGGAGGCCAAATCAGGGGTCAGGATGCAGGGAATTACATAGTAACATAGTAAAATAGTATATTAATGTAACTGGGTTTAAAAAAGATTTGGACAAGTTCCTGGAGGAAAGGTCCATAAACCATTATTAAAAGGGACCCGGGATATCACTGCTTGACCCAATACACGCATTGTGGAACCTGTGTCTTTTGGGGAAACTGCTAGGTACTTATGACCTACAGTAAATTGGCTTGATGGACCTTGGTCTGACCCAGTACGGCATGTCTCATGTTCTTATGACGGCAGATAAAGACCAGTATGGTCCATCTAGTCTGTCCAGCAAGGCGGCAAGAGTAGCTGCACCCGTTGCTCCCTGCAAGTCACCCTTCCCCATGACTTTGTTTTGGGGTGTACCCATCGTTCCATGTAGGTCACCCCTATTTGCTGAGATATAAGAGATAGTTATGTTTGTTTTGATTTTATCCTGTTGCTATAAAGGGATCCACTGTATCTGTTCTATGTCATTTTGAATTCTATCATTGTATTTGCCCCCACCATTTCCATCGGGAGGGCATTCCAAGCATCTACCACCCTTTCAGTGAAGAAGTATTTCCAGACATTGCCTTTCAGTTTACCCCCTTGCAGCTTCATGTTATGCCTTCTAGTTTTACAGCTTCCCTGTCTTTGGAAAAGGTTTATTTGTTCATTAATACTCTAAGTATTTAAAGGTCTGAATCAGATCTCCCCTGTCCCTCCTCTCCTCCAGAGTGTACATACGAGGTCTTCAAGTCTCTTCTCATAAGTCTTCTGACGCAGGCTCCAAATCATTTTGGTCACCTTCCTCTGAACTGTTTCCAGCCTTTTTATGTCCTTTGCGAGATATGATCTCCAAAACTGAACACAATATTCCAAATAAGGCCTCAATAGGGACTTGTATAGTGGCATTAGTATCTCTTCCTTTCTGCTGGTAATTTCTCTTTGTATGCAACCCAGCATCCTTCTGGCTTTTGCCACCGCCATGTCACACTGTTTTGCCACCTTGAGAGCCTCAGAAACAATGGCTCCGAGGTCCTTCTCCTGATCCGTGCACACCAACTTTTCACCCCCTATCACATACATTTCCCTTGGATTTCTGCTTCCCAAGTACATGACAATGCACTTCTTCACATTAAATCTTAACTGCCAAGTATTAGACCATTCTTCCAGCTTTTGTA
This sequence comes from Ichthyophis bannanicus, assembly GCA_033557465.1. Taxonomy (NCBI): domain Eukaryota; kingdom Metazoa; phylum Chordata; class Amphibia; order Gymnophiona; family Ichthyophiidae; genus Ichthyophis; species Ichthyophis bannanicus. The sequence goes on from CM066034.1 coordinate 850,097,602, forward strand.
GATCTTTCCTCAAGTTATCCACTCCCTCAGGGGAATCCACTCTGTTGAAAATTTTCATGTCATCTGCAAACATCCAGACTTTTCCATTCAGTCCTTCAACAATATCACTCACAAACACATTGAACAGTACAGGTCCCAGGACCGGACCCTGGGGGACACCACTAATCCCCTTTCTTTCATCCGAGTGAGTTCTGTCGTCTGTTAGTCAACCAATTTCTGATCCAGTTCACCACCTTGGGACCCATCCACAGACTGTTCAGTTTATTGATGTCTCCTATGAGGAACAGTATCAAAGGCTTTGTTGAAATCTATGTAGATCACATCCATCACATGCCCTTGATCTAATTTTCTGGTCACCCATTCAAAGAATTCAATCAGATTTGTTTGGCAAGATTGTCCTTTGGTAAAACCATGTTGCCTTGGATCATGCAACCTGTTGGTTTCAAGGAAGTCCACTATTTGCTCTTTCAGGAGTGCTTCCATTACTTTTCCCACCACTGAGGTAAGGCTTATGGGCCTGCAGTTTGTCACTTCTTTCCTACTGCCACTTTTGTGAAGAGGTACCACATCAGCCCTTCTCCAGTCCTGTGGAACTTCTCCTGTCTCCAAGGATCTATTACAAATATCCTTCAATGGCCCTGCAAGAACCTCTCTGAGCTCTTTCAGTATCCTGGGATGTATCCCATCCAGTCCCATGGCCTTGGCCACTTTCAGTTTTGCAAGCTGCTCTAACACATCATCTTCTGTGAATGGTGTGGTATCTACTCCATTCCCAATTGTATATTTGTCAATCAGAGGTGGTCTTTCTGCTAGATTATCTCTAGTAAAAACAGAGCAGAAGTATTTGTGTAACATTTTTGCTTTTTCAATGTCACTTTCCACAAATCCATTCTCAGCACTTTTGAGTCCTGCACTTCCACTTCTGATTTTCCTCCTCTCCTGAATTTATCTGAATAAAAGTTTGTTGCCATTCTTCACATCTTTAGCCATCTTTTCTTCTGCCTTTGATTTTGCTATCCTTATTTCTCTTTTTGTCTCTTTTAGTTTGATCCTGTATTCTTTTCTGTGTTCCGCTGTTTGCAAACTTTTGAATTTTATGAAAGCTGTGTTTTTGCCTTTATTTGTGCAGTCACTTTTTTGGAGAACCAAATAGGTTTCCTTTTTCTCTTGTTTTATTTACTTTCCTTACAAATGTATCTGTTGCCCCTTTTATTGCCTCCTTTAGTTTCGCCCATTGCAATTTCACTTCCCTTATCCCCTCCCACCCTGCCAACTCCTCCTTCAGGTACTTGGCCATTTTGCTGAAGTCAGTGTTTGTGAAGTCTAGGGCTTCGAGCTTTCTGTGATTGGATTCTACCTTGGCTTTTATCTCAAACCACACCATATGATGATCGCTGCTGCTCACATGGGCACCCACCCGGATATTCAACACTCTATCTCCATTGGTGAGCACTAAATCCAGTACCGAGAACTCCCTGGTCGGTTCCATCACCATTGTCTAAGTAATGCATCTTGGAAGGCATCCAGTTTTTTTTTACTTCTTTCCAAATTTGCTGAAGGAATACTCCAATCCACATTGTGTAGATTAAAGTCACCCAATATGATCACTTCCCCCTTCATGGCTATCTTTGCAATATCAGCACTCAATTCTCTATCCATTTCTTCGGTTTGAGTTAGAGGCCTGTAGACTACACAAGTATAGATGATAGTGCCATCTGCTCTTTCCAACACAATCCACAGCGCTTTTTCTTTTCCCCAAGTCTCCTGCATTTCAGCAGTTTCAATATTGTTTTGACATATAGGGCTACTCCTCCTCCTTTTCTACCCTCTCTATTTCTTCTAAATAGATTATAGCCAGCTATGGCTATATCCCATTCATGTGACTTGTTAAACCATGTTTCTGTAATGGCCACAATGTCCAAGTCCATTTCCACCATTAGGGCTTCCAGATCAGGAACTTTGTTGGCTAGGCTTTGAGCATTTGTGCTCATTGCTTTTCAGCATTTGTTGACTGGCTTGACTGTGTTTAGCATGGATTTTGTTCTGCACGCCCCTTCCCACTTGCCATTGATGTGTGGTTTAAAAGTGTAGCTGTTTCCAATGTCATTTTGCTTTTGCTGGGAGTGATGTCCTGAACTTGTCCTCCTCCATCCATCACCCCCTTTCCCTAGTTTAAATGCCTGTCCACATACTGCCTGAAGTTTCCTCTTAAGATCCTTTTCCCTGCGATAGAGAGATGCAGTCCATCAGCACAGTATAGTATCTTGTTGAGCCATTTGTTTTCCCAGTCGCCAATATATCTAAATTCTTCTTGTTTGCACCAGATTTGGAGCCATGTATTATTTTATTTATTTTATTTATTTAACTGCATTTATATACCGCTTTTCACCGGGTCAAAGCAGTGTAACATAAAAGGGGGGGGGGCAGAAATCAGTGTGGGGGGGGGCCTTCACCTGGGGGCCAACATTGATGATTCAAACAGGTGGAGAAGTCTTAGGGAATAGACAGTTGTTTATGCGATGCAGTCTTTCTGCCACCTTACCATGAACATGTAGAACTTCTGCGAATGCTATAGTGTTAACAATGGGCTTGAGTTTCTCTCCCAAAGTCTGGAAGTCCCTTTGAACTGCAGAGGAACTTCGGCTGCCTTTCTGTTCAGCAACTGGGGATCGTGGCTCTTGAAAGGCAACCGGATGTCATGGCGCCGCGGCTCCATTCAGGAGCCTTGACTGAGTTTGCCAGGCTGGGCCGGTATGTGCAGGCCAACTGGGATCGGAGTCCAGCCTGCACGTACAGGCCTAGATGCGATTCTGATCCCATGGGGCTAGACATGACCCGTGGGATCAGAATCCCATCTCACTCTGTGCATCCGGTTCCAACCAGGCACACAGAGGGCCGGGACGTCCAGGATAGAATCGGGCCCTAAGTATTTAAATAAAAAACTGGAATCTTAAGATTTTGATTTTTCAAAAAGTTAGCTTCTCCCTTTGTTATACAACCTAGAGAATGAGACTCATCCACTATAACCTGAATCTGCTGTACTAACTCCCTAGCAGGGTCCCTAGGTAATAGCTTATCTAATGGATTAGATAATTGTCTATAGGCATCACTTTTATATTGATCTTTATGCAAAATTACAATAGGACCTTCTGTACCAACAGGTTTAATCATCATTTGAGAATAAGAGGCTAACTCTGGAAGAGCAATTATGCCCTTTTTAGTAAGATTTTGGAAAACTCTAGAATACTGTTGTTCCAATTTTTCAATATCTCTAAGCACAAATCTTTTAATGTAGCAATATGAGAATCCATAGCTCCTGTAGGAACCACCTAGATTTAAGCCTAAAAATGGACAAATCAGGCCTGATATTCAGTGGTGGTTAGTACTTCTAAAGCACATAGCCATCACCACTAAACCTCAACCTGTTATTCAATGCCGGAGCCATATACAGCCACTGACATTGAATATCTGGGTATGCCGAATGGCTTGGATGCTAACCGGTCAGCTGCAATATTAAGCCATTGCCCACTTAGCTTCCATAGTTAAAGATAGGCCAACTTCGGGGAACAAGATGGCCACAGGTAGGTGTGAACTGTAAGGAACATTTCCTATGATGGGCAAAAGGAAGGCTAAATCAGGCCCTAAACCCTCTCAGACACCGGTGGTGTCTTCCCCCTTACCTTCTGGGACTTTAGATCCTTTTCTAATTCATACCTCACAGTGGCCAGGGATACCAGCGATAGAGAGTTCTATTGGTTGCTTGACGGAGCGGGAGTGCTTGTCAAGCGGTTCGGGGCCTGAGATCACGTCGCCTAAAGCAGCCTCACTGGGACTTTCTTCTGAGTGCTTGGTGGAGTCGGTTTGGTCCCAGAGTGGTAGCCATCGGCTGCTGGAGGATCAGTAGCAGAGCAGAGTGGAGTAGAGCATGAAGTTGCTCTTCCGGGTCAGTGCTCCAGTGGTGAGATGCTGCAATTGGCGGTGGGAGGCTTGGCTGTTTGCCCAGCTTCGTCTGGTGTTTCCCCATTGGCTCTGCAGACTTCAGATGATAGACTGGGTATGTTTGGAGCTCCTGGTTCCTTTGTCCTTGTAGGCCCAGAGGTTTTTACCTTGGAGTCTATCGGGACAGCCACAGCCAGCCTCGGGGAAACGCTGTTCCCACAGACTCAGACTCTGACAGCTTAAGTACAAGAGAATAAGCAATAATTACAGCAGTATACAGAAGCGACTTCCTCTTTACAAACTTTAATGGGTGATATGCAAACCGAGGCGGCTGGTGTGGAGGAAACTGCCACTGCTTTTCGTAAAGATGCTCTTGCTTTACAGGCTAGGATTGAGTTATTGGAGAACTTTGCTAGAAACTCTAATTTGTGCATTATTAATTTTGAACGTTCATCTGTCATAAGTGCTAGGGAGTTGTTTAAGCTTTATCTATCTGAAGTGCTTGGTATACCAACTGATTTGCACCTGCTGGTGACAGAGATCTATTATCTTCCCACCAGTAGAAGATCTTCTGGAGGTGCAGGGATCCCTGGAGTTCAACCAGTGGATTCAATTGATGTTTCCAGCAAGCAGCCAATGCATTTACAATTTTAGTTCCCTCCTCCTTTCCAAATTGTTCTGTTCCCTTTCTTCTTATACTGCCTTTCAAGGCTCTTTTTAACAGTTTTTATTATGTTCTGTCTTTAGTGTTTTATTCTGCACTCTCAAGTACCATTGAGTATATGTTCATTTCAGCTCATCTGTTGATAAGGTACTGTATCATTGTTTATGACTGCTACTATGTTAGATATATATATATATATATATATATATATATATATATATATATATATATACTGTATATATATATTTAATTTTTACCTCTAACTTTTTTCCTTTCCTGTTGCATGCAGCATGCTCTTTATGATTGATTATTATGCTTTTTATTATTTTTAACTATTATCTATTAGATGATGTTTTTATTTCTTATTTTCTATTGACTTTGATTGTGGTGTTTTTAATTATTTATATGTACAATTTTATATCATTTAACTTTGTACACTCAGAAGGTATCAGTGCTCATTTATTAATTTATTTATCACATGTTTTTATGTGTTTTAATGTTTACTAGTGGTCACAGTCCCCTGAAGAAGGCCGGTGTGGCCGAAACACGTATAGGGCTGACCCCCTCAATAAGCTTTGTTCCTTCCAAGGGTTCCTCATTGCCTGCTTTGTTTTTTGTGTGCTGTTTTTCTGCAGGTGGGGTACTTTTTTTGTTTCAATTGATGTTTCTACTTTGCTGGAATCATCAGACATGGAGACTTTTAGTCCTACTACCTTGTTAGTGACTTTTTCGCTCCCATCAGACTGGGATTAGTTTCTTAGGTTTATTTTCATAAGAGGGTTATTGATTTCAAGGGTTTAAATGTCCGGTTTTTTATGGACTTTTCCTGGGCAACACAATGGCGGAGGAAGGAATTCCTTTTTCTCTGTCCAGGAATCCAGTAGCTGGGTGGACAATTTTTTCTTAAATTTCCTTGCAAATGCTTGGTTAAATTTCAGTCTATTTCCTTAGGTTTTTTTAACCTTCTCAGCTGCTGGCGCTTTTGGATTCTCATAGGGCTAATACAAGTGTGTATTCCCCCACTGTATGAAGGTATTATACAGTCCTGGTTAGCACCTGCCCTGTTTCCTATATTTGTGGCTTATATTGTATTTTTGCCTTGTTTTTGTCCCCTTTGTATGGTGGGCTGGTGTAGGGGTCAAATTGTATTGCCAAATAGGTATTTCTTTTGTTTTGGTTTTCCTGCAAATGTTTCTGTATTTCCTTTTCCTCTTTTCCCTGAGCATTTTTTTTATAAATGCTTGATATTGTGTTAAAATGAGAAATATTTAAAAAAAAGATAGGCCAGCTTTTCCCGTGCCTATCTTTACCCATGGTTCACTAACCGGGCATTGGCTCAATATTGCCGCTACCCAGTTAGCGACAGGTGCTACCTCCACTCTGCCCCGGAACACTAATGACACACCCCAATGCTACACGTTTTAGTACTGGGTCGTGTAGCGGCGGAACCCGTGGATATTCAGCAGCAGTAACCATGTTAGTGCCGCTGGATATCCCTCTAAGAAACATTAACACGGTTTACAGGTCTGTAAACCATTGTAAATGCCTTTGAATATCGGGCCCATCATTGCCAAATACAAAACAGTAGCAATACCCATGAGAATTACCACAACCAACTGTGAGTATTGCTCCTATTTTGTATTGTGATGAAGATGGCTCAGTGGCAAAATGTATTTAGTTATTCTCAATACTGAAAAAGTCCTTATTGCTTCAACAGGAACAAAGAGAGGAGGGTTCATATTTAAATATGTTGTGCTCTTGATGGGTTAATTGCAAAAAATACAGATCTGTTTAGAGTTACACTGTAAATCTTTGATTGGGTATATTAAACAGCAGTTTATTCTCTGTGGACTGAGTCTTAATAAGGAACCTAATATTTTTTTTTAGATCATCCAATGTTTTTAGACAAATGGGCAGCCATCTTAAACAAGTGCTCCTTGGATCTCATGCTCCTTATTATTGAAATCATTCAAGAAGTATCAAAGACAGGGAGAATTACAGAAGCCCAAGAAGCTATTAAGAAAGTTATTGAACCAGCTAAATTTGATGCATTTTTAGCTTCACATAATCAGTCTTTGGAGAAATTTAGAATAGCCTTAAAGCAGACTAAATTAAGAAAGTTTCATTGGGACTCTGACGATTATGCAAAGGGCACTCTTTACCCATGTTTAAATGCAGATAAGAAAAATAGCATGAATAAGTTTCTTTTCAGTTTTCAGATGATACTTCTGGTGAAGAGTTCAGTGATGGTGTGAGAGGAGACAGGCTTTTTTTGGGAGAACGAGGAACTCATGTCAGCAGAAGCAGATACAGGAGATACAGAAGAAACATATAACAGAACTGGATTCCGTATACAGGAGCTGAGTGACCCAGGATGCTAACCAGATCACAGACAGCCAGGAATCTACATTTATAAATCTTTCAGATATTGACTTGAGTACAGACCAGCTCCTGATATTTGCAAAAGTGTTATCTTTTGTTCCAACTGCATTTCATAATCCTTTTTTATGTAGAAGGGATATGGCATAAATAGATTCAGAATCTTCAGGTACAATTACATTTTTCAAAAGCAGGGTAAGTGGCACAGCCTTCAATATTTCTTCCATTATGAAATATGCTGGTCTAGTCATCTGGAACTTCCATTGTTGCTCCTCTGCTTTTTGCTGTGATAGGGACGCTGATATTCCTGCTGGTTCTCACACATCCAGATCACCTGAATTTGGAGCTAGGTCTTTTGATAGGGTCCTTCCACCCTCATTATCTGTTGCTACCCTCTGTGAGGCAGACACCAAACTCTGAACAGCTGGTGTGACTTTCTACTGATCCGTGGAATGTGACAGGATCCAGAGATGGGGGGGGTCCTCACCACAGGGGTCAAGCTGTGCTTCAGGGAAGAAGTCACTCCTTCATTTCCATTCTCAGTGCCCAGAGAGCCATCCTCAAATTCTGACAAGGGAAGGACAAAGTAATCCATAGGGTCAGGCCTTGAGAATGAAACAGGGACAGGTAAAACAGAGTGTGTCCCAATTTAATCCTTTCTTTTCTGGCCCATAATAATATGGAATCAGAGCTTTCATGTTCCCAATCTCTGGTATGCTGCCATCTTGGATCTCCTCCTCCAATCAGCAACCAATCAGCAACTGGGAGCACAGTTTTTAAAAAGTCCTTTCCTACATGTAAAACAGGCTTTAAACATATAAAACGTTTTTATTTTTAAATTACCCTACACAACCACATAAATTGTTGAATATGAATATAATTATATGTTGCCTGAGATATTCTGCCTACTACAGTCTTGGTAGATTGTAAAGTGAACTCAATCATTGGCAAGAACAGGTCCCATATGACCTTTGTTATCGAAGTAGCCAAATCTTCTCTGAAGACTTCAAACAGTCTTGAAGGACTAGAAAAGGGGACTGCTACTTCTGGAGAGAGATCTGCAATTGTGAGTATATACTTCTGGGAATTTTTCTGAAGGGGACTTCTTAAGATTAAACCTGATTAATCTGTGAACCCAGTGTATTTGTTAAATCAGTCAGGGTCTAGTAGCAGCAGTTTGTTTAAATTTAAAACACAGAAGAGAGCTTTCTGGTTAGATTTCATACCCAGCATAGAGCTTATAGTTTACATTTAATACTCACTCAGGGCCTAGTATCAGCAAAGTACTTTTAGTTTAAATTTAAAACACAGAAGAGAGCTTTCTGGTTAAATTTAGAACCCAGCATAGAGCTTCTAGGTTAAATTTCATAATAAGTCAGAGCCTAGCAGCAGCAAAGAGCTTTTATTTAAATCAAATCAAAAAGGCAAAACAGGGTCAGTATTCTTTGAGCAACAAATAAAGTCTTCTAGAGACCTTTACAAAGAGGCCTTCTACCTAGGGGGCAAGAGACCTGTGAAACCTTTTCAATAGGTGTTAATGCCAGGTGGCAGGTCAAAAGGCCATTTTGGAAAGACTCCTTCTATCCAAGCAAGGACTGTTAATCACCCAGGAAGTTGGTCACAGCTTACCTCAGAAGCACAGGACAGGGTACTGTGTAGCAGCCCTCTTTTAATAAGTTTTATTTCCCTCCCTCCCTCCCTCCCCAACACCCACCCAGCCCTGGGATAATTGTAGCTTTATAGGTACTTACACATCTTAAAGGAAAGGAGGTGCTCTCAGGTGTAGCTCGTTATCCAAATCAGCTAGACACTAAGGGCCTGAGATTAATTAAGCTTCAGGTGAACAAGGTATATTAAACGTATTAGGTACAATTGTATTAGTATAAGTATCCATAGCAACCCTTAGAAAGTAAAGATCTTAAAGATCTAAACACAAGCTTAAAACTAAGATGCAGACAGCAGTCCAGCAGCAAGATGGGGGCTTTCCAGTCTTTTGCATTGAGTGTCACATGTATGATTTTCTCCCAGTTGGTGAGAGGTCTTATGTGTGCACTAGGTGCAAGGAGCTCTTTGCTCTCAGGGAACGAGTCCATTCCTTAGAGGCTAGAATAGCAGACTTGGAAGACATAAGAAAGACAGAAAGGTTCATAGAGGAGACCTACAGGGATATAGTCCTGAAGTCCCACCTCCAGTCTAGCAGCATCCCAGTTGCCATGGAGGAGAAAGGTCAAGTGACAGGAGAGCATCACCCTGGTGTGGCAGGAAGTGATCCTGTAACTAGGACCTGTCCTTCAGGTGATGTAAAACCCTCTCACACCAAGAAAGTTTCTCCAGGGCCATGTGCCCATGAGGGAAGGGTTAGGACAGCCGTTATAGTTGGTGATTCGATCATTAGGCATGTAGATAGCTGGGTGGCATGTGGACGTGAGGATCGCCTGGTAACATGTCTGCCTGGTGCGAAGGTAGCGGACCTCACGCGCCACCTAGATAAAGTCTTAGATAGTGCTGGGAGGAGTCTGCTGTCTTGGTACATGTCAGTACCAATGATATAGGAAAATGTGGTAGGGAGGTTTTGGAGGCTAAATTTAGGCTTTTAGGTAGGAAGGTGAAATCCAGAACTTCCAGGATAGTGTTCTCTGAAATGCTTCCTGTTCCATGCGCAGGACCAAAAGGCAGGCAGAGCCCCGGAGTCTCAATGTGTGGATGTAACGATGGTGCAAGGATGAGGGTTTTGGATTTGTTAGGAACTGGGGAATATTCTGGGGAAAGGAGGGGCCCTTCCGAAAGATGGGCTTCACCTTAAATGGGATGGAACCAGGCTGCTGGCATTAACCTTTAAAAAGGAGATAGAGCAGCTTTTAAACTAGGCAATAGGAGAAAGCCGACAGTCACGCAAGAGCGCAAGGTTTGGAAGAATGTATCCTTGAAGGATACTGCCAAAAGCAGAGAGGTTCCAAAAAAGAGTAAAGTAACCCAAATGCCCTCGAGTATGGAGCAGACAGAGATTAAAGATACCAAATTACCCATGCCTACCAATAGCCAAATGAATATGAATAAAATACAGTCTCTAAAATGCTTGTTTGCAAATGCTATAAGTCGAAAAAATAAGATGGGAGAGTTAGAATATATAGCACTAAATGAGAGGTTTGATATGATTGGAATCTCAGAGACATGGTGGAAGGAGGACAACCAGTGGGATACTGTGAAACCTGGGTACAAACTATATCGTAATGATAGAGTTGATCAAATTGGTGGAGGGGTTGCCCTCTATGTTAGAGAGGGCAGTGAGTCAGAAAGGATTAAAGTTTTGCAGGAAAAAAAAATTGCTGTAGAATCACTATGGATTGAAATTCCATGAAAAAAGGGGAAGGCGATGGCAGTGGGGGTGTACTATCGACCACCTGGCCAGAATGAACAAATGGATGATGAAATGCTCAAAGAAATCAAGGAAGCTAACAAAAGTTACAGCACAGTAATAATAATGGGTGATTTCAATTACCCCGGTATCGACTGGGCCAGTGTCACGGCAGGACATGATAGGGAGATATAGTTCCTAGATTAAATAAATGACTGCTTCTTGGAGCAGCTGGTTCATGAACCGACCAGAGTGGAAGCCATATTGGACCTAGTCCTTAGTGGAACACCAGATCTGGTGCAAGAAATAAGGTTGTTGGGGCCACTTGGCAATAGTGATCATAGCATGATTGCGTTTGACCTAATTAATGGTGGAGGGATGGTAAGGAAATCCACAGTACTACCTTTTAACTTTCGAAAGGAAGACTATGATAAAATGGGGAAAATAGTTAAGAAAAAACTAAAAGGAGCAGTTGCAAAGGTTAAAGATTTACATCAAGCTTGGGTGTTGTTGAAAAATATTATTTTGGAAGCCCAGACCAGCTGTATTCCACGCTTTAAGAAAAGTGGAAGGAAGTCCAAAAAACTGCCAGCATGGTTTAAAGGTGAGGTCAGAGAGGATGTTGTTGCCAAAAAAGCATCTTTCAGGAAATGGAAAAAAAGAGCCAAACGAGGAAACCTGGAAACAGCACAAGCACTGGTAAGTTAAATGCAAGGCATTGATAAGGCAGGCAAAGGGAGAATTTGAGAAGAAGCTTGCTGCGGAAGCAAAAACAAGTAATAAAGACTTTTTCAATACATTTGTAGCAAAAAAACGGTGAGAGATTCAGTTGGTCCATTAGATGATAGAGGGGTTAAAGGGGCACTAAGAATGACAAGGCGATAGCGGAGAGACTGAATGAATTCTTTGCTTCATTCTTTACTGAGGAAGATGTAGGGATGTTACCCATGACTGAAGTGGTATTTAAAGGTGCGGAAGAATTGAAGGAAATATCAATACATCGGGAAGATGTATTAGAACTATTAGATTATTTGAAGAGTAGCAAATAACCTGGGCCGGATGATATGCATTCAAGGGTGTTGAAAGAACTTAAATATGAGATTGCAGACCTGCTATTAGTAATCTGTGAACTATCATTAAAATCATCTGTAATACCTGAAGATTGGAGGATGGCGAACGTAACACCAATTTTTAAAAAGGGTTCCAGGGGTGATCCGGGAAACTACAGACCGGTGAGCCTCACGTCAGTACCGGGAAAAATGGTAGAAACCATCATAAAGAACAAAATTGCTGAACATGTAGGTAGTCATGGCTTAATGGGAGACAGCCAACATGACTTTTGACAAGGAAGATCTTATCTTACTAATCTGTTATGTATTTTTGAAGGTGTGAATAAACAAGTAGACAAAGGTGAGTCGGTTGATATAGTGTATTTGGACTTTCAGAAAGCCTTTGACAAGGTCCCTCATCAGAGACCTTTGGCAAAACTATAGAGTCATGGGATAGCAGGCAATGTATAATTGTGGATCAGGAACTGGTTAAAAGATAGAAAGCAGAGGGTAGGTCTAAATGACCAATTTTCCCAATGGAGAAAGTTGAATAGTGGTGTACGCCAGGGATCTATGCTGGGTCTGCTGCTTTTTGATATATTCATAAATGTCCTGGAAAAGGGAATAACGAGTGAGGTTATCAAATTTGCAGATGACACAAAACTATTTAAAGTTGTTAAAACCCAAGAGGATTGTGGAAAATTGCAAGAGGATCTTGATAAATTGGAAGACTTGGCATCAAAATGGCAGATGAAATTTAATGTGGACAAGTGCAAAGTTATGCACCTAGGGAAGAACAACCCAAACTATGGTTACACGATGCAAGGTTCCACATTAGGAACCACCACCCAGGAAAAAGATTTAGGCATCATTGTGGATAACATGTTAAAACCCTCGGCCCAGTGTGCAACGGCGGCCAAGAGAGCAAATAGAATGCTAGGTATCATAAGGAAAGGAATGGAAAATAAAACAAAGGATATTATAATGCCTCTATATCATTCCATAGTGAGACCACACCTTGAATATTGTGTGCAATTCTGGTCGCCGTATCTTAAAAAGGATATAGCGTTATTTGAAAAAGTTCAGAGAAGAGCCACCAAAATGGTAAAGGGGATGGAAGGATACCCCTATGAAGAAAGGCTAAAAAGGTTAGGGCTCTTTAACCTGGAAAAGAGACGGCTGAGGGGAGATATTATAGAAGTCTATAAATTAATGAACGTAGTGGAACGGGTAAAAGTAGATCGATTGTATAAATTATCAGAATATAGAAAGTCTAGGGGACATGCAATGAAGCTACAGGGTAAACTATTTAAGACTAATAAAAGAAAATATTTTTCACTCAACGTGTAATCAAACTCTGGAATTTGTTACCAGAGGATGTAGTAAAGGCTGTTAGTGTAGCTGAGTTTAAAAAAATGTTTGTACAAGTTCCTGGAGGAAAGGTCCATAAACCATTATTAAGAAGGGACCCAGGATATCAATACTTGACCCAATACAAGCATTGTGGAACCTGTGTCTTTTTGGGAAACTGCTAGGTACGTATGATCTGGATTGGACACTGTTGGAAAAAGGATACTGTGCTTGATGGACCTTGGTCTGACCCAGTATGGCATATCTTATGTTCTTATGTTATGTTCTTATAATCTTAAGAATATTTGAGTAAAAACTATTTTACTAGGATTTACTCATCAGAAAATCCTAATCAAATACTCTTAGGGATGTGAAGGCATACCACTTTACTAAGCAGGACATTAGCTGAGACACTGGAGAGGTCAAGAGACTTTGGATCATCTTGGAAAGAGGGCCACTCTAAAATATTTTATGAGGGAAAAGGGAGATCATAGTGGAGGTGTTTATTTAAGGTGCTTAAAATATTTGAACTCTGGCAGGCCAATGTAGACTTACATAAGAACATGATATGCCATACTGGGTCAGACCAAGGTCCATCAAGCCCAGTATTCTGTTTCCAACAGTGGCCAATCTAGGTCATATGTACTGTCCCCCGCAGCCCCCTCTGGTGGCGGCGTAGTGGTTCCACGGGGCTGGGGAGCGCATAAGAAATAGGGGTTTTAGGGTTGACCTGTTGTGAGGGTCAATGAGGTAGCAGCCCTCTGTGTCAGCCTCATGGTCAACTTCCCAAAAAGCAACTCTTAGCCAAGTGTAGGGTAAAGAAAAGGCATTTATTTCACCTTTGCGCAAAAAGAAGTTCAAAATAGGCGGTTATGAGTAACAGAGCGATAATTATCCTTGTATCAAAATGTAAATCAGCAAAACATTCAAAGTAACATTGTCAACCTTTACAAACTCAAAGCATAAGGACTCCTGTATTCTTTTCATACATTGGGTTTTGCTTCCCTTAACTTAAACCCGTCTCATTGTGCAATAATTACAGTCCATCGGTTCGATGGCTTCCATAACCTCAGATTCCCCTGGCAGCCATTCCATTTCTGAGGGGTCCGAATCTGATGTCTCAGGGATGTTAAAATCTGACTTTCTAAAAGCATGCCATACCGTATCCCAGTGTTGGCTTGACAGTTTGGGGCGTCGGCTTTTAGGTATGTTGTAACACCCTGGATTTTTTTCTGTTACAGGATTAAAAGTTTGCTTGTTCCAGTCTTTGGCAGCACTAACCTTTTTCCTATAAAGATTATCTGGTATTTCTGGTTTAAAACTGTCCTTATCATCCAGATAAAAGTTAGTCCTTGGTTTCTCTCTTGGTCTAGGCCTTGGTAGACAATTACAGGCACCAACTGTTTCCCCTTTAAACTTCCTGCAATCCCTTTTGTGTAAGGCTTGAGGCCTAGTCTGAATGTCCTCCGCTTCAGGCAGTTTCCAGTGATCCCAGGATATCTTTCCTGCTTTAGAATAGGGTATAACTCTTTTGAGGCAGGGCTGCTGCTGAGGCGCCTGTCTTCCACCTCCACCCCTGTGGCAGTTGGCTACTGGCCGCTAGCCCCTCTCAGCTATGTCCTCTTCCCCATGCCTCTGAATCTTTCTTTCATCTTTCAGGTCACTTTTATAAAAACTTTTAAAAGTACCTTTTCCTCCTTGAAGGTTCCTTTCCAGTGGATATATCTTCCTCTTCTTGTATCCCCGTCCTTCTCCTTGGACAAGGCTTCCTCTCCAGCTGGAAGGGTAAGCACCTCCTTCCTTGGCTGCACTCTGTAATACTGCCCCTTGCAGTTGTGTATGGCCTTCCTCTAGGCCTGCTCTTGGGTCTTCACCTCGGCCTGCTCTCCCAGTAGCTTTCACTCCTTGAGTTATTCTGGGTCTGTCAGTGACTTCACCCCAGTCTCTGACTCCGGCTTCTGGAGCTGCTCTTGGCACTGCTTCCTGTAATGCTCTCTGTGAAGCTCTCTGCCAAGCTCCTTGCCTCCCTTCTTGTAATGCTCTGTCCCTGCTTAAATCGAGACCAGCTGCTTCTGGGTCCTGCCCATAGAGGCGTGGTTCCTCTGCTTACAGGCTTGCTCTCCTGCTCCCTCTATGTGTACCTTCATGTAATTGCGGGTAAATCTTGTTTTTTTCAAGATTTAAAACTTTTTTTCTTTGTGTTAGAGGGCCTGCAGTATCACAGTACCTAGCAGTTTCCCCAAGAGACACAAGTTCCACAATGCTTGTACTGGGTCAAGCATTGATATCTTCGGTCACTTCTTAATAATGGTTTTATGGACCTTTCCTCCAGGAACTTGTCCAAACCTTTTTTAAACCCAGCTACACTAACAGCCTTTACTACATCCTCCGGTAACAAATTCCAGAGTTTGATTACACGTTGAGTGAAAAAATATTTTCTTTTGTTAGTCTTAAATAGTTTACCCTGTAGCTTCATTGCATGTCCCCTAGTGTTTCTATATTCTGATAAGGTAAACAATCGATCTACGTTTACCCGTTCCACTCCGTTCATTAATTTATAGACTTCTACCATATCTCCCCTCAGCCGTCTCTTTTCCAGGTTAAAGAGCCCTAACCTTTTTAGCCTTTCTTCATAGGAGTATCCTTCCATCCCCTTTACCATTTTGGTGGCTCTTCTCTGTACCTTTTCTAAAATCGCTATATCCTTTTTAAGATACGGTGACCAGAATTGCACACAATATTCAAGGTGCGGTCTCACCATGGAACGATATAGAGGCAATTATAATATCTTTTGTTTTATTTTCCATTCCTTTCCTTATCATACCTAGCATTCTATTTGCTCTCTTGGCCGCCGCTGCACACTGGGCCGAGGGTTTTAATATGGTATCCACAATGACGCCTAAATCTTTTTCCTGGGTGGTGGTTCCTAATGTGGAACCTTGCATCGTGTAACCATAGTTTGGGTTGTTCTTCCCTAGGTGCATAACCTTGCACTTGTCCACATTAAATTTCATCTGCCATTTTGATGCCCAGTCTTCCAGTTTATCAAGATCCTCTTGCAATTTTTCACAATCCTCTTGGGTTTTAACAACTTTAAATAGTTTTGTGTCATCTGCAAATTTGATAACCTCACTCGTTATTCCATTTTCCAGGTCATTTATGAATATGTCAAAAAGCAGCGGACCCAGCACAGATCCCTGGGGTACACCACTATTCACCTTTCTACATTGGGAAAATTGGCCATTTAGCCCTACCCTCTGCTTTCTATCTTTTAACCAGTTCCTGATCCACAATAGTACACTGCCTCCTATCCCATGACTCTTTAGTTTTGCCAAAAGTCTCTGATGAGGGACCTTGTCAAAGGCTTTCTGAAAGTCCAGATACACAATATCAACCGACTCACCTTTGTCCACCTGTTTATTCACTCCTTCAAAAAAACATAACAGATTAGTAAGACAAGATCTTCCTTGTCTAAAGCCATGTTTGCTGTCTCCCATTAGGTTGTGACTATCTACATGCTGAGTAATTTTATTCTTTATGATGGTTTCTATCATTTTTCCTGGTACTGACGTCAGGCTTACCGGTCTGTAGTTTCCCGGATCACCCCTGGAACCCTTTTTAAAAATTGGTGTTACATTGGCGATCCTCCAATCTTCAGGTATTAGAGATGATTTTAATGATAGTTCACAGATTACTGATAGCAGGTCTGCAATCTCATATTTCAGTTCTTTCAACACCCTTGGATGTATACCATCCAGCCCAGGTGATTTGCTACTCTTCAGTTTATCTAATAGTTGTAAGATATTTTCCTGATGTATCGATATTTCCTTCAATTCTTCCGCACCTTTAAATACCACTTCAGTCATGGGTAACATCCCTACATCTTCCTCAGTAAAGACCGAAGCAAAGAATTCATTCAGTCTCTCCGCTATTGCCTTGTCGCCTCTTAGTGCTCCTTTAACCCCTTTATCATCTAATGGACCAACTGACTCTCTTACAGGTTTTTTGCTACGAATGTACTTGAAAAGGTCTTTATTTCGCGTTTTTGCTTCCGCAGCAAGCTTCTTCTCAAATTCTCTCTTTGCCTGCCTTGTCAATGCCTTACATTTGACTTGCCAGTGCTTGTGTTGTTTCCAGGTTTTGTCGTTTGGCTCTTTTTTTTCCATTCCTGAAAGATGCTTTTTTGGCAACAACAGCCTCTCTGACCTCACCTTTAAACCATGCTGGCAGTTTTTTGGACTTCTTTCCACTTTTCTTAAAGCGTGGAATACAGCTGCTCTGGGCTTCCAAGATAGTATTTTTCAACAACACCCAAGCTTGATGTACGTCTTTAACCTTCGCAACTGCTCCTTTGCACAGATTAGCTGGGTTTTGGCGCACAAATTCAAGAAAAGGTTTTGCATATGAGCTAATTGTTTCTTCTCTATCTTGAGTGTACAGCACCAGCAACATTTTTATCACTTTGCTGAAGGGAGTGGTAAAAAAAGCAACGGCAGGGGAAGTGTGCTGGTACAATGTTATGTGCATGTGCTGTAATGCTATCTGGCACATAAATATCAGTATTCTAGCCAGAATAATATTCCTGTTTCTTAACAATGATAGTATTCTAAGCAGAACTTCTACACAGAATAATACTGCTGTATGTACCGCATGGCATTCCAGCACATGACCTTTGTTATCAAAGTATCCAGGTCTTCTCTGAAGACCTTAATCAACGTTATGAATATTTGAGCAAAAACTATCTTACTAGGATTTCCTCATCAGAAAATCCTAATCAAATACTCCTAGGAATGTGAAGGAAGAGTTTAGATAGGACATGAAGAGGGGAATTCACATGTCTGGTTAGAAAGTGTAGAATTCACATACTACTTTAGAAGAGGGGCTTCCAAATGTAGAACACTGAATTCAAAAAAGCATGGGACAAACAGAGGATCTCTAAAGGTAAAAAGGGGACTCTTGTAGTTGTTGATATGGAAGGACAGACTAGATAGGCCATGTGGTAGTTTTCTGTCGTCATATTTCTATGTTTCTATGTTTCTATCTTTCAAAATAGGAGGACTGCATGGGTATACATCTCCACATCCAGTGGAGCAGCAATTTAATATGCTGCATGGGTAAAAAAATGTTGACCCTCCTCCCCCCCAACACACATACATGTTCATTCTGGGGGGTATTTTGTGGGTAGTGGGTTAAGATCTGCTTCAGGGGTGGGGGGTTCTGGCTATGCACTTTCGAGGGGTGGGGGAGGAGATTAAGGTCCAGGACAGCAAGAAGCAGAGAAGGATAGAGATCTGGGGTATGACTGAGGGGCAAACCTTGATATTCACAGCTGCCCTTGCCCTAGGGGAAGGTATAAATGTCGATGTCTAGGATCCTTCTATGAGATGTGGATTCTCTATGTGAAATAGGGTCCATGGTTATACTGTCTCCAAATCACTCTGTCTCCCTGTCACAACCATTCCTCCATGAAACTTGAATGTGATGAGCATCCCCATGTCTGAAAAGCTCCTGTTCTAAAATGATATTTGCACATTTATGCATGTGTAAATGTTGCTTTTCAGACATGGGATGTTTCTAAAATAGCTCCCAAAATTTCTAGCAGTCTTCTCATACTTCTGTTAGACAGCTCCTTGGGCTGAAGATATCCCTAGACGTCTTTCCCTGTTTCACTCTATGCTTTCTCTCAGACCTGCTCTCATCCCTGTGCTTCTGCAGTTGCGGCTACCAAGCCTTAAATGATTCTATCACAGCAAAGGTCACATGCAGAAACTGCACAGCTTCATTGAGTATGTTAACAGGCTCCATTGCCTGTCTCTACCTGATATTAATACTGCAACATTATTTCCCTTGCAGTATGCCTTCCATGACTTATTTCACTTTAATGAATAGCACTTGAATAAGTTCACTAGTTAGACATATTCGTGTGTAATTTACATTCCACACAGTAGTTTTTTCTCATTAATATACTGAAATTTCTCTTTTGTTCTCACTGCTGTTTTATCTAATTAAAAAAGGTAGAAACTTAGGGCCCATTTTCCCAACACTTAGCCCGAGTTATCTGCTGCATGGCCCATTTTATTCCTATGCGCTGTGTGACAGATAGCTCGAGCAAAGTGTTAGTAAAAAGGAGCCCTTAATCTCTGTGATAAAAATTACTTTTCTGAAAGAGATGTCCTTGTGATACTGTGCTATTGAATTTAGTGATAATTGATAGGTGCATATCGCCATTTAATAAATAGACCCTAATATCTTTAACAGACTAAAAAAATGAAAACCTTCAAAGCAACAATAGGATGATATGGATACGTAGTATGTGATGTGATCATAAAAACAGATTCTTCAGATTGAACTTTGAAATGAACTGAGTTACAGTATATTAAATTGTCTTTAAATAAAGAGCAGAAAGAGTCGAAAGATTGAAAATTATCCCTGTCAACTGCTAATAAGGTTGTAAGTTCAAACATACCCTGAAATGTCTCTATATAAATGCTAGAAGTCTAAAAAATAAGATGGAAGAAATAAAGTATATAGCACTAAATGAAGCGATAGATATAATAGACATTTTAGAGACCTGGTGGAAGGAGAGTAACCAATGCCACACTGTGATACTAGGGTATAAATTCTAACACAATAATAGGGTGGATCAAACTGGGAGAGGGATAGCGCTATATGTTAAAGAGAGCATTGAGTCAAATAGAATAAAAATTCTGCAGGGAACAAAATGGGCCATTGAATCTTTATGAATAGAAATTCCATGTGAGAAGGGGAAGAAAAGAATGGTAGGAGTTTTACTACCTTCCATCTGGACAGAATAAGCATACAGATGATGAAATGTTCATAGAAATTAAGGAAGATAACAAATTTTGCAGCACAATACTGACGTCGAATTGATTACTGCCCCCCCCCTTCTTTGTTAAACCACTTTGACCCAGTGAAAAGTGGGATATAAATGCAGCTAAATAAATAAATTACATCAGGACATGCTAGGAAGGTAAAGTTACTAGATAAAATTAGTGCCTGCTTCATGGAGCGGCTGGTTTGGAGTGACTAGATCTAGTCTTTGTAGAACACAGGACTTGATGCAAGCACTAACTGTGTTGGGATTACTTGGTACTAGTGATTGCAATATGATAATATTTGATTTAATAACTGAAGTGAGTATACAAAGGAAATCTACCATGTCAGCACTAAACTTTCAAAAATAAAATGAGCAAAATGGTTAGAAAACAACTAAACAAGCAGCTACAGAGGTCAAGAGTTAACTTCAGGCATGTCCATTGTTAATAACATGATCTTGGAATCCCAGGTCAGTTGTATCCTATGCAGTAAGAAAATTGGAAAAAAGGCCAATGACAGCCTGCATCATTAAAAGATGAGGTCAAAGAGGCTATTAGAGCCAGAAAAACATCTTTCAAAAAATGGAAAAGAAATCAAATGAAGAAAACAGGAAATAGCATAAGCACTGGCAAATTAATTGCAAACATTGAGAAGAAAGGCATAAGAGAATTTGAGAAGAAGCTTGTCATAAGGACAAAAACCCACTATAAAAACTTTTCATGCTTGGCAAGATAGAAGGTCAACGGAAAAGAGGAAGGCCAGCAATGAGATGGATCGATACAATAACAGCAGCTACGGGTACCAGTCTGTCAACAATGAGCCGCTTGACTGAAGACCAAACACAGTTTAGGATAGCAATCCAGAGGGTCGCCATGAGTCGACTCTGACTTGACGGAACTTAACAACAACAACAACAACATAAAAACATTTCAGGTAGATTCAAAGCAAAAAGCATGTGAGAGAGTCAGCTGAACTATTAAATAATCAAGGGGTAAACGGGGCACTCAGGGAGCACAAGGACATACCTGAGAAACTAAATTAATTCTTTTCTTTGTTCTTTACTGAGGAAGATGTAAGGAAGTTACCCATGCCAGAAAAGATATTTAAAGGTCGGAAGAGCTGAATCATATCTCAGCAAACTTGGGAGATATCGTAGAACAAATTGACAAAACAAAGAATAGCAAATTGCCTGAACCGGATGGTATATACTCCAAAGCAATGAAAGCACTCAAAGGGGAAATTTCAGAACTGCTATTAGTAATTTTTAACCTACCATTCTAATCATCGATGTTATCTAAAGACTGGAGGATGGCAAACATAATGTCAATTTTTAAAAAGGGCTCCTGGGGTGATCTGAGAAATGAAAGACTAGTAAGCCTGACATCAGTACCATGCAAAATATTCCAAACCATCATAAAGAACAAAAGTATTAAATATAGACAGACATGATTTAATGGGACAAAGTCAACATGGATTCAGCCAAGGGAAGTCTTGCCTCACCAATATGATACATTTCTTTGAAAGCATGAATAAACATTTGGATAAAAGTGAGCCAGTTGATATAAGAGGTTATTTTAGAAGCCCTATTCATGATATAAATATGTCAGTGTCACCAGAAAACTGTGCAAGTTATAGACACACATAAATTGCAATTTTAGAAAGGCCATGAGCTGTATGTTTTCTTTGCAGGCACACCTACATGCATATGACTCTGCTTGGGGAGTTCCAGGGGCATTTCTGGATGGGGCTATGGGTGGTGTCTGGGCTTGCACATCCAGGACCTATTTCATAATCACTTTGATATATGCAGGACAGTGGCCCTAAACGTTTCATGCTGTACCTGCTATAAAGCATGAATAAGAATGGGACTTTGCTGTCTTTTTGGACTGGTTGTGTTGTTGGTGATGAGAGGAAAATGGCTTGTGAATCATAAGCTTGGCTGTCATCTGTGTACATGCAGGTTGTCTCCCCTGTGCTTTTCTGCTATCCTATGATAGTCTCCAAACCAACCTCTTCCCAACCTTCCAAATCACATGCACATTGTGCATCTACCCTGTCCCTTGCTATATTCATGATCTCTGTGCCCAAGAGTCCTGTGTCTCCTGTGCTGTTCTGTAATCCTCAGCCTCTGTGTTTCTGTGCGGGTCCCTGCTGTATGTCTGTTTATACCATGCTGTAATCCTCTATGTCTCTGTGTTCATCTTTTTTTTTGTCTCTGTATGTCTGCTCTAACTGTGTGCTGGGTGTAGAACTGTGAGTGGCTGGGGAGGTGAGTGGGTATAAGAGTGTGTGGAGCTGTTTCTGTGATGGCCTGAGTGCTAATGATGGGAGGTAGTCACTATGGAGGAAATGAAGACATTGTTTGTGCTGGCACTGCTGCAGAGGCACCCATATAATAGGGTTTATAAGCCCAGGACACAATTCATGGACCTCAAAGAGGAACAGTGCCTCACCAGTTACCACTTCACTATGGCAGCCATCTACCACCTCTGCCAGGAGATAAAGCCACTCTTCCACTCCATCACACACAGGGTCAGTCCATGCTCAAGAGCACCATGTCCTTCAGCATTCTAGCCTCCGGCAATTTCCAGTCTGTGATGGCTGCCAGTAAGCTGTATCACAGTGCATCTCTCAGTTCCTGATGGTCTTCCTAACCCACTAGCTAACTATGTAGCCTTCCCACAGACTATGCAACAAATCATGCTACAATTCATGTTACAATTCCATGTGGTGGATGGATTCCACAAATCATACTACAATTCCATGAGGTGGATGAATTCCCATTAACATTGGAGCTGATTGACTATATACTGTTCATGTAGCCCTCTGCCCTTACAAGGGAGGGAGAACACCTATTGGAACAGAAAAGCATTCCATTCCCTCAAAGTGCAGGTCATGTGCAATGTGTTGGGTGAGATAATGGATGTATTTTCTAGATTTCCAAGTTCTTGAATTGATGCCTATATCCTCACCCACTTCAGAATCTACTAGAGATTTCAGAGCCACAAAATAACCAGTGGATGGCTGCTAGGTAACATCCCAATTACCCTCTTTGTACAGGAAAACACTTGGAGGGCCCCCAGGTCCCTGGGAGATGCAACACCTGGCAGACAGAGGCTATGCCTGCACTGTGCACCAACCACACAAAACAGTCAGGTCATACATCTGACATGTGTCCCTTTGTCTCCTTTCTTTGCAGGGGACAATATCCTGTTGTGGGGGTGAAGTGTGGATAGTTGCAGTATCCAGCTGCAGAGCCACAATGGGCATCTCCAAATATTGTATGTAGGATGGCAGGCTGTGTGGCAGAGTACCTGACTGACATGTGTCAGCATACTTGTATCACTTCCCACTGTACACCCCTTTCCTTGTGCTATCCAATGAATGGTAGCTGTATCAACGAGGCATGCCCATGGCTGAGGCTGGAGGGCTGATGTTATGGCCTCTTTGTGGCCTTTTATGAGGAGACATAAATGAGGTTGGTGCTCACACTGCAGGGGAGGGGGTGTAAAGATTGCTGGTGGCAGGTACAGGCCCACCAGCAGGCAGCATATAACATCAGTATTCATGGCACACCAAATTCTAGAGCCATCAGCACATTCTGTTACCTGCAAGACAAGCAGGAACTCATATACTTAAGGAGCAAGGAATCATCCAAAACTTTGGATCATAGTTGATGGGTATAGATATGTGAATCTGTGGAGGTCAAAGGCTGTGGAGGTGTCTTGAGCCTCATTACCTTGCTGAGAACCTTGAGCTGGCTATCTTTGATGGGGGTCTGACATCACTGAAGTACCATAGAGTGCCAGGTGTCATGGTGTAAGGTAGAGCCACACTGATATGTGGAAAGCTGACAGTTCATCTTTTGATGGTGCCATCTGGCACTAGCTGTGTGTTAGAGAAGGTGAGGAGCAACAGAGGCAGTCAGCTGCACGTTAAAGCAAGACAAAGGTGCAAGACACAGGTGCAAAGGTTAATGTTTATTTATGGCCAACAAAACCTGCCTTGGCTATATTACAAGGCTCCCTGCCTTTCATCCCCACTTTCTACTCTCCTGTCTGGAGTGGAGACGCATGCCATGTATTGGTTGATCATCACAACCATGGCATGCTTCTCCACTCTCAGCCCTTGCAGGCGCTCAACCATGAGATCCAGGGACTTGGAAATGGTATCAAAGCCCTGCTGCACCACAAATTCAAGGAACAATAGCCTGCCAAAGTGTCGGGAGAGTAAACGAAGGCATTTCCTCTCAGCTCTGGGAAATGTGCATCGCTAACATCTGCATTTTGTTTGGTACAAGAGGAAATTAATTTATAGTTTTATTTCTCCAGTGTTGTTGTAAATTCCAAGTTTGGCTTTTGGGGTTCCCAGTTTAATTATTGTCTTAATAGTTCTAAATTGTGATCCCTTGTTCTATGTTTGGTGATGGTCTATGTTTTGCATGTGTAACTGAGCTGTGGTATTCTGTTCATGTAGTTTCTATGTGACACAGTCCCACTTTCTTTCCCCAGTAGGAGATGTATGGTATTCTCTGAGATGTATTGGTTTCATATTTGCAATGCTGCCTTTTGATAGATAGGGTTTGGTGCTTTCTGTTATGATACAGCGGGTTTGCTGTGGGTTCTAAATGCGTGAACCCTACATTTTTCGGCATTTTGGGGGAGTGCTGTTTTCGGCGGCATTGCTTGTGAAACAAACACTCAATGGACAGAAGCTTTGAGGTTGATGTGTTCCAGCCAAACTGATTCCTCCTTCTACACTACATCAGAGAAGCTAAGTGCTTTATTCTCTCTGCTGGTTTGATCATTGCTGAGAGTTGGACTGAGTATTTTAAAAATTATAACAGTGTATACAAGTCCTTGTTTCATCCATGAGACCTCTGGTTTATTGGGACATTGTTGCTGACAGTAACGAGTGTTGCTTTGTCAGGTTTTAAAGCCGATGAGTGGCTGTTATTAACTGATTAAAATGGAGGGCTCACTTCGAGAAAAGGAAAGTTCCTTTTCACGGTGAGTGATCCGACAAAAAATTGGGGTTTAAAAAATTGGGGTTAACTGAATGGTTTCAGGGGCATTGTTTCACAATTAGTTTTTTGTGTGTTAGGGTTTAGCTCCAGTGATAAACTAAGTGAAATCAAGATCTATTTTTGTGGGTTCTAAATGGGCAGACAAGGCCTGGATCGGGTGGCGGGGACCTACCTTGTGCTGATCCCGGCCTTCAGGGGGGTTCCCAGGCCAGATTGCAGTTGTTTCAGCTGCTTATTCCACCTCCACAATAGAATAAGCAGCATGTCTCACCCCCAGTTACAGGACATACAGGGCCATGACCTGAATTGGCTCTGTACATCCTGATGCCTCGGCCCGTCCCTGTTCTGCCCACTGTCTGCCCCCTCCCTCCGCCCTGCCGTCTCTTGCCTATACTGTGGCTCTGATCATGCAGGGAGGGAGAGAGGGATGTGGAATCAGGACAGGACCTTTTCTCTAACGTATACATGTTATAAGATCTTTAAGTCTGTCCCCATATGGTTTATAACGAAGACCACTGACCATTTTGGTAGCCACCCTCTGCACTGACGCCACCTTGTTTATATACTTTTGAAGGTATGGTTTTCAGAATTGCACACAATTATCCAAATTAGGTTGCACCAGAGACTTATACAGAGGCACTATTTCCTCCTTTTTTCTGCTGGTCATTGCTCTCCCTATGCACCCAAGGATCATTCTGGCTTTCACCGTCGCCTTTTCTACCTGTTTAGCCACTTTAACATCTTAAGAAACAATCACACCCAGGTCCTGCTCTCCTTTCATGGAGAGAAGTAATTTGCCCCCTACATTGTACAACTCCCTTGGATTTTTGCAGCCTAGATGCATGACCCTGCATTTGTTAGTGTAAAATCTCAGCTGCCACATTCTTGACCATTTTTCAAGTTTAGCTAGATCCCTCCTCATGTTATCTACTCCTTCCTGGGTGTCTACTCTATTGCAGATTTTGGCATCATTCACAAGGATGCAAACCTTACCCAACAGTCCTTCCACAATACCACTAACAAAGATGCTAAAAATAATTGGACCAAGGATAGATCCCTGTGGCACACTACTGGCAACATCCTTCTCCACAAAGAGAGCTCTGTTTACATATATACATTGATGCCTCCCACTCAACCAGTTTTTAACCCAGTCACTTTAGGATCCATCCCTAGGGTGCTCAATTTATTTATGTTGCTTGTGTGGAACAGAGTCAAAGGCTTTACTGAAATCCAAGTACACCACATTTAGGGCTCTCCCTCAATCCAACTCTCTGGTCACCCAATCAAAGGAATCAATCGGATTTGTCTGATAAAACCTGCCTCTTGTATACCCATGTTGTCTCAGTTCCTGCTGTCCACTGTACTCCAGAGATCTCACTATCCTCTGTTTTAGCAGTGTTTCCATTAATTAACTAACCACAGAGGTCAGATTAGCCAGCCTATAGTTCTCAACCTCATCCTTAATTCCACTTTTGTGTAAAGGGACCACATGTGCCTTTCTCCAGTCCTCTGGAACCACTCCTGACCCTAAAGCAACACTGAAAAGGTCAATCAGTGGAGCCACTAGAATCTCCCTAGGTTTCTTCAAAATTATCAGATGTATCCCATCTGGCCCCATCGCTTTGTCTATTTTTAGTTAGGTAGTTTCTCACAAACACAATCTTCTGAAAAATGTTCAAGAGCTCCTTCACTTCTGTTCCTATTTGTGGGTGTTTTCTGAGGTCCTACTTCTGACTCTTCATTTATGAATACATAACAAAAATATTTGTTAAGCAATTCTGCTTTATCATCATCATCTTCTACATTTTTCTCCCCTTCCCCCTTGAGTCTGGCAATTCCACTTTTACACTTCCTCCTCTGGCTAACATATCTGAAAAATGTCTTGTGCCCCTCTTTTATTACATTGACTACCTCTTCTTTGTTTTGTATCTTTGCTTTCCTGATTACTATCCTAGCTTTTCTAAGTTTTTCTAAATATTGATGCTTGTCTTCCTCTCTCTGTGATCTCTTGTATTTTATGAAGGCTACCCTCTTTTTTCTTCACCTTTTCAGCTACACCTTTTGAGAACCATAGTGGCCTGAGTTTCCTTTTATATTTATTTACCTTTCTAACAAAAGGTTTGTTGCCCTTAAAATACCCCCTCTCAGTTTTGCCCATTGCTTTTCTATATCCTCCAGCTGTTCCTATCCTGCTAATGACTCCTTGAGGTATTGTCCCATCTTGGCATGTTTGTATTTGCATGTCTCTATAGACACGCAGATATCCTTTTACAAGTGTGTCTTATAGTCACTGCATGGAAGAAAGGCCTGGCATCTACTTCTGTCACACCTTGCCAAGAAAACCTAGGGGCTGGGTTGCCAGGAGTTAGCATTGACTCAACAGCACACAACAACAACAGTGTATTTAGACTTTCAAAAAACATTTGATGAAGTCTTACATTCCTGAGGAAATGAAAAAGTCTTGGAATAGGAGGCATTGTATGTATAAGGATAGTTTTGGAGAAGAATCCGATGCACCATCTTCTATCTGCGCCCTCTCAAGTTGAAGCCAGCTGGGTCCTGAAGATCACCATGGAGCCAACATTTCAACCTTACCAATCGTGATGTCTATAGTAAGCCTTGAGATTGGGTATCCCCGTACCCTCCCCACTCTTCCTTAAGCCAGCACAAGAAGAAAAAGGTAGTGCTTAGGCTTTTATTGCACAAAATCAAACTAGAAAGTCAACTATTCAGCACACAAAAGATCATCCCTAAAATTGTGCATTGTAAATGGTGAAAAAGATAAAGCAAGCATGGAAGAATGTTCATTTTAATCAATATGGTATGGCCTCTCCAAGAAATACTGTAGGCAACTTCACCCAAGAGCTCAGATCCAGCTGGATCTTAAGGAGCAAAGGTGCATAATTAACTTTTCTATAAATCATGAAAACATGAGGAAACCACAGTACCCAGGTATATCATGCTGAAAACCCATGAAAAAAAGTACAAGGCCAGGGGAGACCTCACTGAGAACTTAGTTCAGATTTTTCCCAATTGACATAATACCCTGCCACCTTACCAAAGTCCATAAGGAGCTGCTGCAATGCTGGGTCAGACAAATCTGCTGACCTATAAACAAAAACACATCATAGGTGTAAATGGAAAGTTTGTTCTCTACCCCATGCATGCGAAGCCCAATGATATCAGGAGAGGCACAGATACAGCATGCCAAGGGATCCAATTCTAAATCAAAAAGTGTCAGGGAAAGAGGGCAGCTCTGCCTTGTACAGTACTGCTCCAAATTTATAAGGAGGCATTCACTTGGAAATAAATAAAGCACGAGCACCCAGCCCAAAAAGGGCTTAGGAAATCCAAAGCAAAGTAAAACTGTGAAAAAGACAATGCTGCTCTAGTCAGTTGAAGGCCATCTTTGCATCAAGAGACAGCACCATACCCTTCAAACATCTACGTTTGATCATCTGAATAAAATGAAACAGATGCCAGGTACTATCTCTTTAATAACTGACCCCGGATAAAACCAATAGGCAGGAAACTTTCCAAATGTAGCTGCAAAATTATTGCCAACACTTTCATATCAATGTTAAGCAACAAATAGGCTGATAGGCCTCAATATCTTTGTGATCTCAATCTTTCTTAGGAATCAAAATCACCATAATAGCAAGAAGGGGCAGACCATATACACATACACCACCCAAGAAAGGGGACAAACCCTTCTGAAACATCTTGTAAATTCATTGGGATACATATCCAGTCCAGCCCGCTTATCAGACTGTAATCTTCCAATAGCTCACAGCACCTCTAACAAAGAGACCAGATGAGACAAAGCCCTACACTGTTCTTCCAATAATCTCGGCAAGGCCACTTAGTCGAGAAAAGATTTACAAACAGCATAAATGAGATCTCGATCAACTGCATACACAGTCTTCAAGTGGTCAACAAAAGGGCCTCAATATCCTTTGCAGCAGTACACACTCTGCCCCATTGATCTTGCAATCAGTCAATCATCTTGGCAGGGGCTCAGCGTCAGGCTGCTCTGGCCAATAAGGCACCTGTTGTATTACCATGCTCATAATAACACAACTTTGAAATTCTATTTTGTCCATGTCCAACTAGCACAAACAATCCTGAAGCAAACACAGCTGACAGTAAACACAAAGGGCCTGATTCTGTCCTGGGCATCCTGGCCCTCTGTGCGCCCGGTTGGAACCGGATGCACAGAGTTAAATGGGATTCTGATCCCACGGGGCAAGTCTAGCCCCGTGGGATCAGAATCACGTCCAGGCCTTTACATGCAGGCTGGGACCCCAATTCCAGTCACCTGCACATACAGGGCTTCCCCGGCTAACTCAGTCAGGGCTCCTGAATGGAGCTGCGGCGCCGTGGCATCCGGTAATGGAGCCGTGATTCCCGGCCGCTAGACAAGAAGTTTCATTCCCTGCAGTTCAACCCCCGATCTGGCCTCTCAAGGCCAGGGTCAGGCTGTGGGGAATCGCCTCTGTCCCCTCCCGCCTTTGCTGTGCCTTGGACCTCCTAGATCCACCCAACTAGGGGAACTTATTCCGCCTCATGGGTGGAATAAGTTCCCCATATAGGCAGCTGGCCTGAGACATACAGGGCTGACATTGGAATCAACCCTGTACATCCGGGGCTGCAGACCACCCACTGGCCTCCCTAACTCTGCCTCCACAATGCCCCTTTCCCACCCCCGTCTAACCTTCCGTACAATGTGCAGGGAAGTTAATCGGGGTCGGCAGAGGGGCCGAATAGCAGGGCTGGACATCCCAATGGGACATTCATCCCCACTATTCATACCTCGGAATGACCCCTAAGAAGAATAAGCATGCCTATGTTGCTACTCCAAAAGAACAGTCTGTTATTCCAGATGTTCCTTCTTCTCCTGGGACCAACACACTAAATGACTCAAATAATTAATAATATTCACACGAAGAACTGCTTTAAAAGTCTTCCAATACAGAAGTGGGTCATACACCTGAGGATTGTGAACCACCTGAAAATCACTGTGCACTTGCCAAAGGAGCATAGGAAAAATCCAAACGGCTATAGGACTAATGATATGGAGAAAAAATATTTAGTCCCGACAACCAGGATTAGCCATTTGCCCTATGTCCTGCAAGTGTAGATACTTGATCATGGCAAAAAGTGTCCAAGACTTCTCCTGACACCCTGAATGAGAGCTAGATCTATCTACTGTATTATTCATACATACATTCCAATCACCCCCAATAATCATGAGCAGGCCTATCCAACCATCTAGCTTGTGGGTAATGTGAATATAAAACTCATCAGAGACCTCATTAGGACCATATGCATTGACTAATAACTCAACAGAAGTCATTTTACAATGTAAAATAAGAAACTGACCCTCATCATTAGCTTCCATTCATTCCACCTCCAGAGGCAGGGAGCGATGAACCAGCAGACAAATACACACACCCCTACATCAGGAGCCAGATGAAGCAGAAAAGGCCTGGCCCACCTAATCCTTATGCACTTCTGGACAGAGGTCTCCTGCAAAGAGCAACATGCACTTTCTCCTTCATCAAGTCCTGTAAAAATCTTGAATGCTTAGTGGGGCTCAAGATCCCCAGAATTTTGAGTGAGACTATGCATAAAGAAGTACCCATCAAGACTAGAGGAAAAAAAATACCAGGTAACCACAAAACCTATAACATAGTAATATCAGACAGATTAAAGCCATGGACTGCATCTATCATGTAAAAAATGGCACGATCAGTGAAAGAAAGTAGTGAATTAAAAATAACACGCCCGGCATTAAAAAGAAAACCAACCAACCCCAAAGAACCCCCACTACCCCACCATCCCCTACTGCTACTCCCTTCTCCCAAATACAACCCAACCCAAAACATCTGCAGGCACAAGATGAAAGCAAACGGGGAAACCACAACGCAGAAAACATCCAACCTGCAAATAGGATATGAAGGTGGGAACCAAAATGGGCACCTTGGACCATAGTCGGAGAACTTAGCCAACTCCTCCACCCCCGCAAACATTCATATTCCCACCTTCCATTCATACCAGATCCCCCTCCCCCCCACATTCACAAACCCAAAAGCCAGGAATGTCCCACCTTCCACACATTCATAGCCCCCAGAAATCCCAATCCATAACATTATCATGTCAAGAACACAAACCAGACAGCTCAAACATCATAGTTGCCATCACAGTCTTCCAAACAAGCATCGCCAGAATATATGCTGCCCTTTAGGCTCCAACTCCCTAATATCACTGAGCTGACTTGGTATGTCCCAAGGACTGGGTTGAGAACCACTGCTTTAAACTGTTAACTATTGTTTTTAAAAGTTTGACTAATTGTCTGTATTTGTACATAATTAGATATGCACCAACACATGTACTTTGATTGGAGGTCTCTGATCTGCCCCAAGTAATCCCTTCCATCATGGATATTAGGTTGGTTTTCTCCCTGGGAATGCTCCTCAAAAGCGAATGATCAGCTTTTAGAGTTAAAATTGGAGCATAATTTATCAGCTTTTCAGAAACAAACATGCTTAATGATCACTTTATTGTCTGGTAATGATTAGAATGTAGACCCTGGTTTAGGCCCGTAAATGAGCTCTTCAGAATCAGGGTGGACATAAAAGTCCAGTCAGAGTAATCCAGAAGGTCCTTTTACAATAGGCCTGCACAGGGGCAGAGTTTGGGTGGAGTATGGGCAGAGTCAGAAAATACCTGCTCTTGAGAAGGCGTAATGCTCACACCAATCTAGGGCAATCTAGGGCTAATTGGTGCAGGGATGTACGCTAATATTTTATAGTCACATAGGAACATATGTGTATTTATAAAATAGGCAAAAAATAGGCAACTTACTGCACACTGAACCTATATACCTGCTATCAAATTACCCTCTTCATGCATCAGATCTGTTCAACTTTATTAATAAAACAGATTATATTATGCTTATTTTTTATATTTAGTTTAATAGCAGGATTTGTTTTACATTATGTTTATGTAACATTAGGATCTATTTTCGATTGGTTTGGTTGGTAATTTGTTGGTTGCAATGTCATTTTGCTCTAAAACGTTTATTGTATTTGAATTTTATGTATTGTCTGTATAGTTCCCCTTATTTGGGCATTTTGGGGAATATAAATATGAAACCAAACTGAAACCATATGATCCCTTTTTCATTCAATTTCAAACTTGTCTCTTGTTTTACTAGTACCATATAAGGCATGCATGCCCAGAAATAAATGGAAGCACATTTGCATTTAATTTACTTTTTTTTTTCAAACTAAAATCCTTCAAATGTGGACTAATTGATGCATACTTTAGTAGTGGGTGAGAATTTAAGATGCTCCTACTATAATCATGTCATCTATCCTCTAACTTGCCATCTAGACTTTTGTACCTATTTCCTTTTCAATTATAACCTATTCACTGAACAGAATTTTCCAGGATATATTCATATTCATAATCTAATGGCCTAAATTCAGACTTCATTATCAGACAAGTTGATATACATGGAAAGGGAAGACGACTGAATTGCAAGTACTGTAAAAAGAATTATTCCTTAAATTATTTATACCACTATAAAAAGGAGTCCAATACGCTTTTAGATGGCTTTCAAAAATAAACTGCATTTAAATTCATTAAGTACAGCAATAAAACAATACTGGGATCATGTCTCTGGGTATGTTTGCTCTCATACAAACTAAGGGGTATGGTTGTTGGAAAAAAAACAAAGAAAAGTAATAGCACCGCTGCATATACTTTCCCAGACCAAAATCTAGCTGCAGGCTACACATCCCCAGATAAAAGGCTGCAGCTTCATTGAAGAAGAAAGAAATTTGTCAATGTAGACCTTTGAAGTGTGCCAGAAATACAGTATAATCTGTTGGGAAAGGGTTAAATGCAAATAGAACCACAGTATCTAAGACAGACTGATCATGATACCTGATGGTAGTGGGCTTGCCTATGGTCAGTCACATCCTGTAATTCCACTAGGGTGCTAGATTTCAATGCTGAATTTGCTGTTGCCTACGCAGAATTATGTTAAACATGGCCCCAACTGAAAATCAATATTCTGCTTAAGTAACTGGCCCTCCAGTAATTTAATGAAGCTAAATTGCATTACACAGAGGTAAGGTGATGGGGGACCATTTTGTCTCAAGCTTTCCATTATACAGTGGCTGTACTGCTCTTTGCTGCAAGAGGACTTAAGTTACACACTTATTTCTTCTTGAAACTGATGCATTTCTTTTTATGAATACTGATTTAATTATCAACATTTCTAAGTTAAAAGAGATAGGTTATAGTTAAGACTGAACCACAATTTTGTAGTAAGGAAAAAAAAAACCACATTGCTTCTATAGTACGGATTTCATATTCCTTCCCTATGTAGAAAGAACTCTTGAAAATGTGATCATTGGATGTTAGACCTGTATTAAAAATGTAATTCTAAAAGATTCAAATCCATGACACACCTATATCAAAATAATTACTTCTAAGTTCTGTTCCAGACCTGAAAGCTACCTTGGAGCTACCTCTTAAAAACCCTATGCGCTTGTCAAACTAGGAATTTAAATGGGAAAAAAAGATGAATTTTGATTGATTGGTCAGTGATGCAAGCAATACTGTGCTTTTGCTTTCTGGTAACAAAAGCTTGTTAAAGTTGCATAAAGTACTTTCACCCTCGGTTTTACACACTCTGATATAAGGCAGTTGGTACAGTAATTTGAGATTATTGTACTATAACTCCAAACCACCGACAATGAGCGCACACATTATGACATCTACCACACTGTCCTATAACTTGTGTCACATTTGATGGCCCAAAAGCAAGGGCACAATTGCATTACACAATAGTTATGCTGTGCTCTCTATTATTAATTATTTTTTGTTATTGAGTTGTAAAACGCCACCTGGGGGAAACATTTCACAGTAGTATGTCTATATGATAGGCTGAAATGGAGCAGAACTGGTATCCTAAGAAATATTGCTGATCACTGGATATTCTTTCCAAAAATAATTGCATCATTGTGATATATACCAATGTTGTACGCAAGTGTACAGCACAGAACCAAGGCTGCCTACCAAACTTCTAAGGAAGTCTTCCGAAGGCATCAGAATATATTCCTTCATTTAATATGCATTGGAAAATATCTCGTACAGAGATCTAAGTATCAGCATACTAGTTAGTAAGGCACAAGGAGAGCAGAACTCCTGCAGACTAATCTTGGGTGCCCAACAAGCAAGAGCAAGAGATGAACACAGTTGCTTAAAAGGGTGCTTTATTGGAGTCCCCAACGCGTTTCGGCTGACGCCTTCTTCGGGGGGAGGGGTACTTTTATAAATAAAAATAATAGGAAAACAGCACATATTAAAAAACATTCACAGAGACATTAATGTATAAATAGATAAAAATACAATGTAAAAGTAAAATTAAGCATGTGACTTAGGACCTTTACATGTGGCACTTAAGAAAACATTTATATATAAGAACCATAATAAATTAGTTAAAAACAAGAAGTGCAAATAAAAAACAATTAAAACCATTAAAAAACAATTAAAAGACACCACAAATATAGACGCAGGGCAGAAAAGGGACTAATTCAAATCCAAAACACTGACAAATGTAGACATATTATGACTCACTAACTATGCACCGGAGTGCCGTTGGATTGATTTTAAGGTGTGGAGACCCTTTTGTATGGTCATCAATGGCGTGAGTCTCTTGCCACTACAATATGGAAAATTATAGGTTAATTTTTAAAAAAAAGAAGAAGTAAAACTGGTGTTTTATGAAGGAATCACCGTGAATAAAAAAGGAACCTTCCCGTTGTGACATTACTAGAGTGAAGTGTAATTATAAAATCAACTAAAAGATAAAACTTAAAATGCATACTGACTTATATTTGTACGAGTACATACAAAAAACATTGATCATAAATACCTGAAAAAGGTACACGACCAATGTTGTACGCAAGTGTACAGCACAGAACCAAGGCTGCCTACCAAACTTCTAAGGAAGTCTTCCGGAGGCTTCAGAATATATTCCTTCATTTAATATGCATTGGAAAATATCTCGTACAGAGATCTATGTATCAGCATACTAGTTAACCTGGAGGTAACTATCCATGTATAAACGCAACTGGGAATGCAAACAGGATGCTAAGTTGCTCTTCTTATTTTTCCCTCTAAACACTCCTCTCCCTGTCCTTCTTTCTCAGTCGCTATGGATAACTCTCTACTCCTCCCTATTTCCTCAGCTCACAACCTTGGATTCCTCTTTGATTCTTCTCTCTCCTTCTCCACACATATCCAGCTGATAACTAAAAACTGCCATTTCTTTCTCTATAACATCAACTAACTTTGCCCATTCTTTTCTGAACGCACTACTGAGACACCCACTCATTAGTCACCTCCCGTCTAGACTATTGTAACCTATTCCTTGCTGGTCTTGCTCTGAATCATCTCTCTCCCCTTCAATCTGTTCAATACTTTGCTGTGCGGCTAATCTTCTGCCAGCTTCATCATGCTTGAATTATCCCTCTTCTCAAGTCACTTCATTGGCTCCCTATCCATTTCCACATCCAGTTCAAACTTCTGCGGACCTATAAGTGCATTCACTCTGTAGATCCTCACTACCTTTCCTCACATCTCTCCCTACACCCCTACCCGGGAACTGTGCTCTTCTGGCAAATCGCTTCTATCTGTGCCCTTCTCTTCACTCCTTTCACCTTGCTGCTCCATATGCCTGGAACAAACTACCTGAGTCTGTATGTCAGGCGTCTTCTCTGATCCTTTTCAAATCCAGGCTGAAAACTCACCTCTTCACTGCTGCTTTCGGATCTTGACTCACCTGATTTCCTTTGTGTTTCCTTACCATTCCCCCGAGATGTATCCCATGTCTACAGCTACTGTGTTGTCTGTCTTGACTAGATTGTAAGCTCTGATGAGCAGGGACTGTCTCTTACATGTCTGTGCAGTGCTGCGTATGTCTTGTAGCGCTATACAGATGTTCAGTAGTAGTAGTAACCACTTAAGTAGAGGTATTATCAGCAGGGAAAAAGAAGGAATATTGCATCTATATGTTTCTTGTAAGACCCTACCTTGAGTACTATGTTCAATTCTGGAGGCTGTAACTTCATAAGAACATAAATAGTATGGAAACAATACTGAAAAGGGTTGCTGAAATGATGCAAGCTTTGCAACATAAAGCCTACTGAAAAAGGCTTCGGATAAAGACCATTAACTTTCCGGAGGAATGAAGAGATGGGGACAACAGTGAAACATTCAAATATTTGACAGGATTTAATAAATAATGGGAAGGTGAAGTCTTTCATAGAAAAGGAAATTGAAGGACAGGGAACAATGATACAAATAAAATGTAAACAAGTTGAAAAGTGCACATTTCGGAGGTAATTTTATAAGGAGCTGCGTAAAGTTGCAAACTATTAATGCAGCTAAGTCATGCATGCTTAGATACTTATGTGTGTGGACGGGCCTTTATGTGCATATATTTTAGTCGGTTTACATGCATCAGGCTGATGGTGCATACTTCACTGTGGGCATGCACAGGGGCAGAGCACAAATCTGCATGTGCAAGTTATAAAATACTATAATACTACAGTATGACTTAGAAAACATAGAACATGATGGCAGAAAAGGACCACATGGCCCATCTAGTCTGCCCTTCCATATCAACTACAATAGTCCTCTTTTTTCCTTCAGAGAGACTCTGTGTTTGTCCCATGCTTTTATAGAAACATAGAAACATGATGCAGAAAAAGACCACATGGCCCTACGCACATTCCTTAAAAATCTATGTGCGGGCATTTGCACCAGCCGCTAGAGTTCGTGTAAGTAATTGCAGCTAGATTTGCCATGTGCGTCCCATTATTCATGCCCCTATTTACTAAAACAGAATGCACACATCCTTGATTTTATAAAATAAACACAATAGATGCATGGCAAGTCGCCCATTACTTAGACACAGCTTTATAAAATCACCCTCTTAGAGTGTGACCTAATGATTCATTTTCCTTTTCCTGCACAGGTTCAGGCATGTCTAGGTGGGGACTTCAATTGAAATAGCCTTGGCAGGGCATACCAAGGACTATGTGAGTGGTGCGGTTGCACAGGGTGCAAGCAAGGAAGGGGCACTAATGTCATCACTGGGCTTCCAGAAAGCCCAATTGTAGCAGCAAAGCGCAGACAAACCAAAGGGAGGAGTAGCCTAGTGGTTGGGGCAAGGTACTTCAGGCCGGAAGGTCGGGGGTTCAAATCCCACTAGAGGACAGCAACCTTGGGCCGGAAGGACTGGGGTTTCTAGTCCCACAGATGCTCCTTGTGGTCTTGGGCAAGCCACTTAACCCTCCATTGCCCATGTTCCCTGTAAGTATTAGTGTATGTGTCTCATATCCCCGCGTGTTAAATGTATCCCCCAATTGTGTTGTGACCGCTTTGATTGAAGGATAAGGCGGTATACAAAACGGTCTAAATAAATAAATAAATAAATAAATAAATAATACCAGGAGTCTGTTCAAAAGGTCCAAATCATTTATTTGTGCACAAGTCTCGAACCAGTCAATTTCAAAATGGCTGAGCCAAGTTTTCAAGCATTACAACAACTTTTATAGACTTCTGTTCCATTCTAGGTATAGAAAAACATTTCATTGGTCCCGGTAATCTCCCGTACCTCCCGTACCTCTTCTATTGGTCCCGGTACTGATAAGTTTATCCAGTTATGTCCCTCCAGTGGGCATGACACCTGCATACCCCCTTCTAGTCCCAATTACAATGGTCAGTTCATCAACTTGTTACTTTCACACTTTCAAGGTTATAGAACCAATTTGTACGTGCAGAGGAGCTGGGCTCTGCAACTCATCTGTCAGCACTCCCAATTATTTCTTTGCAGATGTACTTTTTCTTATCAGTAACTTTTAAACATGTTTTTTCTGTATTTTTTCCATCTTTCAATACTACAGTTCTGCTTACCTAAGCTAATTCAATACTTCTACTGAGTTCTATCTTACAATAGCAGCATATTGGGGGATGTGCAATCCTATATGCCTCTCCACAGGCCTCATTTACAGGTCAAGCTAGCCATGCTGGCCTGCTTATGTTCGGACACTGTGGGTCACAGGCCTGCACCTGCCACATTCCCCCCTTTGATTAATCTCACCCTATTACTTAATAAGGTGTGAGAATTAAATCACTTTCTGAAGAATCACATCCTGGCTAAAGGATTTCTACCAGGACTGGCTGTATATAAAGCCATGATTTTTGTTGCGGTCTTCCGCTCTACTGTACTATCAATAGTGTTATGAATGGAACGCATACAACATGGGATTAAACATGGTAATAAGAAGATAACAGCAACAAGGATTAGTACCAATACGATGAAAGTCTTAAATCCTCCCACCCATGAAAAGAGGTTAGCAAACCAATTAGGAAATTTCAATGAGTGCCACGTCTGTACTGGCACATAAGCATGTCTTTGCATATCTTTAGCAATTTCTTCAACTACTTGACCTTTATCATCTATTTTCAAACAGCAATTGGTTAAGTTCAGCTTACCACATACTCCTCCTTCAGCTGCTAACAAATAATCAAGTGCTAAGCGGTTCTGATATATCGCAGTGCGCATCTGTGTACTTTGTCTAGCTAAAAGCGTGAGAGCACGACTAGTTTCATTGGTTATTATTTCAACTACTGCTTGTAAGCGAATAATACGATTAATCATATAAATTGGGGTACGATAACCATACATACCATCATCATTCCAAGTGGCGGGTCCATAATATTCAATGATTCTTTCTGGTGGCCAATCATCACCTTGCCATTTCTCCCACTTGCCTATCTGTAAGGCCTCTCTCTTCTGTCTTAGTGCTCTTTTGTGTCGGTGGGTAGTGTATACTGGGTATCCTAATTGTTCTCCATGCTCAGTGTTTAACAGGAAGAAAGAAGGTCTGATGGTTCCTAAGACACATGCTCCTCCCCAGTGTGGTGGGAGTTGTGCATACGCTCGGTTTCCACAGATCCAATATAGGCCAGGTGGGGCCTGCCAGGCTTGGATTTCAGCAAGGTTAGTCCATAGACCTGCAAGTTCAGGAAATCTGGCTAATGGGTTAGGAGGTTCAGGATGTCCAATTCCTGACCACCATGCTATCTTCTTGGTTGTGGCATTATAGTACTTTGGCTAAGACAGACCAGCTGTCCTACCTTTTGGGTGAACTGGGGTCCAGTTCTGGCATAGCAAAGACGTCCAACGATTGAGTGCGCTAACACCCATTCACTGGTAGTCTTGTGTAATTCAGTCTGATTGTAAATCATGGAATAATTCAATTCTTGGGCTTCCCATGGCCACTGATCTCCCATTTGGGTTCCGCCACAGAAATAACAATCTGTGATCTTAAGACTAGATACTACTGCTCCGGCTAATTCTAGAAATAAATTCTGTGAGGGGTGAGGGATCTCAAAACTTATTTACATGCATGGCTTCATAAAAAGTATTATGAATATGATATTTAGATGACTTGTGGGCTTGGGTATCAATCTGATATACACAATGGTCCCTGGATCTATTGCTCCTCCAGCAATACGTAAACCAAACTTATATCCTTGTTTCCATGCATGGGGATTGTGTATACGTAAGTGTAAGGGGTTACAAGCATCTTTCTGACATTTATCATTTGTGGTTGGCTTGGTTAAAGTAGCCATTCGTTTATCTATTTTCTCATCAGTTATACCAGTATTCCAGGTAGCATAAAAAAACACAACCCCAATACGGGCAATAGTAGTCTGCTGCTGGGGCAGTACTATAGCCTGGTTCCTTTTAACCTGTACACTTTCTCCATCCTGTGGCACCTTCTGGACACATATACTTATGGTCATTTCGATACGCTTTCTCCCATGTACCACAGGTGGAATAACTATCTCTATTAATAGCATTGCATGCATCAAAATTCAAAACAGCAGGTTTAGTAATGTCCTTAAGTGGCGGCGTTGCAGCTAATATAGGTCCATCTGCATCCTTCCATCTTATTTCCATCGTGTAATAGGATGGATTCTGATGCGGATTATAGCATGTTTTAATTTTTCCATGAGTGCAAACATTTAGTTCAGTGGTGTTTATAGATACACCGAGTTACTGTCCCCTTGCAGGTATAGTAAGAATGATAAAGCAAAGTCTGAGTTACTTTCAGTCCAATTCTAGTAGAAGTAATGCAGGCAGTGCATGGAGGTAAAGCATGAGTCTGTTCAAAACCTCCAAAGAAGGCAACCAAAGCAAAGCAAAAGTAGAGATGCATGTCGATGTTGATTGGAGTTCTTCTGAATCCTCAGCTTGCTGATCTTGATCACGACGTTCTATTATTCTTCGTCCCGTCTGCTAATGAAGCAATTTAACGGGTGCTGAGTGTTTGATTGAAGATCCTCAGGTTGTCCAGTACACATTAACCAACTTATTGAGCAATTCAGTTGGCTTGTGAAGTCTGGCTTAGTCAATGTAGTCTCTAAGTAGTGTGTCAAATCACACACAAATTGGGTTCGTTGAAACAAAGCTGTTGCTGCATGGAAAACAGCAATCCTCTTCGAAAGACTTGGCTGCTGCAAAGCACTTGTGATGAAGTGTCTAAGCTGCTGGTTGTCGTCTCAAAGTAACTCGCAAGGGTACATCAGGGTGCTGTTCTGCTGTCCACTGCTCTGGTTCAGGATCGGCGGCGGGCTTGACTCTGCTGTGGTGGATCCAGGCGTCGATCTCGGCTACCTTTACTGCAGTTGGGGTAGACAGGATGACGGTGTACGGTCCCTTCCAATGAGGTTCCAACGATGTCTTCTTCCGATCTGTGATCCACACGGTAGTACCAGGCTGGGAGGGGTGCAGGGGTGCCGTCAACGTTGATAGGCAACTGGTCTTTGATCCACGTATGGAGAGTCTGCAGAACAAAAACTAAGAGCTAGAAGTTCTTGTCTGGTTATTTCTGAACCAATTTGGGCTAGACTTCCTTTGATTCCCTGCACTATTGGTGGGGGTTTACCATACAAAACTTCAAAAGGGGAAAATCCTGTTGACTTTACAGGAGCTGAGCGTATTCTGAATAAAGCTATGGGAAGCACTTGGGGCCACTTCAATTGTGTCTCCTGACAAAGCTTAGACATTTGGGCTTTCAAGGTACGATTCATTCGCTCAACTTTCCCTGAACTCTGGGGTCTGTATGCAGTGTGAGTTTCCATTGTATCTGCAAGGCTTTTGCTAACTGCTGAGTAACTTGGGAGACAAATGAGGGTCCATTGTCTGACCCTATTACTGCTGGAAATTCCGAATCTGGGGACAATCTCTCTCATTAAGACCTTGGTAACTTCTCGGGCTTTCTCAGTTCTGGTTGGGAATGCTTCTACCCACCCAGAGAAAGTAACATACTAATACTAATAGGTAATGATACCCATTGGCTTTTGGCATTTCGGTGAAATCAACTTGGAGGTTGTGCATGGGGGTCACACCTCTTGACTGAACTCGGGGTGCTGTAATAAGGCCTTGCTTGGCATTATTCTTGGCACAAGTTTGACATTGTCGTGCTACTGAAGCTGATATGGTTGTCATCAGAGGGATGTAGAAATGTGGTCTGAGTGCTTTTTCCATAGCACTTTTCCCATAGTGGGTAGCTTCGTGGAAAGCTTTGAACAAAGGATGGCCCTAACAGTTCAGGAATTACTATTCGTCCTGGAGGTTGACTGCCCTCTTCTGGTGGCAGCTCAATCCATCCGTCTTTCAATACTCCATTTTCTTTGTCACAATAGTAGTCCAATTCTTT
Source organism: Ichthyophis bannanicus (assembly GCA_033557465.1). Classification (NCBI taxonomy): domain Eukaryota; kingdom Metazoa; phylum Chordata; class Amphibia; order Gymnophiona; family Ichthyophiidae; genus Ichthyophis; species Ichthyophis bannanicus. Next base: position 850,139,018 of record CM066034.1, read on the forward strand.
GGTGGTATATCGTGGGGTCCATAGATTCAAAGGTACTGGAAACAATGCTGCTTGCATTGGCATAGCTTGTGGGGCAATTTGTCCTGTCATAGCTGCTTGTCGTGCTGAGGCATCTGCAAATCTATTTCCTCGGGCAACTTCTCCTTTTCCTGCTGATGTCCTCTACAATGCATGACAGATAAACTTGTTTGGGCCCAAAATTCATCAAGTAACATCAATATCTAGGGACCATACTTTACTGATTTTAATACTGATGTGATTAGTCCTCTTTCTTTATAGAGATCTAAATGGTCATTCAGGGTATTGAAGGCATATTTGGAATCTGTATATACATTCAGTATAAGTTTTTCTCCTAACAACAATGCTCTGGTGAGTGCTATCAATTCGGCTTTCTGGGCTGATGTGCCTGAGGCTAGGGCTGATGATTCAACTACTTCGTGTTGAGTGACGACTGCATATCTGGCCACAGCGTCGTCCATCAAGGATGAGACTGCTCCCATCAACATAATAGGTTTTGTCAGGATTTTCTATGGGAACATATGTCAAGTCAGGTATTCTGGAGAACACAGTCTCCATGACTTCGATACAGTCATGTTCTGGGAGTTATTCACTGATGTTTATCAAGGTGGCTGGATAAAGGGCATGTCTCACTTCAAGTTGTATCTGTGGGTTTTCACATAACATGCTCTGGTACTTCAACATTCGGGAATTGGTGAGCCAATAATTGCTTTCTGTTCCATAAGGGCAAGGACTGCATGTGGCACAGTGACTCGTATGTTCCTGTCCTAGTGTGAGTTTGTCTGCTTCACTCACTAGTAGCGCTGTAGCTGCAACTGCTCTCAAGCAAGGTGGCCATCCTTTGGCCACAGGATCCAATTGTTTCGATAGGTATGCCACAGGTCGCTCCCAATTTCCCAATTTCTGAGTCACATGCCCAAGGCATTTCCCTGTGCTTCATGTACAAACAAGTGGAAAGGTTTGTGGACATCTGGTAGTCCAAGTGCTGGTGATGACATCAATTCTTCTTTTAACTTTTGGAAGGCTGTATCCTGCTCAAGTCCCCACTCCAGTGGCGACTTTTCTTCTCCTTTTGTGACTTCATACAGTGGTTTGGCAATTTGGGCAAAGTTGGGTATCCAAATTCGGCAATATCCTGCCGCTCCCAGAAAGGCTCTGACTTGCTTTCTGGTTGTTGGAGTTGGAATTCTGCATACCGCTTCTTTTCTTTCTCTGCCTAATCTTCTGCTTCCTTGGGTGATACGAAAACCCAGGTATTTCACTTCTTTTTGGCATAGCTGTGCTTTGGCTCTGGAACATTTGTATCCAGCTTCCTCTAGTAACTGCCAGAGAGCTTTGGTGGCTAGTATACATTCACTTTCTGATACGGCAGCTATCAACAGATCATCACGTATTGGAGAAGCACTCTCTTCCCCGGGGCTACTGGATAGCTTGAAAGGTCTTGATTCAGTGCGGCACTAAAGATGGTAGGCGAATTCTTGAATCCTTGGGGTAATCTTGTCCAGGTAAGTTGGCCCCCTCTTCCAGAGATGGGGTCTTGCCATTCGAATTGCAAACAATATTTGGCTTACAGGGGCTAATCTTATGCAAAAGAATGCGTCTTTTAAATCCAGTACAGTGAAATGGGTAGCTTCAGCAGGTATCAGTCCTAGGAGGGTGTAAGGATTGGGTACAACTGGATGTATGGTCTCAGTTGCCTCATTTACTCTTCTCAAATCTTGCACTGGGCGATAATCATCTGTCCCAGGCTTCTTTACTGGCAAAAGTGGAGTGTTCCATGGGGATTGGCATACTTTTAGTAGGCCATACTCAAGCAATCTTTGTAGGTGGCGATGAATGCCTTCAATTTCGGCTCTTGGGAGAGGGTACTGTTTTACGAGCACTGGTGTAGCACTAGTCTTAAGGGTTACAATCACTGGAGCTATATGATTGGCTAGGTCAGGGGGACTGCCTTCTGCACATACTCCAGATGGTGCATCAATACTTTTCAAAGTTTGTTCAAAATAGGTATCTTGGATCGAATCATCAATGTAGTATCTCCATTCTTCTTCTCGGGGAACCTGTCAGCAGCATCACTCCTGCTGGTTTGGTTTGGGAATTTACTGTCATTTGCATTTCTCCTTGTTCAGAGAAAGATATTTGTGCTTGAAGCTTGGCTAACATATCTCGTCCCAGTAGTGGCACTGGACATTCGGGCATGTAAAGGAATTGATGAGTTACTTGCTGTCCTCCCAGACTGCATATTCGGTTTTGAAGAAAAGACTTTGTGGCTTTGGCACCAGTTGCTCCTATGATGGTGACTGCTTTTGTAGTGAATGGGGCTATCTTTTTGTCTATTACTGAATGTTGCGCTCCAGTATCAACCATAAAGTCCATAATTTGGTCTCCTATTTGTATTCCGACCATAGGCTCCTGGAGACCTAAAGCAAACTTGGAGCCCGGTCTGTCCTAATCCACGTCATTCTCATCATGGGCTGGTGTGGCCAATGCTTGAATGGTTCCTCCTCTTCTCTCGCTGGAATTGTTCTCGATTGGCTCCTCCTCGGCTTCGGGATAGCTTCGTCTTTCTTCTCGCCACTGATGGCTGCTGTCGTCATCATGCTGGGCGTCTTCGAGTTGCGGGCACATATCTCTCCAATGTCCTTCCTCTCCTGCAATAGGCGCATTAGTTCACGCCTAGTCTCTGGGTCCGGCCTCCGCCTTGACCCCGCCCTCTTCCTCTGCTCCTTCGACTAGGGACACCTCCCCTTTTCTGTTCCACTATGGCCGTAGCCAAAAAATCAGCTTTCTTCTTCATCTTTCTATCACATTCTCTCTGTCTTTCAGTATCACGATTCACATACACTTTATGAGCGACTTCCAGTAACTGTGTTGCATTCATGCCCGCAAACCCTTCTAACTTCTGTAATTTGCGTCTAATGTCTGGTTGAGACTGGTTTACAAAAGCAGAATTCACCATACATAAACTTCCTGGTGCCTCGGGATCATAGGGAGTATACATTCTGTATGCTTCAGTTAATCTCTCATAAAAATCTGCTGGGCTCTCATCTATTCCTTGAATTACTCCTGCAACTTTGGAAAGGTTCATAGCTTTCTGGCCCCCCCTTTTCAGGCCTTGTAAAAAGCCTTGGCGAAAATGGGCTAGGGCTGTGGATCCTTCATCTGTATTTGGATCCCATTGGGGGTCTTCATTCGGGAATTCTCTCTGAGCTGCTTCCTTACGGTCTATTATATTCTGCCCCTGTGCCGGAGCTGCAGGGTTTTCTGCCATCCATTCAATAGCTGCTTTTCTAATTCTTGCTCGTTCTTCTGTAGTGAATAGGGTGGTCAGGAGCTGACGGCAATCTGGCCAAGTGGGTTGATGAGTTTCCATAATACTAGTTACTAATTCTGTCAGCTCCTGGGGCTTACTAGTATAGGAGGCGCATAATGCGACCTCCAATTTAATAAATCAGTTTGTAGCGGAAGGGATATACACATAAGTTAGGGGTCCCGCTACCACTTCATCATTATCATTCTTTACGGGCACTCCCCGGACTTGCCGTAAGGGAAACAGTTTAGCTGCTATGGGTGTCTTTTGGGATCTAAGGGTTATGTCGTTGCCTTTGCAGGAGTCACTTTCTTTTTCTCAACAGGTTTTGCTTTGGGTTTCGCTGTCACTGGCGTGCTAGTGCTTAACACTAGCTTCTCAATTATTTGTACACTTTCCTCCTCATCTGGGGGATTCTCTCTTTCTCCTTCTTCTGTCTCCACTTCTGACTCGCTTTCTAGGTCCTCCTCTTCTTTTCTCGCTAATTCTTCCTTTTCTCTTCTCCAGGAGGGGGATCAGGGGTTGGGTCCCGCCTCGGCTCTGGCCGTCTCTGGGGTTTCTGGGGCAGGACGCCGGGCTACTCTTACTGGACCTGGGGTTCGGGGCTGCCTGAGAGTTATTCCTGGGGAATCAGGATCTGCCAGGATGGGCTTCTTTCTGGCTTTCGTATCCTGCTCTTTCATTCTAGGCTGTTCCGTTTTCTGTCTAGAATCTGTTTTAGCTAACATTATTCTGCACTGTTCCTCATAACAGCGCTGCGCCCAGGGGGGCGGATCTTCACAAATACTTAACCTGGATTCTATATAAGGGTACTGATCAGGGTGCGCTACCCGCACCCTACGGTGTATTGACTGAATAATCTCTACTTTGAACGTTCCCTCTCGGGGCCAGATGGGGTCTAGATCGGGCCACTCCCTAGTACACAAAATTTGCAAACGGGCTGCTGTCATTTTAATACCATAATCTCCTGAAATATCCCTCTTTTAAAATGTGCGATCATACATTCTAATGGAGTGTTTCTAGTAGACCCCGCCCCTCCCATTTCGATGTGTGCGCGCAACAACAGACAGAAGGGAAAAGGAGGGCGGACCGTGGGTAAGGGGTTCCTCACGGCCCTGGAAACGTATAAGGGTACAAATAAACAAGACAAGACGACAATCGCTTCCCCTTTTCGCGACCTGAACGCGGTCGCCCGGTCAGGAAATGCGCTACTCAGGGGTCCGCCTTCACTTGGTCCGTGCTACCAGACCTCTCATTCAACACTTCGTTCACACAATCATGCTAGCAACGTATCCCAGAATGCATTCGTTTCTATCTATTCTGACTAGTCTTTTCCAATTTCCCAATTACAAAAAGGATGAAGGGTTTCACCCAGCGCATTCCCATGCCAGGCTACTCGGCTCTTCCTTGAGAGGTGATCATGCTCTCTTACCAATTCCCAATATCTCGAGATTACAAATTCCAAAGTTCCAAGTTCCAATGGCAGTACTGCGCTTTCTATTTCTGTCTAGACCCAAAATCAAAACTATACTCACCGGATCCGGTCCTCAAACTTCCCAAGCAGGCGCATGAGTTGGACCTCGGACTCCCCTCACTCGGGTTCGAGGCGTTGACTCCAGCCGGACTCGTCACCCGCCGAGGTCCGACCAGCTCCCTCCGATACAAGGGACCGGTGGCGCCAGGCAGCAGCCCTCGTCGGAAGGGCGCGATCCCGGCAGGACCAAGCCTATAGAGGCGGAAAGTCGTGGTATATTGCCCTATATACACTTTGATTCCACAACTTCCTGGCCAACGCACCAAGGAATATGTAGCAGCAAAGCGCAGACAAACCAATGATACCAGGAAGTCTGTTCAAAAGGTCCAAATCATTTATTTGTGCACAAGTCTCGAACCAGTCAATTTCAAAATGGCTGAGCAAAGTTTTCAAGCATTACAACAACTTTTATAGACTTCTGTTCCATTCTAGGTATAGAAAAAACATTTCATTGGTCCCGGTAATCTCCCGTACCTCCCGTACCTCTTCTATTGGTCCCGGTACTGATAAGTTTATCCAGTTATGTCCCTCCAGTGGGCATGACACCTGCATACCCCCCTTCTAGTCCCAATTACAATGGTCAGTTCATCAACTTGTTACTTTCACACTTTCAAGGTTATAGAACCAATTTGTACGTGCAGAGGAGCTGGGCTCTGCAACTCATCTGTCAGCACTCCCAATTATTTCTTTGCAGATGTCCTTTTTCTTATCAGTAACTTTTAAACATGTTTTTCTGTATTTTTCCATCTTTCAATACTACAGTTCTGCTTACCTAAGCTAATTCAATACTTCTACTGAGTTCTATCTTACAATAGCAGCATATTGGGGGATGTGCAATCCTATATGCCTCTCCACAGGCCTCATTTACAGGTCAAGCTAGCCATGCTGGCCTGCTTATGTTCGGACACTGTGGGCACAGGCCTGCACCTGCCACACAATAAGAGTGAGTTCCTACATCCATCGGGGTGGGATGTAGGGCACAGATGCATGAGTCACACAGGATGCATTTCTAGCTTGGATGGTCCTGAGCCATGGTAACATTTGTCTTAGCAGGGGGTAGCAGGGGACATGTGAGTGGATGTCTGGATGGGTGGTCAGAGCAGGGCCGGCCCGTCCATTGAGCAAGAATGTTCTTTGCACAGGGCTCCGCGTTTCAGGGGGCCCCGCGCAAAGAACATTCTGCTTTTTTTTTTTTAATTATATTTAAAAAAAAAAAAAAGCTGGCTCTGGCTGCTTCCGCGGCCTCCGCGGCAAAATGGAGTGTCCCGCGGGGCCCCCTCTCCTCGCTGAGCCTCTCTGCAAGGGCTTTCAGATTCGCGAAGGGAGAGTGTCTCCCTCGCGTCTCTGTTAAGCCCGCAGGGGCTAATGGGAAATTTCCCATCTGCCCCTTCTGATGGGAAATCTCCCTTCGCGAATCTGAAAGCCCTTGCAGAGAGGCTCAGCGAGGAGAGGGGGCCCCGCGGGACACTCCATTCTGCTGCTGCCGCGGCGGCAGCGGCAGCAGCCAGAGCCAGGTTTTTTTTTTTTTTTAAATTTGCCATAAGCCGAGATGGGGGGGGGGGCTGTTAAGACTGGTCCTGGGGTGGGGTGGGCTGGGCTGGGGGGGGGTGTTAAGACTGGGCGGGGATGGGCTGGGCTGGGCTGGGCTGGGCTGGGGGGGTGTTAAGACTGGGGCTGGCGCGGGCTGTGCTGGGCTGGGCTGGGGGGTGTTTAAGACTGGCTGGGCTGGGCTGGGCTGGGGGGTGTTAAGACTGGGCCTGGGTGGGGGGGGGTAAGACTGGTAATGGGCTGCGCGGGGGGGGGTTAAGACTGGGGCTGGGCTGGGTGGGGGGTGTTAACTGGTAATGGCTGCGGGGGGGGGTTAAGACTGGTAATGGGCTGGGGGGGGGTTAAGACTGGTAATGGGCTGTGGGGGCTAAGACTGGTAATGGGCTGGGGGGCTGGGGCTGTCTGGAAATGGGGGGGGTGATGGGGGGTTAAGACTGGTAATGGGTGGGGGGGGGGTTAAGACTGGTAAATGGGCTGTGGGGGAGCTAGGACTGGTAATGGGCTGGGGCTGATGGGGGCTGTCTGGAATGGGGTGATGGGGTTAAGACTGGTATGTGCTGGGGGGGGGTTAAGACTGGTAATGGGCTGTGGGTGATGGGGGCTGTCTGATAATGGGGTGGGGGGGTTAGGACTGGTAATGGGCTGGGGGCTAGGACTGGTAAGGGGCTGTGGGCTGTTGGGGGCTGTCTGGTAATGGGGTGATGGGGGTTAAGACTGGTAATGGGCTGTGGGCTGATGGGGGCTGTCTGGAAATGGGCTGTGATGGGGGGGGTTAGGACTGGGTAATGGCTATGGGGGGGGTTAAGACTGGTAATGGGCGTGTGGCTGATGGGGGCTGTCTGGCAAATGGGGTGATGGGGGGTTTAGGACTGGTAATGGGCTGGGGGGAGTTTTTAAGACTAGTAATGGTCTGTTGTGGGCTGATGGGGTGCTGTCTGGAAATGGGGTGATGGGGTTTTACGGCTATGGGGGGCGTTAAGACCTGTGGTAAATGGGCCTGTGGGCTGATGGGGGCTGTCTTGGAAATGGGGTGATGGGGGTTAGGACTGGTAATGGCTGTGGCCTGATGGGGGCTGTCTGGAAATGGGTGATGGGGTGTTAGTGACTGGTATGGGCTATGGGGTTTAAGATTGGATAATGGGCTATGGGGGGGCTAGGACAGGAAATGGGCTGATGGGGGAGGGGTTAGGACTGGTAATTGGGCTTGTGAGGCTGTTGGGGGGGTTAGGATACTGGTAAATGGGCTATGGGGGGGTTAAGACTGGTAATGGGCTGTGGGCTGATGGGGGCTGTTCTGGAAATGGGGTGGGATGGGGGGTTAGGGCTGGTAATGGGCTTGGGGGGGTTAAGACTGGTAAATGGGCTGTGGGCTGATGGGAGCTGTCTGGAAATGGGGTGATGGGGGGGTTAGGACGGGCAATGGGCTGTTGGCTGATGGGGTCTGTCTGGAAATGGGGTGATGGGGGGTTAGTACTGTAATGGGCTGGGGTTTAAGACAGTATGGCTGTGGGCTGATGGGGGGCTGTCTGGAACTGGGGTGATGGGGGGTTAGGACTGGTAATTGGCTCTAGGGGGGCGTTAAGGGGACCTGGTAATGGGCTGTGAATTGATGGGGCGTCCGGGAAATGGGGTGATGGGGGTTAGGACTGATAATGGGCTATGGGGGGGCTAGGACAGGACATGGGCTGCTTGGGAGGGGTATGACTTGAGCTGGGCTGATGGGGTTAGGACTGGTAATGAGGCTGTGTTGTCTGAAATGGGGGGTTAGGACTATGGAGTGGGCTATGGGGGGCTGACTGGAAATGGGTCCCTTATGGGGTTAAGAACCTTGGCAGTGTGCTGCATTTGGGAGGGGGCTGTGGTTTAGGATGGAAGTGGGGTGGGTTGAGGGGTGGCTAACGGGGACCTGTTACCTGGAAATGTGGCCTGGTTGGGGGGGGCTTGAATTTGCCAAATGGACTTACATGGAGGGGAGGGCTAGAACTGGAATGTAGGCCTCATGGGGGGGGGGCTTGGACTGGAATTGGGCTGAGTGGTAGGGGAGCTAGGATTTGACATGGAGCTGATGGTGGGGCTAAGGAAATGACCTAGACATGGTCTGACGGTGGGCTAGTAAATTGGAAATGAGCCTGATGAAGGGACTCATACTTGAAAAATGGATGGGTGAGGCCCCCTTGATGACCGGAAATTGGTTGATGGGGGGTAGGACTGGGAAATGGGCTGATGCAGTGACTAGAAGGGAAATGTATCGCTGGGATGAGACTGGAACTAGAAGGGAGCTGAATTAGTTGGGGTAAGGGGGATTAGAAATGGGATGGGGCTGGGAGAGTAAAATAGAGAGGGGAAAAATATTTTGTGGTGCGGGGAGGGCTGAAAAATCTACAATTGGCCGTGATTAATTGGGAGAGTAAGTGGGGGAATTGAGGCTGGATGTGGGTAAAATTTGTGTTGATTAAATAGGAATGAGTAAAGAGCAAAAGTAGAAAGATTTAGTATGTTAAAGCAGATTGTAGAGATAGAGAGAGAATGGAAAAAAAAACTAGAAGAGAGAAATAAAGAACAAATGGACAAGCAAGACGACTATGGAGAGTTTAAGCCAGAAAAAGCATTAAGAAACCATAAGGAAAGTGGCCTGTATCAATTGTCAACTGAAAAACAAAATGCACAAAAAGGGTAGAAAGATATCTCTTTATTTTTGAATTTATTTAACTGGAATATGAAAGACGTCTGGGATCATGTGCATCAATTAACGTCTGCGCTTTGTTTGGTACAGTAGAGAAATTAAATTTATAGTTTTATTTTCTACAGTGGTGGTTGTAAAAGAACATTCCAAGTTTTGGCTTTTGAGGGCTCACCAGTTTTAATTATTTGCCTTCCTGTGTTCTAATTGTGATTCCTTGTTTGATGATGGTCTATGTTTCTGCATGTGTAACTGAAAGGCTGCCTTTGAGGGTATTCTGTTTTTATTGTAATTCCTATTTGACTTACATTGCCCTTGTTCTCTTTTCCCCAGTATTATCTGAAATGTATTGGTTTTAATATTTCCAGTGTTGCCTTTTGATAGGTAGGGTATGGTGCTTTGTGCGTTACCCTGGTAATGTGCGTCAGGATATGGCGGGTTTGCCTATGGGTTCTACAGGGCAGCGTTTAGTAGTAGTGTTCCTAATGCGCCTGGCGGTTTGGGCACTCGGGATTATAGTAAATGTAGAAATCTTTTAGGTCCTTTCGTTATCCATAACCCTCATTAAGAGACCATGTTTTACTAAAAGTTAGTGGTATGTAACATTAATGCAAATATTTATGCCCATAAGGCCACTTATGCAAATGAGGCCCCGCACCAAGTCTCCCGCACATTCCCCCGCACAACCGCGCTTGGGGCTCGCCCCTGCATGGGGGCTATTCAGTTTCTCCCACACACCTCGTTCCCACGGGCCGTGGTGGTGGTGGTTGAGGGTTTTCTAACTTTCTCCCTCCTTGCCAATTCCAACCCCTCCTGCTGCCTCAGTCTCACTCCTTTCTCTCTTTTGAAGTCAACTCTATCCGCCTCTTCACTACCTCTCCGGGTAGCTGTTATGTATCAACCTCCATGAGCAAGTCTGCTTCTACCTTTCCCTCAACTGACTTTGACTCGTGGCTTTCCCTTCTTTATGGACGCCTCTTCCCCCACTCTTATTCCTTGGGGACTTTTTAACATTCAATGTCGATAACCCCTCTGATCCTCATGCTTTAAAGCTCCTCTCCCTCACCTCCCTCGGTTAACCTCCAACTTTGTTCCACTTGCCCACTCCACCAGCATGGCCACTGTCCTGGACCTGATATTTTTCTCTAGTTCCTTACCTTCGAACCTCCGTACAACTCAGTTATTCCCTTATCTGACCATCACCTTTTAAGCTTTAATCTTAATCTCCTGCTGCCCTCAGCATCATCCTGTCTCCTCCAACCTACTTAGAAACCTTCATGCGTATTGATCCCTTGACTTTCTCTTTCCATCATTTCTCCATCTCCTTTCTTCTACTCATGTCATCCAAGGTCTGTCGATGAGGCCGTAACGTCCTATAATGCTGCACCTCTCCCTCAGCTCTGGATGCTCTTGCTCCACCCACCCCACATTCCTGTGAGATGTTCTGCACCCCAGCCCTGGCTTTTCATCCACTACCCGCTATCTATAATTCCGGTCCCCGTTCTGCTGAGCGTGCCTTGGTCTCAAAATCCCACTCCCCTGAAGGATTTTCTATACTTCAAATTCATGCCTTGTCTCTTCCAGTCAGCCATAGCCTCTTGCCAAACAAGAACTACTATGTCCCCATCTGAGTAACTCTCTTGCCTCTGATCCTCCGCCCGGTCTCCTTTACTACTCTCAGAGCTCTCTCCTTAAAAATGCCTCCGCCTCTGATCCCTTCCCTCCCTTTCGGCCCAAACCTTGGCTGACTAGTTCCACGACAAAATCCACAAGATCTACTCTCCAATTCCCCACAAACTCAGCTAGTTCCCTCTCCTTCCCCTCTCCATTCCCAACTCTCCCCCCCCCTCTTCCCTTGCTACCCCGCCTCTTCCTTTCCTGTCATCCTCTGAAGAGGAAACTGCACCAAACCTTCCTTTCTTACTCCAAAACTCACCACCTGCTCCTGCTGATCCTATCCCACCCATCTCCTAAGCCCCTTCTCCTCCACCCGTATGTCCCTTCCATCTCTCATATTCTCAATCTTTCGCTCTCCATTACAACTGTCCCTGCAGACTTCAAGCATGCTGCGATCACACCTCTCCTCAAGAAATCCTCACTTGATCCTACCTGTCCTTTCTAATTATCGACCCATCTCTCTCCTTCCCTTCATTTTCTAAACTACTTGAACGTTGCGGTGCGCTGCCGCTGCCTCGACTTCCTCTCCTTTCATGCCTTCCTGGATCCCTTCACAAGTCCTGGCGTTTCGTCCTTTTACACTCTACTGTAAACGAGCTCTTGTCAAAGTCTCAGGTGACTTGTTTCCTGGATAAATCCAAGGGCCTCGGTTAATCTGTCCTCATCCCTTCTTTGACCTCTTCTGGCTGCTTTGGACCACCGTGACCACAACCTTCTCCCTCAATACCCTGTCCTCGCTGGGCCTCTCCACTTGTATTTGCTTATTTTATTTTTTTTGTTATTTGTCTTTTTCTTTTTATCTTTCTTTTCTTTTTTTTTTTAAGAGGATTATGTAATCCATCCTGGTTATCCTCCATTATCTACCATTGCTCCTTCAATGTGGGTTAAGGGGGCTCCTCTACCTCCTCTGCTACAACCCGCCTCCCCAGGTTGGTGAACCAAAAAGGATCTGTCTTGGGTCAGCTCCTTTTCTCTCTCTATATAACACAGTCCCTTGGTGCGCATATCTCTTCCCATGGCTTTCAGAATCATCTTATGATGATGGACCTCCCAGGATCTACATCTCTACGCCTGAAACCTCTCTCCGGCCCAATCCAGACCCGGATCTCTGCCCTGCCTTTCTGACATTGCTGCCTGGATTACCTCAACCGCCGCTTGGAAAATTGAACCATGTGCCTGAAGTTATCTTTGAACTTTCTTATCTTTCCCCCTTAAACCTCCCCTCCTCTTCCTCCTTTCTCAGTCTCTCGTGGATAGCTCTGTCCTTCCTTCCTGTTACCTACGGCCCGCAAATATGGCGGGTGTGCTTTGACTCCTCTCTCTTTCTCCACAACATTGCCATCTCGTAGCTAAGGGAACTGCGTTTCTTTCTCTATAAACATTAGCAAAAATCCGCCTCTTTCCTTTCTGAAACAACCCTACTAAAAACGCTTATCCACTCCTTAAATCACCTCCCACCTTGACTACTGTAACCTTACTACTTGTGGTCTCCGTCTGAAATCATCTCTCTCCCCGTCAATCTGTTCAAAACACTCTGGCTGTGCGGCTAATCCTTTCCACCAGCCTACGTCATGGCCACCCATATTACCCCTCTATCTCAAGTCACTTCATTGGCTCCCTATCTGTTTCCGCGATGCCCAGTTCAAACTTCTCATGATGACCTATAAATGGCCATTCACTTCTGCAAGCTCCTCTGTACCTTTCTTCTCTTATCTTCTCCTTACAACCCCACCCTCGGGAACTCCGCTCATTCTAGCCAACTGATTCTATCTGTCGCCCTTCTCTTTCTACTGCCAAATCCAGGACTTCGTCCTTTCACCTTGCTGACACCTTATGCCTGGACCAAACTACCCTCTGTCTGTATGCCAGGCACTTTCTCAATAATCCTCTTCAAATCCAGGTTGAAAGCTCACCTCTTGCTTCTGCTTTTTGGATCTTGACTCATCTGATCTCCTTTTCCTTCCCCTTGTTTTACCACCTACTACACCTTCTGTGTTTTGTCTTGGACTAGAGGTAAGCTATGACAAGCAGGCGATTGTCTCTTCTTACATGTCTGTGCCAGCACTGCGTACGACTTGGTTAGCGCTATACAAATGCTCAGTAGTTGTAGTTAGTAGCTTTATTGGCAACTTTATTTAATGTTTATTCTAGTATTTGTAAATATCGATTAATAAATAAACATGTATTCAAGGGCCCTTTATGTGAACAACTAGTTTTGAGAACCAACTAGGGTCTAGTATTCACGGGTGTATATTGATAATATGTTTTTCTAACCATGTCAAACCAGCTCTGTGCCGATTCTTTAGACATAATTTCAGTGGAATTATTAAATTCACTGTTGCCTAATTGGTTGCATGTGAATCGATTTAAAATTAACCTTTCAAAAGACACACCGTTAATGATTGTGACAAGGTCAGTTGATTTCTGCAATTCCTTTGAATCTATGTCCAATTGAGGGTAAAATTCCTTCACTGCGATCGGCTCTATATATGTGGAGCCACACAGGGCAGGAAGGATCACAATGGATCACGTGGTTTGAGAGATCAGCATGAATCTTTCTTGCCCTGTATAGCTCCACCATTTATAGAGCGATTGTCGGTACAGGAAGCCTGAAAAACCATGGTGTTCTTGAGAAGCCGGCAGCCAGAATGGCGTAACACTCCTACATCGATTTTGGAAATGGGGGAGGGAAAACACGCCAGTATGTCACACTGGTAGTGCTAACTTTTCAACTGTTAACTCCAAAATGTTAAGAAAATTCACATTTATTTTTGGAAGAAAAGTAGACTTGTAATTCTATATTGATTAGGGTTACCTAGTACGCTTACAAGAATGCTGTAAATTAATTCAGAATACAGTTTGACACATTTAATTACCAGAACACCTCATACAGGAGCATATTTCATCTGCATTAACGGCAATTACAATGCTTACCTATGCCAGGCATGGATAACATTTTAAGTAGTTTTGATCTTGCTGTATAAAACTTTGAGATTGCCAGTGGGCTGTTGCTGAGTGCAAGAAGTTTGGTTATGTCATCCATTGAGAACTCTTAGGTCACAAGACCAGCAGGACTATTGGCTTGTTCTGTCTTTGAAGGCTGCAAAAACGTTGGTAGTAGGTATCATGCCTTATTGATAGTTGAGTCCCTATATGGAATTCCCTGCCAACTGAGAACAGAGTTATACGTGGATCTGGAGCTCTTTTGTAAGAGTATTGAAAACCTATCTGTTTCAAAATGTCTTACTGCCGCTATAAGTTATATTGAACGTTATATGAACTAAGAACTGTATCATTTACTATATTACATAAGAACCATAAGAACATAAGATATGCCATACTGGGTTCAGACCAAGGTCCATCAAGCCCAGTATTCCGTTTTCCAACAGTGGCCATATCCAAGGTCACAAGTACCTAGCAGTTTCCCCAAACCGGACAACAGATGCCACAATGATTGTATCTGGGTCAAGCATTGATATCCTGGGTCCCTTCTTCATAATGGTTTATGGACCTTGTCCTCAGGAACTTGTCCAAACCCTTTTTAAAAACCCAGCTACACCAACAGCATTTACTACATCCTCCTGGTAAAACAAATTCCACGAGTTTGATTAACTACGTTGAGTGAAAAAATATTTCTGTTTATCTAAGTCTTAAATAGTTTACCCTGTAGCTTTCATTGCATGTCCCCTAGTCATTTCTATTATTCTGATAAGGTAAACAATCGAATCTACGTCTTACCCATTCCACTCCGTTCATTAATTGTATAGAATTCTATTCATATCTCCCCTCAGCCGGTCTCTTTTCCAGGTTTAGCCTTTAGTCTTTTTAGCCTTTCTTCATAGGAGTATCCTTCCATCCCCTTTACCATTTTGGTGGCTCTTCTCTGAACCTTTCTAAATTCGCTATATCCTTTTTAAGAATTACGGCGACCAGAATTGGCACACAATATTCAAAGGTGCGGTCTCACCATGGAACGATGGTATAGAGGCATGTATAATATCTTTTGTTTATTATCTCATTCCTTTCCTTATCATAAACTAGCATTCTATTTGCTCTCTTGGGCCGCCGCTGCACACTCGGCCGAGGGTTGTAACATGGTATCCACAATGACGCCATAAAATTCTTTTTCTCTGGGTGGTGGTTTCCTAATGTGGGAACCTTGCATCATGTAAACCATAGTTTGGGTTGTTCTTCCCTAGGGCATGAACCTTGCACTTGTCCACATTAAATTTCATCTGCCATTTTGATGCCCAGTCTTCCAAGTGATCCAGATGCTCTTGCAATTTTCCACATATCCTCTTGGGTTGTAACAACTTTAAAATAGTTGTGTCAAATTTGATTAACCTCACTCGTTATTCCACTTCAAGGTCATTTATGAAGATGTCAAAAAGCAGCGGACCCAGCACAGATCCCTGTGGCACACCACTCTATTCACATTTCTCCATTGGGAAAATTGGCCATTTTAGCCCTACCCTCTGCTTGCTTATCTTTTAACCAGTCCACTGATCCACAATAGTCACACTGCCGCCTATACCATGAATCTTTAGTTTTGCCAAAAGTCTCTGGATGAGGGAGTCTTGTCAAAAAGTTGCTTTCTGAAAGTCCAGATACACAATATCAACCGACTCACCTTTGTAAACCTGTGTATTCACTTCTGCAAAAAAAAATAAAAGATTCGTAAGACAAGATCTTCCTTGTCTAAAGCCATGTTGGCTGTCTTCCCATTAGGGTAAGGACGATCTACATGCTGAGTAACTTTATTCTTTATAATCGGTGTCTACCATTTTGCCCGGTAATGATGTCCCGGGTCTGTAGTTTCCCGGTACTGATGTCCCAGTCTGTAGTTTCCCGGATCACCCCTGGAACCCTTTTTAAAAATTGGTGTTACATTGACGATCCTCCAATCTTCAGGTATTAGAGTTGATTTTAATGATAGTTCACAGATTACTAATAGCAGGTCTGTAATCTCATATTTCAGTTCTTTCAACACCCTTGGATGTATACCATCCGGCCCAGGTGATAAGAACATAAGAACATAAGATATGCCATACTGGGTCAGACCAAGGTCCATCAAGCCCAGTATTCTGTTTCCAACAGTGGCCAATCTAGGTCATACGTACCTAGCAGTTTCCCCAAGGGACACAGGTTCCACAATGCTTGTATTGGTTCAAGCATTGATATCCTGGGTCCCTTCTTAATAATGGTTTATGGACCTTTCCTCCAGGAACTTGTCCAAACCTTTTTTAAACCCAGCTACACTGAACAGCCTTTACTACATCCTCCGGTAACAAATTCCAGAGTTTGATTACACGTTGAGTGAAAAAATATTTTCTTTTATTAGTCTTAAATAGTTTACCCTGTAGCTTCATTGCATGTCCCCTAGTCTTTCTATATTCTGATAAGGTAAACAATCGATCTACGTTTACCCGTTCCACTCCGTTCATTAATTTATAGACTTCTATCATATCTCCCCTCAGCCGTCTCTTTTCCAGGTTAAAGAGCCCCAACCTTTTTAGCCTTTCTTCATAGGAGTAGCCTTCCATCCCCTTTACCATTTTGGTGGCTCTTCTCTGAACCTTTTCTAAAATTGCTATATCCTTTTTAAGATATGGCGACCAGAATTGCACACAATATTCAAGGTGCGGTCTCACCATGGAACGATATAGAGGCATTATAATATCTTTTGTTTTATTTTCCATTCCTTTCCTTATCATACCTAGCATTCTATTTGCTCTCTTGGCCGCCGCTGCACACTGGGCCGAGGGTTTTAACATGGTATCCACAAGGACGCCTAAATCTTTTTCTTGGGTGGTGGTTCCTAATGTGGAACCTTGCATCGTGTAACCATAGTTTGGGTTGTTCTTCCCTAGGTGCATAACCTTGCACTTCTCCACATTAAATTTCATCTGCCATTTTGATGCCCAGTCTTCCAATTTATCAAGATCCTCTTGCAATTTTCCACAATCCTCCTGGGTTTTAACAACTTTAAATAGTTTTGTGTCATCAGCAAATTTGATAACCTCACTCGTTATTCCACTTTCCAGGTCATTTATGAATATGTCAAAAAGCAGCGGACCCAGCACAGATCCCTGGGGTACACCACTATTCACCTTTCTCCATTGGGAAAATTGGCCATTTAGCCCTACCCTCTGCTTTCTATCTTTTAACCAGTTCCTGATCCACAGTAGTACACTGCCTCCTATCCCATGACTCTTTAGTTTTGCCAAAAGTCTCTCATGAGGGACCTTGTCAAAGGCTTTCTGAAAGTCCAGATACACAATATCAACCGACTCACCTTTGTCCACCTGTTTATTCACTCCTTCAAAAAAACATAACAGATTAGTAAGACAAGATCTTCCTTGTCTAAAGCCATGTTGGCTGTCTCCCATTAGGTCATGACTATCTATATGCTGAGTAATTTTATTCTTTATGATGGTTTCTACCATTTTTCCCGGTACTGATGTCAGGCTCACCGGTCTGTAGTTTCCCGGATCACCCCTCGAACCCTTTTTAAAAATTGGTGTTACATTGGCGATCCTCCAATCCTCAGGTATTAGAGATGATTTTAATGATAGTTCACAGATTACTGATAGCAGGTCTGCAATCTCAAATTTCAGTTCTTTCAACACCCTTGGATGTATACCATCCGGCCCAGGTGATTTGCTACTCTTCAGTTTATCTAATAGTTGTAAGACATCTTCCCGATGTATCGATATTTCCTTCAATTCTTCCACACCTTTAAATACCACTTCAGTCGTGGGTAACATCCCTACATCTTCCTCAGTAAAGACCGAAGCAAAGAATTCATTCAGTCTCTCCGCTATCGCCTTGTCGCCTCTTAGTGCTCCTTTAACCCCTTTATCATCTAATGGACCAACTGACTCTCTCACGGTTTTTTGCTACGAATGTACTTGAAAAGGTCTTTATTTCGCGTTTTTGCTTCCGCAGCAAGCTTCTTCTCAAATTCTCTCTTTGCCTGCCTTATCAATGCCTTGCATTTGACTTGCCAGTGCTTGTGCTGTTTCCAGGTTTCATCATTTGGCTCTTTTTTCCATTTCTTGAAAGATGCTTTTTTGGCAACAACAGCCTCTCTGACCTCAGCTTTAAACCATGCTGGCAATTTTTTGGACTTCCTTCCACTTTTCTTAAAGCGTGGAATACAGCTGGTCTGGGCTTCCAAGATAGTATTTTTCAACAACACCCAAGCTTGATGTACGTCTTTAACCTTTGCAACTGCTCCTTTTAGTTTTTTCTTAACTGTTTTCCTCATTCTATCATAGTCTCCCTTTCGAAAGTTAAAGGGTAGTACTGTGGATTTCCTTACTATCCCTCCTCCACTAATTAAATCAAAGGCGATCATGCTATGATCACTATTGCCAAGTGGCCCCAACACCCTTATCTCTTGCACTACATCTGGTGTTCCACTAAGGACTAGGTCTAATATTGCTTCCCCTCTGGTCGGTTCATGAACCAGCTGCTCCAAGAAGCAGTCATTTATTTCATCTAGGAACTTTATCTCCCTAGCATGTCCTGTTGTGACACTGACCCAGTCGATGCCGGGGTAATTGAAATCACCCATTATTATTACTGCACTGTAACTTTTGCTAGCTTCCTTGATTTCTTTGAGCATTTCATCATCCATTTGTTCATTCTGGCCAGGCGGACGATAGTACACCCCCACTGCCATCGCCTTCCCCTTTTTACATGGAATTTCAATCCATAGAGATTCTACAGCAAATTTTGTTTCTTGCAAAACTTTAATCCTTTCTGACTCAATGCCCTCTCTAACATAGAGCGCAACCCCTCCACCAATTTGATCAGCTCTATCATTTCGATATAGTTTGTACCCAGGTATCACAGTGTCCCACTGGTTGTCCTCCTTCCACCATGTCTCTGATATTCCAATCATATCTAACCTCTCGTTTAGTGCTATATATTCTAACTCTCCCATCTTGTTTTGTAGACTTCTAGCATTTGCATACAAGCATTTTAGAGACTGTATTTTATTCATATTAATTTGGCTATTGGTAGACATGGGTAATTTGGGATCTTTAAGTTCTGTCTGCTCCATACTCGAGGGCATTTGGGCTACTTTACTCTTTTTTGGAACCTCTCTGCTTTTTGTAGTATCCTTCAAGGATACATTCTTCCGAACCATGCGCTCTTGGGCGACTGTCGGCTTTCCCCTATTATCTAGTTTAAAAGCTGCTCTATCTCCTTTTTAAAGGTTAATGCCAGCAGCCTGGTTCCATCCCGGTTAAGGTGAAGCCCATCCCTTCGGAAGAGCCCCTCCTTTCCCCAGAATGTTCCCCAGTTCCTAACAAATCCGAACCCCTCATCTCTGCACCATTGTCTCATCCACGCATTGAGACTCCGGAGCTCTGCCTGCCTATTGGGTCCTGCGCGTGGAACGGGAAGCATTTCGGAGAACGCTACCCTGGAAGTTCTGGATTTCAACTTCCTACCTAAAAGCCTAAATTTAGCTTCCAGAACCTCCCTACCACATTTTCCTATGTCATTGGTACCAACATGTACCAAGACAGCAGACTCCTCCCCAGCACTATCTAAGACCTTATCTAGGTGGCGTGTGAGGTCCGCTACCTTCGCACCAGGCAGGCATGTTACCAGGCGATCCTCACGTCCACCAGCCACCCAGCTATCTACATGCCTAATGATCGAATCACCAACTATAACTGCTGTCCTAACCCTTCCCGCATGGGCACTTGGCCCTGGAGAAACCTCCTCGGTGCGAGAGGGGTTTACATCACCTGGAGGACAGGTCCTAGTTACAGGATCACTTCCTGCCACACCAGGGTGATGCTCTCCTGTCACGTGACCTCTCTCCTCCATGGCAACAGGGATGCTGCCAGACTGGAGGTGGGACTTCAGGACTATATCCCTGTAGGTCTCGTCTATGTACCTCTCTGTCTGTCTTATGTTTTCCAAGTCTGCTACTCTAGCCTCTAGAGAACGGACTCGTTCCCTGAGAGCAGAGAGCTCCTTGCACCTAGTGCACACGTAAGACCTCTCACCAGCTGGGAGAAAATCATACATGTGACACTCAATGCAAAAGACTGGAAAGCCCACATCCCGCTGCTGGACTGCTGTCTGCATCTTAGTTTTAAGTTTGTGTTTAGATCTTTAAGTTCTATATGTACTAAAGGGTGCAATGGATATTTATACCACTAAAACTGTACCTAAGAAGTTTAATATACCTTGTTCACCTGAAGCTTAATTAATCTCAGGTCCTTGGTGTATGACTGATTTGGGTAATGAGCTTCACCTGAGAGCACCTCCTGTCTTTTAAGTTGTGCAAGTACCTATAAAGCTGTGATTTTCCCAGGGGAGGGTGGGTGTGGGGAGGGAGGGAGGGATATAACACTTATTAAAAAAGGGCTGCTACACAGTACCTTGTCCTGTGCTGCTGAGGAAAACTATATTCTGATTTGATTTAAATTATAGCTCTTTGCTGCTACTAGGCTCTAACCTATTATGAAATTTAAACTACAAGCTCTCTGCTGGATTCTAAATTTAACCAGAAAGCTCTCTTCTGTGTTTTAATTTGAAACTAAAAGTACTTTGCTGATGCTAGGCCCTGAGTGACTATGAAATTTAAACTACAGCTGTCTACTGGGTATGATTTGCTACTGTTCAGTTTATCTAATAGTTGTAATACATCTTCCCGATGTATCGATATTTCCTTCAATTCTTCCGCACCTTTAAATACCACTTCAGTCATGGGTAACATCCCTACATCTTCCTCAGTAAAGACCGAAGCAAAGAATTCATTCAGTTTCTCCGCTATCGCCTTGTCGCCTCTCAGTGCTCCTTTAACCCCTTTATCATCTAATGGACCAACTGACTCTCTCACAGGTTTTTTGCTACAAATGTACTTGAAAAGGCCTTTATCTCGTGTTTTTTGCTTCCGCAGCAAGCTTCCTCTCAAATTCTCCCTTTGCCTGCCTCATCAATGCCTTGCATTTGACTTGCCAGTGCTTGTGCTTTTCCCGGTTTTCGTCGTTTGGCTCTTTTTTCCATTTCCTGAAAGATGCTTTTTTGGCAACAACAGCCTCTCTGACCTCACCTTTAAACCATGCTGGCAGTTTTTTTGGACTTCCTTCCACTTTCTTAAAGCGTGGAATACAGCTGGTCTGGGCTTCCAGATAGTTATTTTTCAACAACACCAAGCTTGATGTATGTCTTTAACC